>OZ038515.1:79926418-79958918 GCA_964036315.1 Acanthosepion esculentum
TTTTTCATTGTGGTGCCAAGATATCAGATGCTTGTTCATTAAGAGACCTGATATTTATTTATACGAAGAGACAGACATGTTTTTTATTGTAATGAGATATTTTATCTTATGTTCCTTTTTTGACAATGACGTCAGTATTTTATTTCTTTTACTTTTTATCCTGATTTATTCGCAACTAACCATTCCTAGGATTCCAAGTTAAAATTGCGTCTGTATTCTTCAACTTTGCTTCAACACTGCTTCATACAATCTTCATCTTCTATGAGCTATGTACCTTCAGGACGTAGGCGATCATGGCCCACCATATCTTCCTGTCCCTTGTAGCTCTTGATATATTTTGTCTTTTTGTTAAAGCTGATCAAGTATGTTACGCGCTGCTTTCCTTTGTCTCTCTTTCCCTCAATCTGTCCTGTGGGTATCAGATTTTCTAAGCTCTCTTTCCTCCTTACGTATCTCAGAATCTTCAACTGCCTTTTCCTGATGTTATGTATAAGATTCCTTTCCGTTTCCATTTTCTCAAAAATCTCGTCGTTTCTCACATGTTCGACCCATGGTATCCTCAGCATCCTTCTGTAAAAACCACATTTCTGTTGCTTCAAGTCAAGCTTTGTTTTTTCACTGACGAAGTGTCAGAGACTAAGTTCATACAGTAATGAAAACAAAATACTTGAGATGAGTTTGAATCAACGATAATGAGTTTAAAAGGTCATAAACTTAAAAAAGTTATATTGCCTTCTTTACGAGAGACAGACGCAAAAAGGACGACTATGACAACTGCATGGTTCAATATCAATGACCTTTCTTCTTTTTTTGTTTTTGGCAAAACGGTTGTTACTGAAATTTTGAGGTTTTAATACCGGTGTAATTAATGGGTCGCTTGATGATCGGATCGAAGAATCAAATAGAAGTCCATATACAACCATAAGATTTGGTGTCCTAAATAACAACTCGCTCACTAAATTACTCACAGCCTCTCTCTGTATTTTTATCTATCTGTTCATATATATATATATATATATATATATATATATATATATATATATATATGATGGACTCTCCCGTCGAACTCGACGTATGAGGGTCAAGCAGATCAGTTCCTAGAAACTGAGAGCCCGACGCCGACACATGAGATTTGATTATAGTGGTGAAGGTTTTGTGCAGGGCCATCCACACTTTTTGGAGGGACGAATACAGAGACCTGGTGCAACGGATGCCACAAGGTCCCCAAACGACCCTCCGCAGGTTTTGAATTCAGAGTTGTCCTTCTCCTAGACCAGTTGACCAGTTATATATATATGTTCACGTCGTTTGTTACAACTCTGAGTTTCATCTGCATGACAATCGTCAAGCGCGAATGTGAAACTGACCGTTGCAAAATATAGATATGAATAATAATATCTCTGTTATTATATATTGAACACTGCTTTTATTACCACCTACCAAACGCCATCCACAACATAAAAGCATAACAACCTCATCCACATGTAAAAGAAGATTAAAAATAATGGAGACACTAATAATAAAAAAAGAAAAAGAAAAAACTCAATGAGATCAACTATGAACACGGACACAATGTGCTAACCGTGTTTGGAAAATAGAAATAAAAAACATTCCTATGAGTCTAGATACATACATAAATATCCATACATTCATTTAAAAATAAAAAATAAAATCATTCTCGGTAATGGATAAAAGAATAGCCGAAAGCGCTCGGATATGCAGAACATTTGGACAATTTTTACACACTTTATGTTCAGAAAATAAAACACTTATAGGAACACAAGAAAAATTAGATAAAAACGTAATTGCATTACCTTATCGATCGTCTTTAATGAAACATGTATAAAAGAGGGATTGCTGCCCAAATGCACAATTATATATATATATTTATATGGGGGGGGGGAGTAAAGTTGGATGAGAATCCCATGCAATGGTAAATAAGACAACTTGGAAGACATCATCAGATAAAAAAGAATTTTACTACAAAAAAAAACAAAATTTACATTGTCGTGTTTCCCGTTATTTGGCGAAATGTTGAATTATAAATGTATCCTGATAGAAATTAAATTTTATCAAATTTCAACTATTTTATTATTATTTATTTATATATTTATCTATTTTATCACCTGAAGGTTTTGGAATTGATATATATTAAGTCCGACCTCTCTGTAAACAGAAGGAGTGATTGTCGTGCTTAAAGATAATCTGACTTTGTATATTCTTTAGTCGCTGGCCCCATTTTTTAAAATCTTTTTTACTTTTTCTCCTCGATTTTTTGTCCTGATGAGAGAGTATTGATAAACCTGTTTAACTGTTTTTAATCGTTGTCATATTTCGGTATTAATAATTTATGGTAATATATATATATATATATATATATATATATATATATATATATATATATATATATATATATATATATATATATATGTTACCTCGTCTTTTTTGTTATGAATGTTCTTTTAAGATGTTTGTTTTTATTTCTGTAATACGTATTTCTATTTGACTTCTTTATGTTTTCTCAAAGTTTACATTGTTTCAGTTTTATATACTTGAGCAAGAACAGACGAAAACCTGAAATAGATTGGTCATTTATTAATCATATTCCTATAACGATGCAATTAAAGTGAAAATTCAAGCGTTCAGTTGATGAATGAAAATCAGGTTTTATCTCGATTTTGTAGGTTTTTGTTCTTATGACATAAATGTATTTTTTCCTTTTGGTGATCCCACTTCAAAATAGAAGTTTTATTAATTGAATTATATATATATATGTTGTTAAAATTCTCGTATCAACTCGTAGTTCGGGTTAATAATATTCCAAAGGAAAACACTGAAACACAAGATTAGTGAAAGAAATCTTTAATCATGTGGATTAACATTACAATACTAGCAAATGTGGTAGCCACTGCGACACGGCAACTACCGTGCGACTCCATTGTGCCGCGTTTTCGATTATTTTCATAGTCACGAGAAGAGACCTTATTCAACATTTAACGAAGGTCGGTCGTTTTTTTTACATGCGCGAAATTAAAAAATATAAAATGCCGACAATATACGCATCGTACCATATATATATATATATATATATATATATATATATATATATATATATATATATATATATATATATATTTAAATAAATTGTTAGAGGTACAAAAACGTAATATTGTAAGGAAAAGATATAATTTGTTTCTTATAGGCATTGTGAAATATGAAAATAAAAAATAAGAAATGAAAACACTTACAAGACAGACCAACCGGTTTCGTTCCGAAGCTCATCAGGGTCGACTGGGAACAGATTAATAATTTATTGCAAAGATATATTTACTCCCACAAACACCCTACATACAATTAAAACATTAAAAATTGAAATGATTAATGGTATGAGGGAAGACCAAAATCAAAACAACGCGAATTTGCGCAGCGAAAAGAAGAGGGAAAAGGGTGGGGGAATGTATGATTCACAGATACTAGAGTCTAATAACATGAAGTCCAAGGAGACAGTCTCTTTGCTTACAAAGAGACGCCTCCCTGGACCGGATGTACAGAGACTCCAGTGCCCGCAAATGAAAAGGAGAGTGCGAACTAGACAGAACAGAGAACCAGTCCGGACTGAAATTCATTGCACAATACCTTCAATTTATAAGATGTTCAGTGATAGCTGACCCGGAAGTATTGACCTGCTGGCTCTTACGTCATCCGGATTAAGAACACGTAATGGGACATGCTGCCTAATCCTACAATCCAAGCGTTGGGAAGTCCTTCGTATGTAGTTGCTACCACAATCACAATTAAATGAATAAATCACCGAAGAAGCATGATGGGGAGGAAGAGGATCCTTACGCGTAGAGGAAAAGGCAGAACGAGTCGCAAAATGAATCCTTAGTTGAGCAGAAAAATAGCACAGTTGAACAACAGACAAGATCCGCTTGTGTTGGTTTTCCAACTCGTATTGTGGACCGTACAATGGAACGAAAATTAGACAACTTTAATATGCCTCCTAAATTGGGTCCTAGTCTGTGTCCTATTTATCGTAAATTACCTTGGCTTGGCAGAAAATGCAAACTTTTAGGTGACAGAGTTTCTACTATTGCCTCTGCCACTTTTTTTTTCAGCCAAACTACCTGTTATTTTTGGCACTCGCTCGATTCTACCTTCATTTTCTAACGACCGTCTACCCTATCACAATAAAAGTTTGCTTATTTATAAATTCAAATGTCAGCGCGAAGCTGAATACATAGGACGGACGAGTCTCAGGTTAGAGTCGAGAATAAGCCAACATGTTCCTAGGTATATTAGATTACATTCTTGTGATCATTCTCGTGAGTCGCAATCAGCGCACGAGTCTTCAGTTGGACAACACCTATTGGATAATGAGTCATGCTCGTTTCGTTTGTCGACTGACTCATTTTTCATTTTGCATACAGGCAGATCAAAACACCATTTATTAATTTTGGAAGCTTTATGCTTAAAATTATTTCAGCCTGTACTTTGTTGCCTGTCAGACATTTTTTGTCCGGAAGTGACAGGGTTTTGGAATCGTTTGTTTTCTTTTTTAGATTGACGAACTTTTCTTCAGCCCACCAAGTTATTCCTTACGTTAAGTTATTCGTTAAGATTTATTTTTCTTTCTTTCATTTCTTTTGTTTGAATTATTTTTTCTTGGCTTTGGCCAACATTTTTATTTTAAGTCCGGTTTGACAAAGTCTTACCGGACTACTGCCTTTTCTTTCTGTTTATTTCTTTTCAGTTCTCGTTTTTAAGTACTTTTTAAGAAAAGGGAAAAAGAAAGTTTTTTTTTTATTTTTCCACCTTTTTAGTTTATACCCTCCCCCGTTTTTTATTTGCGAATTAATTTATTTTTCTTCCTTTAGCGACTTTGGCTGCAGACCTTTATTTTTTAGTTTGGATTGACTAGTTTCAAACCAGACTTTTGTATTTCTTTTCTTTTTCTTCTGCATTTTACATTTTAAGTTAATTTCTGACGTAAAAAAAAGAGGAGTTTCTTTATTGTTTTTTCGGGTTTTTTTTTTGTTTTTGTTTTTGTTTTTTGTTTTTGTTTTTCTTCTCGGCAGCTTTTGGGCGCCATTTTGAATTTTTTAAAGTCCTACCAGACTATTTATTTTATATTCTTTCTTTTATTTACTTATTTGTGCTACTTTGTTTTATTTATTTCTAATTTCGGTTAACTTTTAGTTGTCCCAGTTTTTATTTACTAGCCTTTATTTTAAAGTTTATTGCTTTTTGTTTTTTGGTATTTATAAATAGTTTATTGTTTCATTTACTGGTGTATCCAGGCTTGTTGTTTTTCTTTATTTATTTGTTTAAATTCTTCTATTTTTACAAGAATGTAATTTTTGTGCATTTGCGTTTTTTTTTTTATTATTTTCTTTTTCCTCTACCCCAACTCCTTTCCTCCTTTAACACACTAGACCCGCTGGGTGAAGTTTTTCCTTTTTAAAAATGGCCGCCGAGGTGAGTTGGTCGGTAGTAAAAAAGGACCTTTTTGGGGATGCTGCTAAGGCTGACCCCACCCCCAGATAAAATGAAATTAATAAAACGGGGAAAGACTACCCCTAATCTACCAGACAAGGCGAGTGTGAAGGATGCTAGTAGCACTGAAAAGGGAGAGATCATGCCGGTCTCAAGTAAAAGTCTTGATTACAAGGTGCCGAAGGAGGCATAAGCTAAGAAGACAGCCGGGGAATCGCCCTCTTGCTGGAAGTCCCCGCCGAGTTGTATTGTGAACATTGCGGCGTTCTTGGAAAATGCTAAGGGCTACGCTCATCTTGTAAAAGAAGATGGGCTCCTTGAAGACGTCCAAGAATTGAAGGTATTCAAAAAAAGAATGGTGTCGGTCTTCGTGGTGGACAAGCGTACGCGCAAAATTTGTCGCTCCACAAAAGATACAGTGATCCCTGGGGATTAAACCCCAAAGAGTAATTAAAGGTCCCGGCTTTTTCAAGTGGGACGTACTGCTGCCCACAGCCGAAGATTGTCTGGAAAAGGCTAAAAAATAATTAATAACTAAAGACTTAATTCTAAGGACTGAATACGAGAATCGGCGAAGGCCCAAGTGGCTGTATTTGAGGTCCCTCCTCAGGTAACGGGAGAGCACCTGGCTGCATTTTTTTATGCCGCACGGCCAAATTTTAGGGGTTCTTTCCGGCAACCTGAAGGGGGGATGGACTTTTGATATTATGCTCGATCGTTTGGCCTTTGTCTCCATCAACAACTGTTTGGATTTTTGCGGCCGGAAAATGCCGGTCATCGTGACCGGTAGAAAACCCACTTGACGGGTTTTGATGGACGCTCGAGGGGTGTCTCTTAGCTGGTGAGCAAGTCTTTGAAGGTTGTGTGTGCTCTTGTCTTCCCAGATTCGGCGGGAAGATTTTGCGTGCTGGATGTTACCATAAAGGATAAGGCTCTGCGTCTCATTGGGGTTTATGGGTCCAATATCCAGGCTGAGCGGCCTGATTTGTTTCGGCAGATGGGGCCGTTTATAACGACATCAAGTCGGGTAGTTTTAGTGGGGGATTGGAATGCCATCCTTGACCCCGACATAAGATCGTATTGGGTCAAATTCAAATTCGGGTACTAATAACAGGGGTGTGAAACCTTTTCACAACTTTGTCGACAGGTTTGATACCGGAATGAACACCCTCAGGGGGTAGTTTGAACTTGGACAAATGGTGGCAGCCCTACAGCCGAGCTGCGTGCTAGCTACCTCGACCGAGTTTTAGTTAGGAGAGTCGATGTAGGGCTCTTAGGATGTCCAAGTTTCCATTATATAGTTTATTCGGATCATAGGCTTGTCCGGGTCTGTGTAAACTTAGATAAGCCTAAGGTTAGGATGGCTGGCTACTGGAAATTCAACTGCTCGTTATTTGGCGAGCAGGAATTTCGCGACCAGCTGCTACTAATGTTACAAAGGGAACTGACGGGGGCTGTGGTGGGAAATGCCTGGTGGGACAATTTTAAATCTAAAATTCGAAGGTTTGCTGCCGATTTTAGTCGTCGACTCAATCTAGATAGATTAGCGGCGCAAACGGCTTTAGAGCAGAAAGTTGATCGGGCAGTTAAATCCCGTCATAGTTGGGAATTAGCCTTAGCTAAGGCAGAGTTAGCCTCCTTGCTTATCAAGAAGGATCAAGCTCTGGTAGTTAGGGCTAGGTTAAAAATAATGTCCTCTGAGGCGACGAATATGGCCGCAGAATTGCGTGCAGAGGAAAGTAGGAATGCATCACGGCGGCATATTGCGTGCGTCACATTGCCGGATAAGCGGACCGTGACTACAAACTCGTGTGAGACTACCCACCTCTGCAACTCGTTGCACAAAGATATAGACCCCACGTCGTAGAATTTCTGTGTGGTGGATCGAGCGAGAGGTAGGCTCACAGGCAAAAGAAAAACACAACTACAAACTTGGGTAGGACGAAAAGAGGAGGAAGGCGTGTGACCTGTTTGTGGACGACCAACTCTGGGCTGACTCTCGGCTGGCAAAAAATATATATATCTTAACTAACAATGTCCGGCTGCTAATGGGTCGCTCTTCGATGTTACGTGCTCCGGCCTAAATCAACCTTCCTCGAACCTAAACTAAGTCTAACTACTCGTGGCCCAAAGCGCTGCCGTATATATGGAGAATCCTCTTTCATCATTTCCGGACAAGGGACACCCACGAATAAACCCATAACTTTTTCATGACCATTTCTCTCTTTGAAGAAAGTGGACATAAAAATATTTCTTAGCCTAGCTGACTCCGATTCAGGGACATTAAATTCAAACCCTTTTAAGTTTTGACCAGAGCCGGTCTTTTTCCTATCTTAGTATTTTGACAAGTACTTAACACTTATCTACCCTTTTCGCCATATGTCCAAACATGTTTTTATCTAGATTCCTAATCTAATCATTTGGTCTTGAAGTTTGATGCCCAGGTCAAATCTAACTAATCTTCTCGCACATATGTGTGCGCGCGCACGCACACACAGATGTGGGGGTGTATATATACACACACACAGATGTGCGGGCGCACACACACACACGCGTGCGCATATATCCAACTCATAGTGTCACACTCGGGCATATGTGAGGCTTTTCTGGATACTTTCGGGATCTTTTTACCAGGGAGCCCGGTCTGAGCCCTGCTCAGTTCGACGCCTATTTAGCCGACTTTCCCTGCCTTGAGGCAGCTGAAGCGGCTGGGTGCGAGGGTCGGAAATCTGGGAAGCGTTGAAACAGGTTGGCCTGGATAAATCTCCGGGATTATATGGTCTTCCCTACGAAGTCTACTTGAGGCAGTCGCCCGTTTTTGTTCCTTTGCTGGAACTGATTTTCAACAAAGCAGGGGTCTATACCTCAACGCTTCACCTGGTGTGGGATCAAGTTGCTGCGTACGGACAAAAACGGTGGGGATGGGATAGGTACTTTTCGCCCTTTAACTATGTTAAATACAGAGTTAAAGATTTTGGCAAAGATCTTAGCCAACCATTTGCAGCTTGTCCTGTATAGTCTGATTGGCTCCGAACAGACTTGTGCTGTGAAGGGCAGGACTATTCAGGACAACCTTCATATGGTCTGCTTGATCATAGAGAAAGTCGACAGTGAAGCCGCGCTGATGAATTTGGATCAGTCCAAGGCCTTTGATAGGGTTGACCATCGATTCCTGGAGGCTGTTCTTTCGGCTGCCGGTTTCGGGCCGGACTTTCGCTCCTGGATCCGTCTTCTGTATGCGACTCCCGGTGCGCTGGTGGAAGTGAACGTGGTAAGATCGGAACCTTTCGTATTGTCTCAATCTATTCGTCAGGGTTGTCCGCTTTCGCCTATGCTTTACTTTCTTGCGTTGAAACCTTTCCTTCGCAAGGTAAAGGCGAATCCGGTCCTGCGCGGAATTTCCCTACCTGGTGCTACCACCTCGGTCAGGTATTCTGCCTATGCTGACGACGTTTCGGTTCTTGTGTCGAGCAGAGCCGAGATTAACGAAGTCAGCAAAGAAGTCAGTGGTTATGAGATGGTCACAAGGGCCAAGATCAACCGCGATAAGTCTGTTGGCTTGCGGTTGGGTGTGTGGAAGGGAGTTTCTCTTCCCGGACCTTTCCACTGGACGGATGGGCCGGTCAAGATACTCGGCGTCTGGTTCGGTCCTGATTTCCTTGTTTGGAATGAATTGGTCGGAGGTACAAGGGACGGCCGAGATCGCAATTGATTTGTGGTCTCGGAGGAATCTTTCCTTGAAGGGGAGGGCGGAAGTATGTGTTTCACATATCTACCCGATTCTCCTTTACCGACTCTCGGTATTTCCACTTCCGTCTGCCACACTAATTTTATTAGTAAAGCTCTTGTTCTCTTTCTTGTGGAGAGGCAAAGCCGCTAGGGTATCTCGGGAGATCTGTTGCCTTCATACATCTGAAGGCGGTCTAGGTATGCCTAGTATTGAGATTCGTCTTGATATGCTTCGCATCGGGTTCCTAGATCGTTTGTGTCGCGATTCGGATGAGGAGGGCGCCTTCTGGAAGGAAGACGCCCGTAGAAATTTTCCATCCTTGAGAAATGTACACTCGTGCGAGGAGGAGGCCCACCGTTTACCCCGAACCGAATGCTCCTTCTACTGTGAATGTCGTCTTGCTCTGTAACACCTCTTACGGGCGTCGGATGGCCTCTCCAACGTTCAGGCGTTGTCTCGTAGGGCATTAGTGTTAATCAGGGGGTCTGTTCATGATGATCTGATTGACGAGCTTGGTCTTACGAAGCAGGAGGCTCGCTCGATCTGGCCTTGGGCGCCCGGGTTGAAATGTCTCAATAACGACGAGGCATCCCTCGCCTGGCTGGTGTTGCGTGGGGCCTTCTGGGTCGCAAAAAAACTTTGCGCAACGGGCTTGGAGAAATCTACAAACTGCCGACGCTGTGATGGGGAAGTCGAGACCCTTGGTCACGTCTTCTTTCATTGCAAGTTGGTAGCACCGTTGTGTAAGTTCGTTGAAGGACTCATGGTTCGCATGTTGCAGGGAAAGTTCTTTGTCCTTGAGGCCTCTTCTGTTTGTAGCAATGTGGCGCCGCCGTTGACGAAGGCTGAACTTTATGTGTTCCACTGCTTGCTAGGTGTTATGAGAGTCGTGATTTGGTCGACACAGAAGGGATTCTATGGAGGTGAGAAGTTCACTTCTAACCAACTGATCTTGTACTTTAGGCATCAGCTTAGTCAATATTAGGACAGAAAGGCGGTGACTCTCTTCATCAGAATTCGGCAAAAGGTGGGTAAATCTTGCGCGACTGTGTAGAGTGAAAGGGGCTGACCTGAAGTGAGACTTTGATGTTGGTTAGGTACAGAATTTTGTCCTTCCTGGGATGAACAGAGGCAACCCGTCCCGATATTAGGCTAGTTTAGGTTTTAGTTTGAATCTTTAGTTTCCCGTTTCCGGTTAACTTAGCTAGGGTATGTATGCTCATTTGGCCCTTTTTATTTTTGTCCCTATTTTTCTTTAGTTTAATTCCCCATCCCCTCCCTTGTTAGGTGGTCAGTGATGTCAGTTCTCTGGTAGCTGCGGGATAACTTTCGTTTCGCGGGTGTTTTCGTATTTGTTATTGTGTCTAAATAAGTGCGTGTTTGTGTGAGTGTTTTTGGATGGATGGATGTTTTTTATACTATTATAGTCCCACAATGTTTTTCTTCCAGTTAACTAATGTTTCTGCCACATTATGAATTGTGGAGGTTTTATTACTAACCTTATTTTGTTTTGTTTTCGTGTAAATGGTATTGATTCATATTGTAAATAATCATTTTGTACCATCGTGCAAATAAATATCTATTCCAGCCTGTATAGAAGCAAGCAGGAGGAGAAATTTTTAAGATCCTTGAATTTATTCGGAGATATGTGAGCTTCATCTTTTCCTTTTTATGCTCCACTGGATCAATTTTTTTCTTTATTTATGTATTTTAATTGTAAACTTATTTGTTTTGTTTTTCTTAATTTTACAACATTCGTAATTTTAAGCGTGTACCAGTACTACCTCTTATCAATCCAAATGAGTTACAAGTTGTCAACGATTGGGCTCTGATGATGCGTTAGCCGAAAGGCAGCCTAGGTCCGGATATAAAAAAAAATGAACATAAAATTATGTTTATTTAAATCAATATTCCTGTTCTGTGGTGTCAGATCATTGTTTCAATATATATATATATATATATATATATATATATATATATATATATATATATATATATATATATATATATATATATATATGTATATATATATGTATATATATATATGTATATATATATATATATATGTGTGTATATATATATATATATGTATGTATGTATGAATATATATGTATGTATGTATATATATATATATATATATGTTATTTTACATCTAGCACTATTTTATTAACACCAGCACTCAATGTCCGATATTATATACAATGCACAAATGAGAGAAAGTACAGAGGAAGTAAAATTCCGCTTCGCCTGAAGAGCTACAATGTAGTCCCGAAACGCGAAAGTTATTGTGTAGCGATTTCAATATGTTTTTGTTTTAATATCTAAAATAAAATAGTAATAAGAATAACACACACACACACACACACACACACACATATATATATATATATATATATATATATATATATATATATATATATATATATATATATATATATATATATATATATATATATATTCAACTGAATACAAGTTCTTGCCAGGTATTTGCCTAAAATTTCCCATCACTCGTCTTAGAAAATGTGCCATTTTATAAGAGTTTCTCTGCTTTCGTTGGCTTAGCATTGTCTTTACCTTCTGGATTAACCAAAACGAGTCGAGTACTTGCAATAAACTTTACAATTTTGTCACCTTCATTTTTTTCCTCTGCCGCTTGAGCTATATATGCAAATAGCTTGCAGCACAAAATAGTACTTATGGCCGTTTCTCCTCTAAATGAAAGCACTTGAAAGATTAGTCGGTTAATTAAAGATGCTTCTTAACTTTTGAACATTGACCAATTTTTACAATGCCATCTGGAAATCATCTTTTTAATTCTCCTAAGTTTATGAGAATTGCCTTCCGGTTAAGTCCCAAAAGGAAGTCATCATTCGCAAGATGGCGTCTAGAACGTTTGCTAAGAAACGAGTAACTCAGAGATGTTCAAACATTTTCGAAAATAAATTAGCCCAACCCAAAATTTCCTTGATTTCAAAAAATCTATTTCTGACAAATTAATTTTGTGTTTTTTTTCTTTTTGCTCTCTTTTCTTCCCTTTCTTTTATCTTTCCTCCTACTTCTATTTCCTTTCTCTTCTTTTTCTTTCTTCTTCTCTTTCCTTCCTCTTCTCTTTCGTATCTCTTGTCTTTCCTTTCTAATCTCTTTCCTGCATGTTCTCTTACCTTTCTCTTTTCCTTTCTGTTTTCTCTCCTACCTCATCTCTTTTCTTCATCTTCTCTTTCCTTCCTCTTCCCTTTCATTCCTCTTCTTTGTTCTCCCTCCTCTCTTTCCTTCCTCTTCTCTTCTATTTCGCTTCTCTTCCCTTTCTACTCTCTTTCCTTTCACTTTTCTTTCTTTCCTCTCCCCTTTCCTTCCACTTCTTTTTCTTTCATCTTCTCTTTCCTTTATCTTTTCTTCCCTCCTACTCTCCTTACGCTTCTCTTTCCTTTATCCTCTCTTTCTTTCCTCTTTTCTCCTTCCTCTTCTCTTTCATTACTCATCCCTTTCCTTTCACTTCTCTTTCCTTCCTCGTTTCTTCCCTTTTCTTCTTTGCTTTCCTTTCTCTTTTCTTCTCCATCCTTTCTCATCTTTCCTTTATCATCTCTTTTCTTTCCTCTTCTCTTTCCTTTCTTTTCTCTTTCATTCATCTTCTCTTTCCGTCCTTCTCTCTTTCTTTTCTTCTTTTTCTATATTTTATGAAAATGAAAAATTGAAAATGAAAAACAATTTACACATTGTGATTCTAATTGATAAAAATAGAAAACTTCTGTAGAATAAATATTACATTAATAGATTGTTACAAATCTCAAAGGAAAGAAATTGGAAACGATATTTGGAACGAGGGAGCCACCAGTATTTTTTCTCAACAACTAAAGGAAATCAAAATACCAACCTGAATGTCTATGGAATATATTTCTTAATTTAAAAGACACGCTATACGAGTTAAATATTCTTTTTCTCAAATCTATAGGCCACCTTGCCATATCTCTAACTTGCCTAACTCGATTTTTGCATTTACTTGAGTGATAAATTCACCTGATCAAAAAACAGTGTCAACAGGAAAGGGCTCAAATTGTCTCAAGCATCAATCCTTTGAGATCAGCTTTTGATTTTTGTTTTTTTCCTTTCCACTCAACGTTTCTCCTGGCAACGGATCAGCAATTTTATTTTTTCTACTGCCAATTATCTACTTGTTTAATCGTTTGGTTTCCTCATCTGCTTTTTACAAACTTTTTTACAAAAATATAGTAAAATAAAAATAAAATAAAATAAAGAAAGAAATTCAAGAACGTGATGAAGAATTTACAAACAATATTTAAGCTACTCAACGATACTTCTTTGTGAATTGGCCATCAAAGTGAACATCTGCAATGCAAAAACAGACAGCATTTAGACAAGGGGGGGATGTGGGAACCAAATTCCTGACTAACGAAACCAAACAAAGAAAACAAATCTCAAAGAACTGAAAACGTATTTTTCTTGAACAGTATCTCCAAGTCACTTCATGATTAAAAGAAATAAAAAAAACTGAGTAAAAGAGTGTAGATCTTTATTTTGTGGCTAAAAAGTTTAGACGGTGGCAGGTCGTCCAATATACGATTTCCCGCCAACTGAAAAAATAGGCAGGAAAGTATTTTTTGTGAATTAAAAAAATCGTTTAGCATTAATCATCTTTTCAGGGCTGCAATAATAAAAAAAAAACTTTTCTTTCTGAGTTCGTCTGAAATTTGTCAGGTTTACAATAATTAATAGATATATATATTCTAAAATTTATTATTATATTCTTCTGTTAAATATATATATATATATATATATATATATATATATATATATATATATATATATATATATATATATATCACTGAATGAATATGATGGATAAAGAATATGTTGGAAGTTTTTCTTGCATCTTTACAAATATTTCAAGGTTAAATGAATAAAAAAGAACGCAGGAAACCATCCAAAATAACTTTTTCGAACGGAGTCAAGATGTCTTGACTGTGTTTGGAAATGAAACAAAGTCCACTATGAATGGAACTATTACTACTTTTCCGCAACACAGTATTTGAAACAACACAAATATACTCACAATCTTGCCATCGGGACACTAAACAAGATGGACAAGTCCGCCACGCACTTAGCTTTCAAAAGGAATTGTAAGAACGTAAGAAAAAATACAACAACAAAAAAACCCTTAAAAATAGTCCTTGTCCATGTAATTCAACGAGACATGGATTCTACTAATAACAGATGCATCATAAGTTATAGATTCATTCGATTCTAGCACAGGTCCGTCAATGGTTGAGGCAGCCAGATCCAACAGAAATTCTTTTACCGCTCTCCTATAAAAATTATGTGGATTAATTTTAGGATGTAAATTCTTACTCATGTCTCCTCCCTTAACTTAAAGACCGAACCCCGCCCAAAACACTCTGGGACAGACTTGTTTCAACAGTAAAATCGTTTCAGATTTTCCAAGCAGACAACGTCTGAAAGGGAAATAGCATTACCATAGCCTCAATTATATTAAAATTAAACAAATCCCTTTTGACTGAAGTTCTGAGATTAATTCTTTTCATTATTCTATACATTATTATATTTAATAGCGCTTTATATCATTTATATCGGAATTTTGAGATGTAAAATTATTGTAATATTATTGCTGCACTGATTAATGAAAACAGATTTAATTTCTTTCATACGTAATATTACATTTTATTCAACTCTGGACTTCTTCAATTACTATCGGATAGTGTGTGTGTGTGTGTGTGTGTGTGTGTGTGTGTGTGTGTGTGTGTGTGTGTGTGCGTGCGCGCGCGCGCGCTGCCTTGGGGGTCCTCATCCAAATGTGGACCTTACATTCTCATGTGCAGTGTCTGCAAGACATTGTCCTTTCCCTCTGGGATTGGTGTTTATATATTTATCTCTGTCAGGCGACTCTTTCTTACGCGTGCCCATCGCGTGTTCACATGACGGAGTAGCTACTGAGGTGCCAATCTGCACTTGATGGCGAAGAGGTCATCTGTCAGGCCAACCCGTAGATACATCTAGCTCTGTTGACGTCACATTAAGTTCAAAGTATATTCTGATGTCATGATATGATATCATTAGTACAGGATGAGATGGATAAATTGTCATCTAATTACACAAAAAATGAAAATAACACTGACATCTCATTTAACAGATATATTTACCAAAATTATACAGAAAATATCTTGAAATACTAAAGAGTAAATTTAATAAAATGACCATTAGCTTCAACTACGATTCAGAATCTCCTGTAACTCTTCTGGCACTGTGTGAGACTGTGGCTTTGAACTGTTTGATCAACTTCCCTGTTCTCCTGGTTTGATTATCATCTGTTCCCTAACATGGAAAAATATTTAGCTCGAAAGCACTATCACAGTGTTTATGACGTCATTTCTGCTGTTGATGACATTTTTGAATAATAAGATGAACAGTCTTCTTTGAAAAGTCACATATCAATTTATTCGGAAAGAAACAATGCAGTTATTAATAAGAAAAGTTGAAATTAATGCATTCAAGATTTCACAGCTCTAGCATAGAAAGTTAAAAGAAGTAGCCGAAATGTTCAAGCCTGACATTCCGTTCGTTAGACATTTTGAAAATAAGTTATCTGGGGTGACAGTCCAAGACGATACATAACTTAAAATGCTGAACCAGGATTTATTCAGATGCAAATGTAAATGACATGTAACTTTCAATGTTAATTTATATTCTAATTTAAGTTTCTCTCTGAATTTCTAACAAGGTGCTTGAAGAAGGAGAAAAAGAAAAAAGGAAAAAAATCATATTTCTCATTATCACTTATGAAATTTTTGGTAGCAATCGAATATTAAAGAATGAAATCCTCTTTCACTGTTTGATCGAAAGTCAAGATATATATGTATTTATGATATAGTATGAGGTTTGTTAGTATGCATTCATGGTACTGTCCGAGGGTCGGCGACTAAGGCGAGTTGTTAGCAACCATGTAGGATGAAAAATAACACCTAACAAAGGGCGGGAGAACTCTTGACACGTCAACGGTCAGCTAACTAGAGGTGATGTCTCAATAAATCACCGTGGAGGAGGCAACGGGAAACCACTCCACTAACAGTCCGAATAAATATCATGTCATTTAACAAACAAAATATGAAAGCTAACGACATAGAAGGGGGTTAAATCAAATGGAATTAACTGCTCGTCCGGTAAGGAGCGACATGTGCTGCAGCTGTCATCTAAGCGTCATCCAGCAGCGACTGTTAGCTTAAATGACGTAAGGGGGGCCAAACTCCTTGAAACTGATCTCTTGCTCGTTAAGGGAAGGCATGAGCGACACGTGTACCTGATCGTCATGCAGCGACTGTTTTCATCAAACAAATTTTCGGGACATAGAATATTAGAACATTAAATCACTGTGGAGCAAAAATATAAAACAGGAAATGAGCAGTGAGAAATGACCAGTTTAAGGCGTATGCGAAACCCGGTGGGCAAACAATGGAGATTTTGTTAGTGACAAACACAAGGTCATATATAGAGATGGAGAGAAGAATGGAAGAGGATTAGAACTGATGCTAAACCAAGACACGAAGAATTGCATCCTGGGATACTGTCAACTATCTGAAAGAATTCTTGCTGTTAAACGGAAAGGAAAGCCTTTCAACATATCCATCATAGTTGTTTATACACCGACAGCACAACGTACGGAAGAAGAAATCGAAACGTTTTATTGAGCGCTAGGAAACGTCAAGGCTCATCACAAATCGAAAGAAATTATAATTGTCATGGGAGATCTGAATGCCAAAGCAGGTAACGAAAAGGATGGTAGAATAATTGGTAAATTCAGATTAGGAATCCGTAATGAACGCGAAGAAAAATGGGTTCAATTGCGTACAGCAGATTGACTACATAACTATCAATAAGAGATTCGGGGATGTAGTTTTACACTGCAAAACATATTCAAGTGCCGACTGTGTAGGTGATCACCTCCCAGTGATATGTGAACCTACGGAAAACGAAGTGCACTAAGGCAGCACCCAAATTGCAATGCAACAGGCTTTTGAACGACCCAAATAGGAAGGAGAAATACATGGAAGGTGTGAAAAGCAGGTATGAAGGACAAAGGGAAAATGCAAACTCGAAGTGGGATACACGAAGTGAAACTTTAATAACATCAGCAATCAGCAGCAATCGAGATCACCCGAAAGGTAAAATGAATGGATGACAGATGAAATTCTCGGCATAATTAAAAGGAGGCAAAAACATGCCAAAACACGGAACAGAATATAGGACAGTATAGAAAAAAATAAGGGACAAATGCAGGCAGGCTAAAGAGAAATGGCTCAATGAAAAATGTGCAGAAATAGAAAGAACGAATATCAGAAATAAAGCAGGTATGCATAAAAATAAGAGAACTAACAACCAAAAAGACATGTTCATCAACAGGATGCATAAAATTCAAAGACGGGACTTTTATTTTAGAGAAATAAAAATGGAACGAATGCATCGGAGAAGTCTTCTTCCACGACGAAAAAGAATAACCGACAATATACAGAAATATCGACGGACGGGAAATTTTAAAATCTGAAGTGGAAGCTGCACTGGCCGAATTGAACAGAAACAAAGCGGCAGGGCCAGACGCAATTTTAATAGAGATACTGGCTGCCTTAGACCATTTCGTCATGAGACCGGAAATAAAACATGAACAATGCAGAATGTTGTCAGAAAGAGCAATACAAGGACGTGTACCTGTGTTTTATGGATTACGCAAAGATCTTCTGGAACTGTTCAGCAATCTTTGATATATTTGGGAAGGGTATTAGAAGAATCAAGAAGCTAAAATGAGTTCAGCAGATGCACAAAAATAGAAATGGTTGTAAGACAAAGATGTGGCTTCTCACCAGATTTAATCAACCTATACAGCGAAGCGATTCTAAGAGGGTTCATTATTGGCGGCAACAATCTTAACAACATAAGATATGCAGATGACACAGTGTTGATAGCAGACACAGAAAGAAAGCTTCAAAAACTCTTACAGAAGGTAATGAAGGAAAGCGAGAAGAAAGGATTAAACATCAACTGCAAGAAGACAGAATGCATGGTTGTTAGACAAAGGATAAGCCCAAAATGCAAATTGCAAATCGGAAGTACCAAAATGAAACAAGTGCGAAAATTTAAATATCTGGGAAGTGTTTTAACAGAGGACAGAAAGTGTGACACTGGAATCTGAAGGCGTATTTGGATAGCCAAAGATGCATTCCAAAAGCTAGGCAAAGTACTATGAAATAGAAAAAAATCGCTAGAAACAAGGGAAAATGGCACTAAACGTGATATCTGTCCTTTTGTAAGGCAGTGAATGCTTAATATCTCTCCTTAAAGATGAAGAAGAGAATTGAAGCAACATAAATGTGGTTCTACAGAAGGATGCTGGGAATGCCATGGACTGAACATGTGAGCAATGACGAAGTTTTAGGGAAAATGGAAACAAAAAGGACATTTATACTTAACATCAGGAAGAAACAATTGCAGTTTCTCGGGCAAATAATAAGGAAAGCGGGCTTAGAATATCTGATACTCACAGGAAAGCGGGCTTAGAATATCTGATACTCACAGGACAGACTGAAAGTAAGAGGGTCAGAGGAAAACAACGCATAACATAGTGTGATTGTCTAAATGGATGACGGAACAGGGTTTAGGAGAAATAACAGAAAAAATAATACTGTAATTATGAGCAAAAAGAGAGGTTTTCAGTGGCTTTAGTAAAAATAAAAACTTATGATAGACAGAAAACCTGTTCAGAGCATTTCCGAATCAGTATGACTTTTGGGGTACATATGTTTTGCTGTGTCAGCAATGGTAACGTGAGTGGGGAAATCGCTGTATTTTATTTGTTGATGCGAGGAAAACGGAGGCTTTTCGATCAAGTACAAGGCCAACTCTTGTAAAAAGATATATATAGATTTAATCGTGGTAAAAAAAAGAATAGGCTACGACACATGTAGCCGCACGCGGGTGCAGGATGACTCATTACCGCCGCCGACTCAACACCGGCGAACACATTTCTGTGACAACTCACCACCAGCCTACTCAACGCGAGGACAACTATGAATTTTTTTCGCCGGCTTTTTCAAACAAGTAAAAGTAATTTATTAAGAATCATTTTTAATACATTTTATTTTAAAAATTTATTGAAAATTTTATGAAATTCTCATCAAATATTCAGTTGGAGATCGTTGTGAAAAAGAAGAAACAATTTGCAAAATTATTTCAGTTAAGTTATGGTCCAGGTTCCTTGTACCACGGTGATGGTCCAAAGTAGAACCAATGAAGAATAACTCGAACAGAGGTATGGAATAACACAGATATATTACAAATAGAAATATGTAGAAAGAAGTAGAAGTGTTAGTAATAATAATCAGGTTAGGTTAGAGAGAACTATGTTGTCTCGAAGTATCACTATTCCAATGTCTTACAGTAATCGTCTGACGCGACTCTGTCTCTGACTGACTGACTGACTCACATGATGTTCATTAACACGCCCACGTGTGTCAAATGTAGCACAAGGCCGGTTTAATGTGGGCTTTCCGAGCCCGTAGGCTCGGGCAAAAATTGCCCGTAGAACCCGTATAAACGGGATCGGGTTGGTCAACCTCCCCAAACGAGGCTCTGCCCTTCGGCGGAACCCCGTCCGGGTTCCTCTCTGCCTAGAGACAGAGAGTTCCCCTCTGCCTCAGAGGCAGAGAGTTCGACCGAATAGGTGAGACGTCCAAAAAGGACTGACTCACATTACTGCTTCCTCTTGATTCGCAGTATTTATGGTGTACGGGATAGTCTATTAATATTATGCGTAAGTTCCATTAACACCCCCCCCCTTCCGAAGCTTTTGCATAGCAGGGGTTTTTAATATCTCTTTTTCTTTGGATCTATTTCCAAAGGTTCCGTAAATTTTCTTTTTCGGGACGATTTTCTTGGTTTTGGCATTGTTTGCGGTCTTTTTATATCAAACGTATCGAAAATCGTGTCCATTACCTCTTCTTGAGGTGGACTGTTAGCATCCTGTAACAGTCTTTTCCTTATTTGGTTTACGTGTCTTCTATGTGAGAATTTTTGTCCCTGTACTATGTAAACCATATTGCCGATTCTTTTCTCAATTGTGCCTTGTTCCCAGTAAGATGTATTATTTTTATAAGCTTTAAAAAAACTTTTTTCTCCTGGGAGGAATTTTCTTTTTGGTGCATAGGACTGTGTTACTTGTTTTGTTTTACTTGGTAGCAATTTATCAAATGCAGATCTGATCTTTCTAGCAAACATCACTTCTGCGGGTGATAATGTTGATGGTGTAGCATTATTTGGCGCAATTCGATATATCCGAAGAAATTGCTGTAACGCTTTCTCCGTAGGCACATCGTAGGCTTTTCGTAGCGCTCTTTTGAGTGTATCAACGAATCTCTCCGCCTGCCCATTTGATCTTGGGTGATAAGGCGGGGATTTTATGTTTTATCTGATAAATTACGCATAACACTTGGAAATCTGCTGACGTGAATTGCGTTCCATTATCTGTGACTAGGCAATCCACTACACCAAACCGAGCGAATAGCTCGTGGAGGCAATTTATGGTCGTTTCTGAAGTAGGATTTTTGCAACGAAACACCTCCGGCCATTTACTATAGCTATCCACTATGATTAAATAGTAGAAGCCGTCAATTGGTCCTGCATAATCTGCGTGTATTCTTGACCACGGACGATCAGTCTTTGGCCATGGCTTATGTATGATTGGCGGTGCTTTGGCTGCTAAATTACAACCCTTGCACATTTCCACCATCTGAGTAATATCCTGGTCCATATTCTTCTAATATACATAGCTTCGCATTAGCGACTTTATTCTATTTTTACCAGGATGGCCCCTATAGAAATCCTTTAAGATCTGCTTTTGTAATGTTTTGGGAATTACAACCCTTTCGTTGTAAAGTAACACATTGTCGCATAGAGAAAAGCTGTCCGAAATTTGCTCATTCTTTTTTGCTATTTTTGCTTTTGTTTCATTAATAAATTCGTCGTTTTGGCTTCATTTTTTATGTCTTGCAATGTGACTGGGAGGTTTTTAACTGTACAACATAATACTGTCCTAATATCTTCTTCGTTTCTTAAGGCTGCGATTACTGTATCTTCCAATGGCTCTGTCTTTGTTGGTATAAGTCTCGACAGACCATCCGCATGCCCGATCTTTTTCGTTGGTAAATATTCCAATCTGAAATTATAGTTCAGAAGAATTGTTCCCCATCTAAGTAACCTATTTGCAGTGTAATCGGTAGACCTTTTTTTAACCAAAAATTGTTAGTAATGGTTTGTGATCCGTCTGAAGAGTAAAATGTATACCATAGATGTACCTATGAAACCTCGTGACCGCGAAGATAATTCCTAGAACTTCTTTCTTTATTTTTGAGTAATTAAGGTTCGAGAAGCATGTGCGATGGGTTTTATTGTCCCATCTGGCATTTTATGTAATATACACGCTCCGACTCCGTAGGCGCTAGTGTCACTTGCTACAATAATTTCTAGTTTGGGATCGTAGTGTGCCAAAAATAAATCTGAAGTTAATATTTTGATTATTTCGTCAAATGCTTTTTGGCATTGATCTGTCCACTGCCAAACGTTTTCTTTCTTTAGCAGCTCATTCAATGGTGCGCGAAGTTTATGCATGTGAGGTATGAATTCCTGGTAGTAACTCACAAAGCATAGAAAACTTTGTAACTCTGTTATCTTCGTATGAACTGGCATTTTTTTAAATGCTGTTGACCTTTCAGGGTCTGGTCGTCTACTTTCTTGATCTATGATATGGCCAAGGTATTTAATTTCCTTCATGAAAAAATCGCACTTGTTTTCTTTTACTTTGAATCCATAGCTTTGTATTCTCTTAAACACCTCTTGTACATGTTGCCAATGTTGTTCAACACTTTCGCTATTAATCAATACGTCATCCAGGTATGCGATCGTGTACTCTAGTCCGGCAAGCATCGTATCCATTGTCTGTTGGAATATAGCCGGCGCGACCTTAATTCCAAAAGGTAATCTTTGGTATCTGTACAGTCCTTTGTGTGTGTTTATGCATAGTAGTTTTGAACTTTCTTCATCGACTGGAATTTACAGGTACGCCTCACTTAAATCAATTTTTGAAAAAAATTTTCCGCCATTTAATTTAGTGAATATTTCTTCTGGACTGGGTAAAGGATAGTGGTAGTCCTTTATTTCTGCGTTCAAACCTGTAGAAAAATCAGCGCAAACTCGAATTTCGCCTGATTTCTTTTTTACGTAGACCGTCGGTGCGGCCCATTTACTGTATTCTACTTTTGTCAATTTGCCAGTGTTTTCGAGTCTGGTTAATTCGTGATCAATTTTTTCAATTGACGCAAACGGCACGCTCCTTTTTTCTTGAAAATAGGCTGAACGTTATCCTTTACTTCGATATTAGCTGCCATTTTCTTACATCTTCCTAGACCTGCTGAAAATACTTCGGGGAAACTCGTTTTTAGTTTTTCTTTTAATTTGTCTGCCTCGGTTGTTAAGCTTTTTACATTTTGGCAGTACGTACTTATAGGTAGATCCCACAGTTCGAATTTTTGCATCCAGTTCGTTCCGAATAGGTTTTCGGTATTTCTTAAGACGTACATTTTTAGTTTTTTCGTCATTCCATTAAATGCTACATTAGTAATTACTTCACCCTCGAATTTTATCTTTCTCCCCGTAACTGATCTAGCAATTTTATCCGTTTTTATCATGGCAGGTTTGTTCAGTTTTCTCCATGTATGTAGGTTTATAATAGTTAAGTCTGAGCCAGAATCCAGCTGCAGCCTGACTTTTCTATTTTGCATTTCAACTTGTACGTATTTTCTTATGTTAGTCTCATCTGCTTGGTCAGTCTTCGTAATTCTTATTCTGCTTTTATTTTCTCTTCTATTCCAACAGTGAGAGCTTTTATGGCCTATTTTTTACATGATAGACAAGTTTTGAAACGATATGTTCAGTCTTTAAACCAATGCCAAGTCCCACAGCGATAGCATGGACTGGGTGGTAGTTTTTTGTATATTGATTTTTAGAGTTAGAAAATTTTGTTTTACCTGTTCTTGATGGGTGAAAATCGGTTTAGTTTGTTTGTGAGGAGGGTAAGTTGGTTTGTCTTCGTACTTTATGTATGTGCGCTATGACGGCTTCTTCTATGTCTTTTGAGTCTTTCTTCACACTGATGCATCTCTGGAAGTCTTCGGCTAGCTTTTGAAGTGTCAAATCAGTTTCACTCTCCAATTTAGTAAGGATTCTGCGTCTCATTTCCGCGTATTTGGTTGAGACCAGGCCTTGGACGTAAATTAAGCATTTGAAATTGTCCGCGCTGAGTTCTGATAATTTGAAGTAGTCACAATATTTATTGACAATGGACGCGAAAGGTATGTAATCTTCGTTGTCCTTTTTTGTAAGGTTCATGCATTTCCATCTTTTGTGGAATAGTGAAGTATTATGGCTGAAAAGTTCTGTTAGCAGTTTAATGGCTTCTTTGAACGTTAGCTCACTTGTTTTTCTGGGATGGATATAATCTACGAATTTGGTATATTCGCATGTGCCTAATTTTCTTAGTAATAGACGTACTTTCCGTGCGTCTGACCAATCTTTACAGTCAAATTCATATAGATCTTCGTACCTTCGGAAGTTTGTTTGCAAAAGTTTTATCTTCGTCGGGTGCGTACTTGAAATCTTCGATAGTACTCCAAATAGCGTCTTGTGAGAGAACTGTTTCGTTCTCGGATTTTTGCTTCTTATTTGACATTACACGTAGCAATAATTCTTGCAATTCCAGATATTTCTGTTCCTTTTTTTTGCTGCTGTTGAAATTGGATTTTGATCAGCTCCATAATGGTTGACTTGAAATCTTCCATGTGAACGTAATTTTTGTGCAACCTGATATTCTGTGACCTGTGTACGCAAAAAAAAAATCCTTTGTTGCCAGTGAAATTTGATATCCAAAAAGAAAATTCTTTTCTTTTTTTTTGTGTTCGCGTAGAACTAGTTTTTTTTAGAATCTCGCGTAGAACTTGTTTTTTTTTTAGAGTTTACTCGTCGACCACTGTTATGTGTGACGGATAACAAAAAAAAGGTATGTCCTCCGCGTAGAGAATTTGTTTTTCTTTTGGGGTTTTCCAGGTCGCCACTTGTTATGCGCGACGTATAGATAACAAGTATGTCCTCCGCGAATAGAGTTCGTTTTCCTTTAGGGGTTTCCTCGTCGCCACTGTTATTGTTCAGGTTCCTTGTACCACGGTGATGGTCCAAGGTAAAACCAATGAAGAATAACTCGAACACAGGTATGGAATAACACAGATATATTACAGACAGAATATGTACAAAAGAAGTAGAAGTGTTAGTAATAATAATCAGGTTAGGTTAGAGAGAACTATGTTGTCTCGAAGTATCACTATTCCAATGCCTTACAGTAATCGTATGACGCGACTCTGTCTCTGACTGACTGACTCACTCACTCACATTACTGCTTCCTCTTGAGGCGCAGTATTTATGGTGTACGGGATAGTCTATTAATATAATGGGTAAGTTCCCATAACAAGTTGCCTTCATGTACTTCTTCAATTTAGGGGACGGAGGGTGACCTCCAATTAATTGTTCTAAAAATGCATCTCGGTTTCTTTGCACTTTTTACAGCCCCGTAATTTTTGGGGGGCTGCTTCTTCCCAAGTCCCGTCTTCTATTTGTTGCATCAGCATGGTTATTTGTCCGATCTTGAAAATTAAACACCAGTCAGCCAAATAGGCTGTTGGAACTAATAAATTACTAAGACAAACAGCTAAACTTTCTAAATATCTACGACTCGAAGCTTATCTAAGAGATGTGCACACAAGGACAACCAATACCGATTTGAAGCTATGAAATTCAACGCCAGCGTTGAGTTGTCATCGCGCTGAGTAGGTTGCTGGTGAGTTGTCCTGGAGTTGAGTTGACACGGAGATGACTTGGTGAATGTTGAGACGGCGGTGTTGAGTCGGCAATGATAAGTTATCCCATCTCAGCCTCAGGCCACTTAGAATACCCATGTCCTTCGTCAAAAACATCTTCATTAGGTATGCGTTCGTTTGAAATGGATCTTTTATTAGTGGGAGAAGGTCGTTTGGTTCCTTTGAGTTTCGCGTTCTTCCGATTAACTTGAACGACTGTATATCTGTGCATCGTTACTGTGGCACCTGGGTATGTTATGGGAAAACAGTAAGCCGGTGAAGACTATGTAGTAACTTGGGCAATGTTCTCCTGGGAAACACGTAGTCGTATGTGGAAAGTATTTTGTCATGTCAATGAAGGCCAGGTAGACTTCTTCTTCAAGACAATATAGTCTGCTACAATGGCTGCGTCAAAAGGATCTGCCCTGACACATTGCACGAATTGTATGGGAATAAGTTAAGAAACATCAAGAAGACTTTAAGGTGTTTCCCTGGTCACTAAACTTCCCTTCTTTGCTTCTTTCTTCATTTTCTCTTCTTTCTTTCCTCTTTGTTCGTTTTCTTCCTTCCTCTTTTCCTTTCTTTTTCATTCTCTTTTTTCCCTTTTCTTCTTTCCTTCTTTTCTCACCTTCATTTTCATTTTTCTTCCTTTCTTTCTTCCCATTCTATTCTCTTTTTCTTTCTTTTCTCCTTCTTTTTCACCTTTTCTTCGTTTTTCCCTATATTTTCTTTTTACATTCTACGTTCCCAGTTCTTTCTTTCTTTCTTTCTTTCTTTCTTTTTTTCTTTCTTTCCTCGCTTTTTCTTTCCTTTCTTCTTTCTCAGAAACGGTTCTTTCTTTCAGCGCCAATATTTTTCAAAATACCTAAAGTAATTAAGACTTGTATTGAAATTAAAGGGAATCAGGAAGATCCAAATATTAAAAAAACCTATGCATTTTCTCTTCAGATCCTCCTAATTGGTTTAAGATTCCTTATATCGGAAGGATGCCAGGATAAGGAAAGGTTTCTGAAATTATACGTTATGTCTTTGTAAGACTTTCGCAACGCGTTAGAGTCTCAGAGACTGCGCTAAATGAACTTCGATAATTTAAAATGTCTTCTATCAGCTCTAAAGAGGTTTTTCTCAAACTAAAAAGAAGCTATAAAATTTAGGAAGCGATTCTTACCACAGGTATCATGGCTACCGTGACTGGTCTAATTAGAGAACTGATGAATATTTGAAACTTCATTTTGAAATTTAAAATGTCTTCATCATCCCCACGAAAAATGGGTTTTAGCAATGTCCCACCGGAATTGAAATTTTGAAATACAAGAACAATGAGAATTACGGAATAACAAGACGAATTTATGTGGGGAAAAGGTTGATTAATGTTCTTGTTGCGTCTCATTTGCCAAGTAATTAGATGTTTGGTATGGAAAGAAAGATTTTTACCAAATGATGAAGGCAGTTGGAATTATCCCTTCAATCAAATCTCACATATATCCAAAAGCAAAAGTAGAATTTTCATTTCTATGATTTATGCGTATTTTTTTAATTAAGAAATCAAGAGTGAGAGACGCAAATTTGCCCAGAGGGTGAAAGTGTGTGTGAGAAAGAGACAGAAAGAGAGAGAGAGAAAAACATGTAAGAGGGAGTAAAAGAGACGGAATAAAGGTGAGTGATAGGGAGACATCGTCTGAGAGGGTGCAAGTGAAAGAGAGAGAGAGAGAGAGAGAGAGAGAGAAAGAAAGCATATTCCTTGATTCCAACAGTCTAAACCGTTACAGCTAGGGGAACCTCGCCATGCCACGTACACTGAGAGTCGACATTTCCTCATGCTTTTCATATTCCATTGCTACGGAGGAAGTTTTTCTCTGGAACTGTTTAAATGTGGAACGGGTTCCTCAGAAGATGTTTCCCTGATCACTACAATCTTAATCTCGATCAATCGTTATCTATCCTACATATCGTCACAATATGCAAAACTGGCTCCCTCTCTATAAGGACTTGCAACATCCCCATACAATAACGCTCTACCTTGAGTGGCACTTAGGCCTTGTATTGGGTGAACAACAGTAAAACAAAAAAAATAGGTTCAATTTTGAATCTCGTATGATCTGTATCTATATAGAATTAGTGTATGCATGCATATATTAGTAAATGTATTTTCATTCATATATAGATATGTTTTCCTGTGTACATGTGTATACATGTGTACACGTGGATGTATGCATGGGTTCGTAGGTGTGCGTTTGTATGTTTGTATACGTGTGTGCACCAATATGTAAACGTGTGTAAAGACATATACATGTGTGTTTCTATATGCATGTGTTATATTGATGGACTAGTATAAGTGATAATTAAGAGAGAAAAGACTGAGAAATGGCGTTGTCGCTTAGTTTCGCCTGTACTTACCATTCGAAAGAACCATTCTAGGTTTGGACATTCATGAAACTTTTCATAAACTTCCAGAACAACCGAATACATCTTTTTTCTGGTTCTTGATTTACTTTTTCCTTCAATAGCAAACATTTTCAATCAAAGAACAATAAAACCCTTATGAATTTCTTTTTTATCAAATATAAGAAGCTAATGTTGGAATAACACAGTTATGAGCTTCAACGTTTGATCTGGTGTTCATTGGTAACATCGGTTGCTTTAATTCGTTCAGCATTGCTGTGGTGATAAGAATATTGTAGTTTAGAATTGAACGTAACGCTCTCAACACCCCCAGCGCCCAGAGACCTTTGGACAAATATTTATCACTTTTACTTTTTCTTGAATGATAAAAGTGACCACATTGGTGAATTTCAGATTTTAAAAGATTTGCATCAGGGATGTAAGCAAGTGTTACCCGCGGCATGGCTATGACTTCGGTGACTAAACTGGTTCCTCCACCAGGATTTTCTGATGAATAGTATGTTTAGGCACCCAGATAGATTAAAAATAAAACTTGTGAAAGGGCCGATGAAGTTTCTTCTAGGTTCAACGGAGCTATTTATACAGCCAGTGCGGTGATGACACGACATTGTTGGGTGGAGGACTTCCTAGGGGGCACACTCCTGATGGAATCGACGGCCACATTTCCGTGATCAAGGCAAACCTTCAAATCGGATAACACAGGTTGGGGTTTGACTTGGCTTGTCCCGGGCATGGGACTGATGATGATGATGTATTAGGGACAAAAAAGCATAATTAATATCTTCTTTTGATCGAATTTTTTTTTCAAGAAATGTAAATATCAAAGGTTTTGAGATCGATAACAGAGATCGATTTTTTTAAAAAGTGGTGTCGTCTTTCATTCATCAAAACTCGTTGACAATAAGTTAGTAAAACAAAGTTGAATTTAAGAAAGGAAATATCTCTGTAAAAACGCTTTTCAACTTTTTCTCTCTTAAATGCCATCAGTTAATTTTAGAAGTAGCTTGTTTTGTTAAGCCGAAGGCTTACAATAAATTTTGAACCGAGAAGCAAAGCCAGTTTTGAAACAAGCCTCCGAGAATTATCAGATTGTTGTTTGATTTTTTTTTGTTTTTTTTGTTTTGTTTTTTGTTTTTTTTGCGAAGACTTGAAGAGAGATATAGTCTCAGCTTGTAAACTTGAAGACTAAAGCAAATATGCAGGCGGGAGAGTAGGTGTTGTGTGGGCGGTTACCTTTACGATGTACGTGCGCGATTTTGTGCTTTTCTGCTGAAACCGTAAGAATATGCTTTGTCAATTTTGGAGATGAAGAGATTCGAATGAGATAAGAGTGAAAATCAGGAGGAGTTCAGATAAACTTAACCGACATTCAGTAAACATTAACATCCTTCATTCGGACGCTTGATTTGAGGAAACGCCGACCGGCACAGATGACAGTAGGCGGGAAAATTGGCACAAAATTCAAGAGATTTTGAAATGGTAGCCATTGTAGTGACGCAACTGGAATTCCACAGTCACATGGTTCCGGTCTGAAAGTCATTTTCTTTGATTTCGCAATCAGCGAGAAGGAACCGACACGATTACCACGTTAGCGTCTGAAAAACGGAAACACAAACAAAAGCAAAAAGACAAAAGAACAAGAAATAAAAGAAGCTAAAAATACTCTCTAATTGAATACAAGATCGACATTTCTCGTACAAATTTTATGGTCGTCGTTCAATTTACGACCGGATATTATGTAGTTACCCGACTCAATGTTTACAACTTTGTGTGTAGTGTTTAAATGCCTTACCAACCGTTTTTGCCATTTCTTTTTATAACTCTACAGATAATATTAGATTAAAATGATTCCCTATAGCAAGCAAGCGAAACGTTGGTTTATTTTTTATTAAAGTAAAACTTAATGAGCATCACCTGCAAACCTCATCTACAAATTCGAACAATAGTTCAAATTTCAACCAAATATTATACCACAAATATTTGCCGGGTTGATACGATTGGCATTAAAACCAATGGGAACTTGAGTCACTTGGCCCAGGGTAGCATTCGTCACTTGTACCTGCAAGTGTTCATCATCATGAAATTTTTTAAATGCATTACTAAATAGTTCACATGTTTATTTTTTGTTTTTGACTCTTGATTTTGTTGTTGTGGTGTGAGATGTTTATTCTGAATAGTTATAGGATACTACGACACTCTACAGGACGAAAACATATTCATATACAGGATGTTAAAAAAAAATTGACATCATTTAAAATGTGAATATCTGTGTAACTCCATGCCGCATGCAAACGAAATTAAACATTCTTTATGTTGAGCAATAAAAGATTTATTTGTCAAAATTCAAACAAGATATTCAAAGTGATGTAGATTTTATAACTGATTTCATAAAGCATCAGAAATGTTCAATATGCATACCACCTGTGACACAACACAAGTGAAGTCGGCAGTCCAACTCCTGCCAAACACGCATGGGTACAGAATACAACGTACCAACTTCATAACGCCTATGTTGTGGCCAGAGGCTGGTCGATGATAGCTGGATTTATGCAGAAACATGGCAGTGGTTGTCTCTAAACGTAGAGTGAGAAGGAGGTTGCAGCTAAAGAGCTTGTTTTTGTTGATGAAATGGTGAAAATTAAGCTAAATTTTTTAAAGTTTTTCATTTCTTTTTTTACTACGGTACACCTAATTCAAGGCTCAAGAAACCCACAAGGTCGAGGATTAATGAATGAGATGTGTGGTATGAATGTAACAGCAGATAGTAGAAAGTGAAAATTATGAGGATAAGGAGGATAGATAGCAACTGTCCTTGACCTGAAGTGGTTAAGATTGTAGTGTTCAAGGAAGTATCGACGGAGGAGTTTGATTCACAAAGTGGCAGTTCAGGGGGGGGGGGACTTTCCGAATGGAAGTTCCTTCTTACAATTGGAATACGGAGGAAATAAGAGTGATTATATACTACGTGGGCCGAGCATGGTGAGTATAATCCCTAAATATCTCAATTGGTGGAACTGAAGTGTGGATCTCATCTGAACCTTTGCCATGAAAATAGCGATAGAGTAGCGACGGTCTTGCGACATAACTTTGGTGTGAAAGAAGCTGCAGAATAGAAAATAACCCTTCTCCACCCTACGAGTCCGCGTAAACGATTTTGAACTCTATCAAGGCTGGAAAAGGGGGAGTTATCTACATCAGCAATAGACATGACGACCTCATCTGACACTTGGAAAGATAAAGCAACGCCAGCCTAGAGGGAACATCTCACCATCGCCGACTCAACACCGCCGTCTCAACATCGACCAAGTCATCTCCGTGACAACTCAACTCCAGTACAACTCACCAGCAAACTACTCAGCGCGAGGACAACTCAACGCTGGGGTTGAATTTCATAGCTTCAAATCGGTATTGGTTGTCCTTGTTTGCACATCTCTTAGATAAGCTTCGAATCGTAGATATTTAGAAAGTTTAGCTGTTTGTCTTAGTAATTTATTAGTTACAACAGCCTATTTGGCTGACTGGTGTTTAATTTTCAAGATCGGACAAATAACCATGCTGATGCAACAAATAGAAGACGGGACTTGGGAAGAAGCAGCCACCCCCCCAAATTACGGGGCTGTAAAAAGTGCAAAGAAACCGAGATGTATTTTTAGAGCAATTAATTGGAGGTCACCGTCTATCCCCTAAATTGAAGAAGTACATGAAGGCAACTGAAATAATTTTTCAAATGGTTTCTTCTTTTTCACAACGATCTCCAACTGAATATTAGATGAGAATTGCATAAAACTTTCAATAAATTTTTAAATTAAAAATAAAGTGATGTATTAAATAACTCTTAATAAATTACTTTTATTTGTTTTTAAAAAGTTGACGAAAAAATTTCATAGTTTGCATCTCGTTGAGTTGTCTTCGCGCTGAGCTGGTTGTGAGTTGTCAAGAAGATGAGTCGGCGGTGATGAGTCGGCGGTGATGAGTTGTCCTGTACCCGCGCCAGCTGCTGACGAAGTAAGTAGAGAGAAATATAGACAGAGGGAACAGAGAGAGATAGAGAGACAGAAAGACAGAGAAAGAGGACAAATCTTTGACGGAGAGAAAGAGAGGAGAAAATGAACAAGGTAAGTTTGATTTTTTTTTTATTTAAGTAAGCCGAGCGAACTGAACTGGTTTATCAAAAAGAAAATGAATATTATCTCCAAGAGAGAAGAGTATGTCTATGGTTGTCTTGTAGATGTAGGAATGTTCGTGGGAACGGTTTGTGAGGATTACTTACTGAGTTGGACTTGATATGTTTACTGAATTTTCTCTCAATGTTGGAGGTCGCGCGCTGCTAAGATTCAGGAAGTCTGACTCACACGAAGCCAGAATGAAAAAGAGAGATATTTTCCTTCAATTCCCCAGAACTCAAACTTCGCACCGCCAGCCCCCATTGGTCGATTAGCACCACACACTTCCTGAGAACTGCGTGTTTTTGGTGAAGCGTCACCCGGTGTTCCTACATCAAGGTCATTCTAGGCAGCATCGGCCCTCATGCTAAGGTGAGTTTAGACTTTGGAGGAACGATAATCATGGATGAAAATGAATTATTCAAACTTAATATAAAAATTGTCATAATGACTTCAAAAACAAAAAGAAACTTTAATCAACGTAAAATAACATTAAGCAAAAATCTACAAAATAAACTGTAAAGGTGCCCCATTAAATACATAAATGAAACTTCTAGTAATTTAAATAAAACATTATATAAACATAAAAGGGATGCTTTAGAAAACTTACTGCCTAAGCCGTCCATCTTAATATGTCTAACAATAATAGTACGAGTATAAATATTGAAAATAATAATTTCTGATTAAAAGGGAAAGAAATTTATAAAGGTGAAAATGTATTGAAAGTGTACTAA
>OZ038515.1:79963918-80303918 GCA_964036315.1 Acanthosepion esculentum
ATTACAAGACATTTGGACAGTTTCTACACAGTTTATGTCCAGAAAGGAAAACACAAAAAATTAAATAAAAAGCTTGATAGCTGTACCTTGCCAGTCGTTTTTAACGAAACATGTATAAAAGAGGGATTTCTGCCTAAATACAATATATATATCCCATTGACTGTTAACATTTTTGGTTTCATACTATCTTTGATATCGCTATATATATATATATATATATATATATATATATATATATATATATATATATATATATATATAGTGATGTCAAAGATAGTATGAAGCCAAATATATATATATATATATATATATATATATATATATATATATATATATATAGCGATGTCAAAGATAGTATGAAGCCATAAATGTTAACAGTCAATATGATATTGAGAAAAAAAATTATATATATATATATGTATATATAAACATATATATATATATATATATATATATATATATATATATAGCGATATCAAAGATAGTATGAAACCAAAAATGTTAACAGTCAATGGGATATATATATTGTATTTAGGCAGAAATTTTTTATACATGTTTCGTTAAAAACGACTGGCAAGGTACTGATATCAAGCTTTTTATTTAATTTTTTGTGTTTTCTTTTCAGGACATAAACTGTGTAGAAACTGTCCAAATGCCTTGTAATTCTGAGTGCTTTCGGCTATGCTTTTAGCCATTATCAAGGATGGTCTTAATTGTACTTTTAACTGAATTATGCGCTGTGTTAGGTATATACCTAGACATATAGAAATGTTTTATTTTCAAAACAAGGTCAGCACAATTGTGGCCGTGTTTGGAAAATAAATCATTCCTATAGCTCTAGATACGGATATAACACAGCTCCAGTCACTTTCCTACGGCCATAAGGTTGCCACTCTTTTCTATAAATACTTTCATGGCAACTGTTCCGATGAGCTCTTCGCTATGGTACCTGGAGTTTTTTAATTTAAGCGTAGTACTAGACTGGCGTCGAGATCTCATCAATTTAGAGTTAAGTTAGCTAGATGTAGCCGTAAGTTGTATGCTAACAGTTTCTTTTTTTGCACTTCTCGCTTGTGGAGCTTCCTTCTTGCTCAATGCTTTCCAGCCAACTTTAATCTGCAAAAATTTAAATGCAGTGTCAATCGCTATCTACTGTCCACCTGATTACTTCTCTTTCTGCTCATCATTAATGTTTCTGTTCCTAATTCTCCCACACTCTGTAACCCCTTTGTGTTTTGGTGCCATTACTACCTTGCTTGATGTGATTCTAATTTTTTTTAAAATGCGTATTAAAATAAACAAAAATGGCGCTGTAAAAATCACGTAAATGGTACTCAACAATTACATCTCTAATGATGATAATGATGATGGATATTTATTTAGTTTTGGGGTCTGGCACACGGCCTAACTTTGAGGATGAGTAGAAGAAAAATAAAATTCCTAACGAGCAGAATATGAAGATTCCTGATAGCAATAAAATAAACAACAACAAATCATTATAAAAACCTAAAAGCTCTTGTGGAAATAGGGAGAATGAAAATGTCTGGAATTCTTTAAATTCAAGCGTATCACTCAAGCCAGGTAAACAGATCTGTTCATCGTAAATAAAGAAAGGAAGATATGTCAGTGGATGGATATCGCTTTTCCATCAGAGGATAAAATATCTGAACACTATGAAAGAAATGGAAAAAAATTGTAACATCAATTGTACTCATCATTACTAGCATAACTGACATTATCCGCGAAAATATTGAAATCCTCCACAGATGACAGCATTAATAACATAAGTAAAAATACCGAGGAGATTTGTTGTCACTTGATCTTCAGTGAGAGCCATCAGTTAATATGAACATGAAAAGTCAATGAGTACAAATATTGCTCCTGCTACTACTACTACTACTACTACTACTACTAATAATAATAATAATAAGAAGAAGAAGAAGAAGAAGAAGAAGAAGAAGAAGAAGAAGAAGAAGAAGAAGAAGAAGAAGATTTAAGACAAGAAAAAAAAACAGTTTTACAATATTTCGACAGTATGTCTGTCTTCTTCAGGTTTTGTCTAAAAATTCCATATACAACTGCATTTAGTCTTGATGAAAACAACATTATTCTCCTGGGTTAGAAGTCGAAGAGGTTCATATGGTTCCAAAGATCAACTACTGATAAATAAAATGATCCTGGAAAACTGCTGGAAAAGAAGTAGAAATCTCAGTACAGCTTGGATGGTTTATCGCAAAACCTTTGACAGTGTGCCATATTCTCGGATCCTTAAAGCATTGGAAATGTACAAAATCTTCTAGCTAATAGTAAATTTCCTTAAATATCTCATGGAACTGCGGGAAAGTAAATTATACCTAAATCATAGCAAATGTATTGCTACTACCAATTGTTTGAATATCCAACGATGAATCTTTCAAGGAGACTCCCTGTCGCCGCTTCTTTTCTGTCCATCCATAATTTCCCTTTCGCATGAACTAAACAGTAATAACCATGGATGCAAAGTAAACAAGAAACTGTTTAATCACTTATTTTACATGAATGATTCCAAACTCTTTGCCAAAGACGACAATGAGTTCAAGGGTTTCCTCTGTACTGTAAAAGGAATTACAAAATTACTAAATAGATCTAAATTTTGTAACAAAGACTAGGGAACTGGAACATGAAAAAGCCTATAAATACATATATATAATACATATCTCATAATATATAAATAAAAGGAGTCATCGAAGGAGATGGAATACAGCAAACCAAAATGAAGGGGAAACTAAGAGAAAAATACTCCAGGCGTGTGTGTCTGGTGTTAAATACCGAGTTGAATCCACAAAACAGAATATCAATCATAAACACTTTGGTTGTCCCTCATGTAAGCTTGTCACTTGCCACCGCATTCATCAACCCAAGGCTGATGTTGATCGTGTGTATGTGTCGAGATCCGAAGGAGGCAGAGGATTAGTTCGACTAGAACTATCTTACAAAGTCACAACAATCAGCCTTCAAAGATACCTGCAAACTACAGAAGATTGGATGATGAACTCTGTCAAAGAAAATGAAAGAAATAAGAAACTTTATTCAGTAACAAAGGAAGCCAACAATTTCAAAAGGGATTTTCAAGTGCGTGAAGAAGTGCAAATAAACCACAGTGCACCTACTGCAACGACTAAGAACCTAAAAATGAAAGCAAATGCAATTTACCAAATGCAGAAACTATGGCAAGATAACCCACTTCATGGTCAATACTCTGCCAGTACAAAAGAAGCTGATGTAGACAAACCCCGTATCCATCAGTGGTTACGTAGTGCAGGTTTAAAAGTTGAAACCGAAGGTTTTATTCTTGCTAACTCGAAATTATCAAGCACACATACTGAAAAATCCTGTCAACCCAAAATGCAGATTCTGTGATAAATATCCAGAAATAATTATTGACCATCTTGTATCAAGTTGCACAGTGTAGCACCCACTGAATATAAACTAGGCATGACAGAGTGGGCCAATATCTGCACTGGAAAATTTGCAGCTTTTACGAGAAGAAAATTTTTTTAAATAGGTATGAACATCACCCAGGCCCGATTATAGACATAGGATTTGTAACAATTTTATCGGACTTTACAATATACACTGTCACTATACACTGTCACTATACACTGTCAATATACACTGTCAATATACACTGTCAAAACAATCAAAGCTAATCGCCCAGACATCGTGATCAAAGACTACAAAAACAAAATGTGTTTTCTTATTGACATGGCAGACCCTACAGATTGTAATGTATCTTTAAAGAATTTCAGAAACCATCAAAATCCAAGGATCTTGAAGTGAAAATGTGGTACATGAGGACATCAATAATTCCAGTTGTAATTGGCGCCCTCGGATTGATTGGAAAAGGTTCCGATAGACTCATTGAAGGAATCCCTGGTAACCCATGCCTTAAAGAAATACAAAAAATTGTACTCACAAGTAGAGGTCACATATTACAAAGAGCTTTATCTATGTAAAATGTGTGTAATCTTGTATTTTTATTTTTTTACAAAATTGATCAATGGAAAATATCATGAAACCATTTCTAAGCTTACGTCTTTGGTTAGGACCCAGAGGGAAATCTGTATGCAACAGAGAGCAAAGTAAAAAAAAAAAAAAAAAAAATAATAATAATAATAATAATAATAATAATAATAATAATAGCAGCAGCAGCAACAACAGCAGCAGCAGCAGCAGCAACAACAACAACAACAACGAGGAGGAGGAGAAGAAGAAGAAGAAGAAGAAGAAGAAGAAGAAGAAGAAGAAGAAGAAGAAGAAGAAGAAGAAGAAGAAGAAGAAGAAGAAGAATTGAAGAGCATCATGACTGGGAATCAAGAGGTTGCTTTTTTATTTGTAGAAGTCAGTCAAGGTAACTTGTGAGTCACTGCTTGATATTTGGGTAACCCAGTCCCCAATCGCAGGCCGTCTGAGCGGACTGGGTGACCCAACCTGAAAGAATTTCTAACTGCACCTTACCGTCACGGTTATACACTGCTTTTATCCGAACCTGTCACACATTACATTTGACTGTGACCCATGTACTTTGTAAACACTCATCAGGCTCGATGTCATGATGGGTGTATTTGGTCTAAGTATATTTCTACCCTAGCATCGTTTTGTTTGTGCACTACCCTCTCCTTCAATAATAATAATAATAATAACAGTAATAGATATCGTGAAAATGAGATGAGCATTTGTAAAGGCACATACATCATCATCATCCACATGCAAATCAACCCAAGAAATTTGTTCAGGTTAGATGCAGTATAGACAGGGGAAAAAAATTAAATTTAAGAAATTCTAAAATTTAATTCCATCTCGAGTTGCACACAATGAATCTTTGAAGCAAGTTTCCAAGCTCAGGTAGGTATGTCCAATATTTCGCTAAAAAGTGGTATACCTTGACGACAAAAGATCCCCAAATTGATAAAACAATTTTTAACGTTTAAATATTTATGTTCTTATTAAAGAGGAAAGACCAAAGTATTTTCTGAATATTTTTTCAGATTTTTTAATCCTTTCTATAAATGTTAAAAATTTTATTAAAAATCTTGTTTTTTTTTCGAGTCAAAAAATTTCGTAAAATCGAACTTATCGACATTTCTGTCGGAAAGATCATAGTTTGTTAGTTAAAAAATCATGGAAAATCAATTACACCTTTTTCTTTTGTTATCTTAGGAAATTTAGAATGATTAAAGTATACTTAATGTAATTTGAAAGAAACATTACTTACATTTTTAGCAGAAATTTTTTTAAGAGAGATATTTCCAACCGTAGTCGTTCCTTTTTTAAGGAATTGACAGGCGTTAATTGATGTACGTCAATATATTCACAACTTACGGCACGGAATTTTATTGGATGGTAGCGCCAAAGTGATATAATTCGTTCTAATTTTAAGTGAATCTGGTTAGTAGATTTTTTTTTTTTAAATTCACTTTCAAATTTTTTTTTTTTTTTTTACCTTACGTTTGAGGAAGAATTCTGCACTGAAAATAACATTTAAATTATGAAAGAAAATCAAATTTTACAAGTAAAAATAAAACAGTAAAAAAAATACATTTTTTTAAATTGAGGTTTATTATTTCAGTCATGAAATATTTTTCTGAGAATATAAAAATTACATGAAACACCATTAATTGAAACGGGTTAACTTAATGAAATGAGATTTTATTTCTTTTTTATTAAGGCAGATTTTTTTCTATTTATTAATAATTATATGGCAGTAATATGAGTTTTATTTTATTTATTAATAAAATTAACATGCTATGTTGGTTTTGTTTTGACTCAACAAGTATTTTTTAGTTTGAGTAGTAGCGAGCTAACTCCAGAAAATTTAAACTCCAAAAATCGTTTTAATTGATAATTTGTCGTGTGGATAATAATTCCAAAGTAATGTACAATGAATTTATGCATTCGATTTCAAACTTGAAAATTTGGGTGGACTTCCAAGGGCGTTTTTTTTTTTTTTTGTAATTGTAAATAGTCGATATTTTCTTTTATCCCACTATTCGATTATATTTGAATAGAAAAAGAAAAAAATTGAAAATAATACGACGATATTCAGAAAACTTGACAAGCGTTGTTTTGTTGTTACTGAACGAATCAAAGCCATTTCTGAAGTAAAAAAAAAAACTTTCTTCTATCAAAGGAAACTACTCATGTGACATTATTTCAACAATGTGCATCCGTACTTTCGTTGTAGACGATTTTGGAATATTAAAAATTATTTTTAAAATAATTATGGTTGTCAGATTTTAATAAGCTTTCAAATTTATGATCTTTAAAAAGTAGAGAACATAATATATCATTTCCATAAGGTTGCAGAAAGAACTTAATGTATAAGTATATAACAACCTTTTGTCATATTGTGTATTTAAAATTGAAAAAAAAAAGAAAATTAATGTAAAAATTCATTGTTCATCAAAAAAATTTTTTTCTTTCAGATAATAATTACCTTCGTATATATTATTCAGAAAAGCCATTAAAAACTTTCTTAATTAAATATTGTCTTAGTTTTATTGGGTTTTGTATTTTTACAATTGAGGTAAAAGTTTGGACAATTTCGGACATTTTTTTAACAAAAAAATCTATGATTTAGATTTTTCAGAGTTTTGTGCATTTAATTAAAAAAGAAAATTCAGGTTGCAAATAAATTTTTTTTTGTGTTTTCATAAAATTAAGTTCGAGCGGGGTAACAGATATAAAAAAAAAATATTTATACCATGACTTTCAAAGAGACAAACATTTCTAAAATAAGTTCATTCATTTCTGAATAAGTTCTGAAGTTTTCATTAAAATCCAACAAGTAATTAATTTTTACAAGAATTTCGAAATTAATGTGTCTTTCAACTGACAAAAAAACAACTAAAAAAAACGCTAAAATGGTCAAAATTGGACATACCTATGTAAAAGTGTTTTTAAAATGTCCATCTAAAATCTCTCTCTCTATCTATCTATCTATCTATATATATATATATATATATATATATATATATATATATATATATATATATATATATATATATCTAGCTGTCTGTCTGTCTCAATCTCTCTTTGATAGAGACCGAGAAACATTGAGAGAGAAGGCCAATTAAAACCCACTTTCCGTTATACTACGTAAATGCCCCGCTCCTATTTAAAACGAGTTGATGGCGTCAATATTTGTTCAGCTGTTGACATTTACTGAAAATACACTGTGCATCGTTTGAGAAGGCTAAGAAGAGAATCGCACATTGGCTGCCCGAAAGAAATGAATTATTGAATCCATTTCACATCTTCAACGGATTAAGAAATAACGATTTTCCTAAAGTTTCAAGTGTTTAGATTTATTAAATTAAATTTTCTCAAATTTCGTTTCTGGAATTTTAAGATGAATTATCATTCCTAAATTGTTTTGTTTTTGTTGTTAGTCGGTTTCAGTCGAGCAATCCTAACCTAAAAATGGAACTCTTTAAAGAACTGGCTCTTTAAATTACTCTGTTGAATCTTTTGGTTTAGCTTAATTAAGTTAAATATCTTTATACTTTTGTTGCGTCAGAAAGATGGACATTGATTCCTGTGAATTCAATTCGACCATCGGTTCATGATAAAAAAAAAGATGATAATAAATAATAAACTTCCTCTTGTCAAATGTCTTTGCAACATGCAGAGAGAGAGAGGGGGGGTGTTAATCTCTCGTACATATGAAAAAGAAAAGAAAATAACTCACCTAAGCTTATAGCTGAATTTTAGTTCAAACCATCGCGTTTTTTGTACGGAAAGGGATATTTTGATGCTTTCAACACCTGGCAATGATTATCAGCGGTTATTCTGGGTAACGAAAGAAAACATTAAAATCATCTTAACAGTTGCGTCCAAAGAAAACGTATCCGTTCCTTATTATTTCTGAAATGAACGAGAACGAACTTCGAAAAATCCAACTTGGAAGACGAATAGATGAAAGAAATTGCAATGAAAATGATTCGCACGGAACTCCCTGAGATTAAATCTAAATCATAGAACTGCATACATAGAAAGTGAGAATAATAAAAGTGTATATTAACTTTATAAACAAATCTATAAGTCAGTCTATAATGGTTTCAAATCTTTTAAGTTTTTCATTGCTTAACAATGAAGAGGAAAATATGACTTGACAAGGACAACAGCTCATGTATTTTTATTCGGGCAAAAGCAAGAGAGGTGAAAGAAACATTCAAGAGCAAAGTGGAGTTAAACAAAAAGGGGTAATATATTTAATAAAATGCACCAGAAAAATTTTCGATAGAAAAGTTTACAAATGAAGTTTATGTTACTTGATTGCCCGTTGCTGAGATAAGAAGTCCTCGGTAAAGAAATTGACTTACTTGTCCTAATCCGTGCGTGAATTGTTACTTGTATAAGAGTGAGGTGTAAACCCAATGATCTACGAGATAAAACCCCTATATATGTAGTCGTCAGTTAGGTGAAGATGGAAACTACTGCGTGTTGGGATCACCAGAACAACAAACCGAATGCAGAATTTGGGACACTTACACATTTCGACAAGATTACAGCCATCATAAATGAAGGTGACACTCACCGGATATATTGAAGGCAAGAGGGACAGGGGAAAAACAGTGAATAACCCCTGCCTAACGAGCGTGTATAAATGGTAAATCGAATAGGATAGAAAAAAGACAAACTTTAATAGGAACTAAAACGGACAGGAAGTTGTGGAGAGCCATGATCGTTCCAAAGGGACAATGCACATAGAAGAAGATACTTTTTCAGAGAGATCACAGAAATAGTTGCTGATGCTTTCCGCTTGGCCAAAAAAAAAACCCCGAAAAAAATCCTTTTGAATTGGCTGTTTTATTTTTTAGCCTTGACTAAAGAGTCATGACCGAGATTTGAATTTTATTCAGGATGTAACAATAGAATATATCAAATTAATAACAGCTTGCGAGATTAGCTCAATTTATGTATAGACAAATGTATTTATCGTTTCTAAATAATTTGTTTCAGTCCTAATTTTATTCTGGAATTCTTTTATTTCTAATATATATATATATATATATATATATATATATATATATATATATATATATATATATATATATATATATATAGAATTCATTAGAGAAGCAAAAAAGAAGGAATAATCTTTAAAAAATAAAAATATATATATAAAATTTTTATTTTTTAAAGATTATTCCTTCTTTTTTGCTTCTCTAATGAATTCTATAATAAACATTTTATATATATATATATATATATATATATATATATATATATATATATATATATATATAATTTTTATTTTTTAAAGATTATTCCTTCTTTTTTGCTTCTCTAATGAATTCTATTTTTACATTCAACTAAAAGTCGGCGCTGAACCTTGGAATAATGAATTAAAAACAAGTGGCGAGCGAACTTTCGCTGTGAAGAGCTCTTGTTTTTTCACGGCCATTGAAATAAATCACCGATTACCACCTCACCTTTCTACCGTCAGTTCCAGGAACTACAAACCTCACATGTAGTTAAGAGCAGAAAAGTTAACCTTTTTAGCCAAATAGTTATTTCAAACAGTTCTGCCATTAGAGTCTGCACGTACATACACACACATACTTTAGATAGGATTGGGTGTGTTGGGCACCTCGAGGCGGTGTAATGGTTAGCAAGCTTGTCTCGCTATTACGACTGAGTAGTGAGCTCGATCCTCACTGGGTGCCCCCTACTTTCGGCCTTGTGCCACATCTAAGCTACGCTTGGAAAATCACTATAGGATTGTGTGTGTTTGTTTTTCCTCCCATTATTTGGTCGGTTAGAAACGCGATCAACATGAGAGAAAGAAAAGAAAAGGAACACCCTTAGAATAAAATATTTTAAAATTTACCATGGCTTTTTTCTTGAAACACTTTATTTCCAAATACGACTTGTAAAGCAAAAAAGAAAAATGTCTTAGCGACCCGTTGAGAGCAAGCTATTGAGAAGAGCAGGTCACTCGTGATAGATGCCGACAAGAAAGAAGACATGCCCAAAGTTCATATCGACAATTCTATATTTTCTATTTATGAAAAGCGTTAAAGCCTCAGAAATTAAACATAGAAATTATTGTCATTTTTAATTAAAAAAAGCAAATACAAGTTTTTGAAACGAAATTTAATGTATTCATTATTTTATCATGAAATCATGAGGACACTTTTTCGCTTTTATAGGACTCAAAACAAATTGCGATCAATCCATGGCGTACTATGTAGAACGCCATGGATCAATCGCAAAATGACGCGATTTGTCCCAAAAAGATCAAAGGTGCAGTTTAACATGAAACAGACTGTCGCCTCTGGGTGTTGACTTCAATGTCCACTTTTATATTTAACCTATAAATATGGTGTACCTTAAAACTATATTTATATCACACATATACACACACACACACACACACACACACACACACACACATATATATATATATATATATATGTGTGTGTGTGTGTGTGTGTGTGTGTCTGTGTGTGTGTCTGTGTGTTTGCGATATATCTATATGTTATTCTTTAATAATAATTTTGCTCTATCTTTTGACAGGATGATATAGATCCAGTGAGAGCTCTATGTCAAACATTATTATTAATGAAAGAATATCAAAAGGATTTTAAGTGTTTGATATTCTTTAATTAATAATAATAATTATATATATATACATATGTATGTATGTATGTATGTATGTATGTATGTGTGTGTGTGTATATATATATTACTCATTCTCCCCAAGCAAAGCAATAAAGCCACTAAGACACAAAAGGTTACTGAGTATGAAAGAATGAAGAAAAGAAACACGTTATTAAAAAGCAAGGACAATAAAAGAGGAATCAAGAAGACACAATGATAACGATTGACATTGCATTTGAATTATTGAATTATTAGGAAAAACAATTAACAAAGCCAAAAAAGAATGTTGGTAAAATACGTAAACAACCTTAATAGCCGCTCTCACACAAAAAAAAAAATGGGAAATAATTTTAAAAATCTCCGGGAATGATTCCCATTCCCATACCAAATAAAGATCATAAAAATCCACAAAATTATATCACTGACGAGTTGTATATGCAAAACAATGAAATGAATGATCAATATGAGACTGATATGGTTCCTAGAAAAATACAATCAGTGGTTTCCGAAAGGAAAAAAGCGAGGTAGATCACTTGATAAGATTGGAAACTCATATAAGTGAGGCTGACATGAGAACACCTGATAGCCATATTCTTTGATTTAGGAAAAGCATGTAATACCACGTGGAATTATGGTGCCATGAAAGACTTACACAAAATTGGGCTGAATGGTAGACTACTTAATTTTATGAAGCAATTTTTATCTGAAAGAAACTGTAAATTTCGTATAGGATCGACACTCTCCAACCTCCAAAAGCTAGAAGAAGGTGTATCTCAAAGTAGTATATTATCGGTGACGCTTTTCAACGATATTGTCAATTGCCTGAAGTCCAGGGCCGAGGGTTTACTCTACGTGGGCGACTTCTTCATTTATTACCGATCGAAATACATCCACACAGCAGAGAGACAATGGCAACAATGCTTAAACAAGATGAGCAAAATCGAACGGATTCCGATTTTCAGACACAAAAACTGAATTACTTTTTGTCAAATTAGAAAACTTCACACTGATCCTGTACTAAAACTAGAAGGGTCAGAAATACGAGCGGTCGAAGGGCATGAGTTTGGTGGGGGGGCGTCATATATGATAAAATAAAACTCTTCTTCGTCTGTCATAAAAGAAACCTTAAAGCAAAGTGTAACAAATCGTCACAACTACTTCGCGTGGTAGACCATAAATATTGGGGAGCTAACAAAAGAACTTTAATAAAACTATACAGAACAATAATCCATTCCAATCTTGATTATGTCTACATGATCTGTGGGATCTGCTAGAAAGACATATCTGAAATCATTAGACACAATGCATCATGAAGGCATCAGACTTGCACTGAGAGTCTTCTCTACCTCCTCAATTGAAAGTCTTTATGTGGAAACTAATGAACCATCACTTAAACTAAAGAGAGAAAAATTAGCTCTTCAATATTACTTCAAATTACAATCTTGCCCTTCTAACCCAGCATATGACAATACTCTTAACCCAAACGGAATCCGAATGGAGGATCTTACCGAAAAATCTATTCCTCTCGAGAGAATACACTGAACTGAACTATCAGATAACCCCACCCGCTTTGGGCCATTAAACAAACCAATGTCATAATGAAACTGAACGAGCTTCCAGAACCTAAAACTCAGTAGTGGGCAGAAGAGATGGATTCATGCCTTTCCCGGAGTTATTTGCGCGTAAATGAATATAAAGAACCCGAGTTGAATTGGAACTTGGCTCTCCGATGTCTAATTTCTAGTCATTATCCACCACACCACCCGCACATCCAAACTTACAGCACCTGGTATTCCTAGCTAACCACCAGGCTCAACGTTGATTATCTTTGGTCATCGCACGAGAACTTGTATTTCAATGTGATATGACCATAAGTCTAAAAGTAACAATGCGAAAATAATCTGAGAGATTTCATATTTTGATACTTCGCTCTATCGAAATCTTGTTTGCAATTTTTATTCAGAGACGTTTATTTAATAATCCTACGCATTTATTTTCGAAATTGTGCCACTCTTACTTACAAACAACCTTTTCAAGTAATTACCGTTTCTCGTGTAGTAATGTAGTGGTCTCAGCGCTAGATCACCAGAATAGACTTTGCACACCGTGCCCTTCAGAGAAACCAGATGCATCAGCAGATTAGCCTGAAGTCGAGTGCAGATCCACATGATCAGTTAAGCTTTACCTGGGAGGAAAGCGTGCGAAGGAACCGTATTATAGGTAGATATATAAATACCTACCACAGAAAGGTGATGGTCAATCTCTATCAGGCATTTCATAATTTGACGCCCACATTCGGTTGAGGGGGTCAGCGCCGCTCACACACACGCTGGCCGACAGTAATTGACGAGCTGAATAAAATATATCACATTTGATATTTGTGTTTTCATTCGGAATGTTCGACGACACTGGGATTCTTATGATCTTTTAAGCTTCGCCATAAATTTTCAATTGGATTCAATTTGGGATAGTGTCGTGGCTAATGAAGCACCTAAATTATTATTAACAAACCATTCGAGAGTTTTTAGTTGTATGATTTGGGCCGTCATTTTGTTCAAAGATCCAATCCTATTCAAGCTTCAAATGTTGAACCGAAGAAAACGAATTAGTTTCCAAAATACTCCGATATAGCGCTCCATTCATGGTTCCTTCAATCACGCCAAGTTTCCCAATACCATTAGAAATAAAATACCCATAATTCATAATGCTTCCAACTCTTTACTGCTTGGATGATTTTTTCCTGATCATCAGCTCAAGACGAGCAACGTTGAGACAACATGTCCGTTATTTCCGTCCGCCCAAAGAGCATCCTTCCAAAAATTATGAAATTCCTCTAAATCAGTGGTTCCCAAACTTTTTTCTCTGGGCTTCATTTTCGGTTTAAAGATTGGCTCGCGCCACGCCAAATTTTATTTAATAAACAAGTCCATTTAAAAAAAAAACACAGAAAGAAATAAAGGGATATAACCGCGAATTCGAAGTCGGAACATTATCATTGATAACTCTCTCCTCCAATTTGCGGATCCCAGTCACTATATTCTTAATACTTGATATAATGCACTTAAGGATACTTTAGCTCAAAACTTTATTATATTATTTAATTACATGATTTTTGTTTGGTTGAGAACTCTTTGTTTTTAATCATAGCAGCGTCGTTATAAGAATATTAATTAGTGACGTCAGAGATGGAATCGTAGCTTAATGAAGTAATCCTTGCAGATTCTCAAAGTTTCGATACAAATGCAGCAAAACTGAGATCTGCATTCTTTCTTAAATGGCGTTTTTATGATAAAGTTTTCATAATGTTCAAATATATTTCCAAAACTTTTTATTCTTCTTTATGTTTTAAAAAAACGATGCTTTTTTTCTTAGCAATTAATTTTATATCAGAATTAGCTGGCAAAAAATTAAAATAAAATTTAATCATGTTTAAATATTTTATAATTGTCCAAATATTTATTCCAACTCTCTTTCTTTTCTCCTTTCCTGTCTGTGTGTGTGTGTGTGTGTCTCTCTCTCTCTCTCTCTCTCTCTCTCTCTCTCTCTCTCTCTCTCTCTCTCTCTGTGTGTGTGTGTGTGTAATACTTGTATATTGCTTTTCTTACATATATAAGAGTGCTTTATTTTAATTTTTAAAAATTTAGAATATATATATATATATATATATATATATATATATATATATATATATATATATCGTTTTAAAGTATGCTATATTTATATGATAGTGCTCAATATCTGGAATAAAGAGTATGTATATAAGCAGTGTGGACACAGAGTTTAACTCTGAACAACGACAGTCATTTCTTGCTTTCAAGCATGAAACGGTGTTGATCTCTGTGCCCACTGTCTTGACACACGCACATGTGTGTGTGTGTGTGTGTGTGTGTGTGTAATAACAAACAAGAAATAATTATGCAATCAATAATAAATTATATGTAAAAGGTTAACAAACATCTCCTTAGATAACAGCTACAAAGAATCGTATTCGTAGCCACAATTATTTCTACTCAATAACCTCGAGAGTCATTTGAAAATTCGCCGCTACCGTCCATCCAATGATCGCCAGGATAATACGATAGACCTTAGTACCGACAATTCACCACTAATTAGCATATATAAATAGTCGAGCCACGTGGTCTGAAGATTGTCTTGTAGCAGGAAACAGGCTGTCAACGCTTCGAGTTGACGACAGTGCCTACTTTTATATTCATATTTGCACAGGGCATTTTTACCCTTAAATATAGCACACTTTAACATTATATTTCTATCATATATATATATATATATATATATATATATATATATATATATATATATATATATATATATATATATATATAACTGTAAGCTTCTTGGTCTTCTATTTAATTTAATAACCAATTAGCTATTCTTATGACTTAAATATTTTTGCTAATTAATATAATATAATATTTTATAATTAACATTTTTGTTCATTGAAACTATAAACCTAAGTATGAAGGGCGACAAGGATTGGTTGACACGCGAAGCAGATTGAATAATTTGCTTTCATTTTTGTTGTCACTATTTTATTGCACCACTGTTAGCCTCGTTTTAAGTAGAAAGATTTATGCTATTTTTCTTCTAACTTCGAGTCACATATGTTGGAAGCATGAAAAATTTTGCATGAAAACCTTTCTTCACCTTGTAACATTTTCGATTTGAGAAACGTATGTGTAATTCATAGTGTAATGTGCTGTTAATGGGAGTGCAGTTTATGTTGATGAAATACACCAATAAACAGTATAAATGCTACATTTCAAGTAGCTTCTCTCGAAACATTTCAATCTAAACAAAACTATGTGATTTCAGTTGTTTCGTACATGGAAAGTGGAGCTTTTATATCCTATAAGCTACTGGGTACGTTGAATCAAGCTGCCCCATTAATTGTACCAGCATAGCCCAGTAGAAAAATAATAGGAATATGTATAAGAATATAAAATGCATAAATTAAATGTGCCGAGGGTGAATCAGAATCCTTTATGTGATTTACTAGAATGTGGCAAATGGCGTCTTATTTCAAAAGAGATAGTTTTAATCTTCCCATTGATAGAAAAAATCATATAGATTATTTTTTTCATATTTTTCATATTTTTTTTATTGAAGTTGATTAACGGATAATAATCAAAATTTGATAATTTTAGACAAAAGTTGCTAACACGAGAAAATGTTTAGGGTTTTCAAAGGATTATGTTGCAGAAAAGTTTTACCAATTGATAGTGATATAATTCAGAACTTTCAAAATCAATGGATTCAACACCTCGAAGATTTTTATGCATATGTTTTTCAATAATAACTAATATCATCTATGAAAATACATAAAAACTAATAGAATTTAACTTACTTTGAGGCCATCTGGACCTTTGTTAAGAAAGGGCTCAATAGATAACAAGAGTAACAATAATCAGTTAATCCGATGAGCTGCTTTCGCTGGTTCCCAGGCCTCATGAATTTAAGCGTCCTACGAGGCTGGCATCCCGTTCCCACCCCTTCACCGTTGAAACTGTTAGATGTAGACGTCTCTTCTACTCCAATAGCTTCATGTCTCGCACCTCTCGCCTGTGGAACTCCCTTCCTTATTCCTGTTTCCCTGACAAATACAATCTCCAACTATTTATGTGTAACGTCAATCGACATCTCCAGTTGCCTTGATCTATCCACTTCCCTTCTCCACATCCTTTCCCCTTTCATTCCTATCTGCTCTTGCTCCAAATCTTCTGTAACCCCTTGCTAGTGGCTTCCAGAATTACTTAGGGTGAAAAGCTTTAAAAAATTTTTAAAAAAAACATTGTTGAAGGGGCATATCACTTTCGAGTAATACAGCTATCATCATCACTATTCAGCAGCTGCAGCATCATCATAATAGCTGACGAGCGGTGTTACGCGAAACTCTGGAGTCAGTAAAGAGATCATTTGCTTGAACATTTATTAAATAATTGACTACATATATTTGATAGAAATAGAGACAACGAAATGGTTCAAAAGAGGAGAGAAAAGGGTAATTGTGTGTATACAGGTATACATAGCTCAGAAGAAAAGGAAAGCAAAAAACATTTATCTGATTAGCTGTAACATGCGTGTGCATGCGCGTGTCTGTGTATGTTCCAGTGAGTGTGCCATGTGGTTTGATTAAATTAAGTAGTCGGCTCGCCATGCGACAAAGTCTGCCCAAAGGGGAAACGGGACTTCTTGTTGCAACGCTATACTGAGCTTAACGAAAGAAAGAGAGAGTGGGTCCTTTTTTTATACAACTTATTACTATGTCACCTAGCGAACATTAAGCGAAGTTTTCTGGCAGACAAGGTGAGATAATCTCCTGGCAGACAATGTGAGATAATCTCCTGGCAGACAAGGTGAGATAATCCCTACAATCATAGCTTCAATATTATTTCGATTATTTATTAGCATAAGACATGAAATAACATCTGCTCATTTTCGTTAATAGAATATATATTGATAAAATCATTTTGCAGATCACAAATGCAATCGATATCCACTGATCTATCGTTCAATACTGGACTCAACACTCAGTTACTTCGAGGAAATTTAAACATCATTTAAACATACTTTTTACTAATAAAACGCATACAAATTATTCATATATGGATCATTTTGTGGCATTCCATTCTCTAAAATATCAAATTATGGTTTAGATTTAATAACCCAGTCCTTAGAATTCGTATCAAGATTAAACAAATCTACGATTGGTAACCTAGGTTACATATTAAAATATGGTTTGGACCTATGAAAGAAAAAACTTCCATTGGTCTACACACACCTCCTGACTTAATGAATATACGGGTAACGCAACAGATATCGGTACTAACAATGGAATCGGCAAGACTAATTCAAATTCTCTCGCTTGTACAAACGCCCTTCAGTTGGGAAAGATAAAACTATCTCTTCTCCACGCAATTATGATTTAAATAGAAGTGGATACTACGTTCTATAGTCTTGGCTGGCAAGCAGTCTAAAAAAAGGAAATTCTAAACTGTGGAGAATGCAACAGAAAACTATTATATTTCCCAGGAAGTCATGGCAATTTGCAGATAATAAAAAGGAATCTGTGGAGAGTCATAATTTCCTATGCCCTGAAGGAACGTGGCATTAAAAACAATAACATGATATGAGCAGTGGATCAAGTGTTGCATGAAAATAGAAATTTTCATATCAGTAGCAGTTGAAACTAAAACACACATCAACCTGCTTAGGAGGTTATTACAAAAACAAAAACGAAACACGAAGAGGAAATGACTGCTGATTACATTACACGTCAAGTTTTCACTGATAAACAAGAGGAGGCATTAGTGAAGTATATATATATATATATATATATATATATATATATATATATATATATATATATATATATATATATATATATTTATATATGTATATATGTATATATGTGTGTGTGTGTGTGTGTGTGTGTGTGTGTGTGGTTTATCATCAAATGAATTAGGGATTGTCACCCTTTAGCGTGCCAAAACGTTTTGATTAAAACCAGTCAAGGTAAGAAAATAAAAATTAAAAATAAAAACAGATGTGTAAGTTCATACAGATTTTGGTGATTTCATCCAAATTTATCACGGTGTGTGTCTGGACCCAGAATTTTGGCTCGAAGTTCAACACAACGAATGATGTTGAGGTCTTCATTAAATTTGGTGATGTCATAAGTTTCAAGCAGATGATGTATGGAAATATGATGAAACTGATATGACAACTGTTTGGAAACCTTGACATGTTGTGGCAATGAGAAGGTCCAAAACAACTGAGATCTGTTATTTCTGTTGAGCGTGACCAGTTAGTAATATGTGCTCCTGACTGTGTCACTGTTCATTTTGTTCCGCCCATGAGGATCTTTCCAAGAGATACTTTTCGAAGAACACTTTATGCGAGATTGGTCAATTGGCTCTGTTGATGGAAAGAACTATTTCTGGAAGTTATCAAGCATTTTGTGAAACTACGCAAAGGAAAAACCGTTTTGATCCTACTTGACAAATTTGGAATTGAAATGTTTGATTCTGCGAATGGTTAAGATTTTGTCCTACTCTCTTTCCATTTTCACTGTTCCCCAAAATGCAAACTGCTTGGCAAATCTGTCATTGCCCACTCTCAAAAGTGGCCCCTGCTTCGAAAATTACATTGACGTAAAATAATAACAGTAATTTAATAAAAACGTATGGTCTCGCTTTAATTATGAAGGATTGTTGGTCCTGATCTTCTTTTCCTGCAAATGTCACAAAGAGTTTAAAATCCTCAGGAATTGTTCCTTAAAATTTTAACACTGACATAAATGTTGCCCCATCAAACAGGCTAGAATGTCACTTAGCAAACATTAGGAGTAGAGTTACATGTTCCCAAAAGCCACTGGTATTTAATGAGAGGCAGATTTCTAAATTTAGTAAACAAACTCCTCTACATGATAACGGCCCTGACGTTTCTGATTTGTTCAATAACATCTGTTGCCTTCACAAGACAGCAACAGTCGTGAAAGATACTCTGATGTTCAAGTGATAGTAAAGATGCTGGTGAAAAACATTGCAGAGCAAGATTACAGATCCCGAGATGGTTACTGTCACTTGCATGCGGTTAGAGTTTCATTGCTGTTGCATATCACAAGATTTTAACAAACAGCGCCATGAGATCTTAGACAACCATCAGTTCTATTAAGCTTTTATCTGTGGAAGAAAATAATATTTTCACTGATCTGAAAGTATTTATAGCGACAAATAGTGACAATCTAGACACTGCAGGCATGATTTTAAATGCGTTGTGCAATGCTATGTCATTGACGGCAATTTTGCACCAGATTTGCCAGGGAATCATAACATAAGCATGTGCGCGCAACTTTCTCGATCTGGAATTACTAATACAGTGTATCATTAGTAGTCGAAGGTACAAGGCTAAATCGACATGATGTCATTACGACCGAGGAGATGAGAATTTCATGTAAAGCCCTGTCCCTCCTACGAAGAAACCTTCATCGGCAAAAAGGCTTTGCCTTTTACTCAAATCTAAAGCCAATCCAGTAAAAAACTAAGAAAGAAGAAATGCAGTAACATTGCCGAAGAGAATGTAATTGAGGCAAAGGAAAAACAAAATGTTGTAAAAATAGCAAAATAGACTTCAGACAAGTCGCAAGAAATGTCCAGAGAGGGGGGGGGGGGTGAGAATAAAAAAGAAAATTGCTAAGGGGAAGAATAAGCGAAGGAAAAGATAAAACTAACACAGATGAATTCACAGATGGTAAAACTCTGATTTGGGTCGGCTTATGACCACATCTTGTTGAAACGCACGTACGATCACTGAAGTTAAATAGCGTTGAGTCTGGAATCAATAGGTGACCCCTTGGGAATACCAGGTGCTGTAAGTTTTAATATGCGGGTGGTGTAATGGATAATGACACGGAATTGTTAATTGGAGAGCCGAGTTTCAAGTCCCGTTGGGTTCGTTATATTCAAATGCCACAATTACCCTTGAGAAAGGTACGAATCTACCTCTTCCCCCCATTTATGAGTTAAATAGTAATACTTGTACTACTAAACCATTATTATTTCCAAAAAGAATTCTTACAATCTAAAAATATTTCCTGGCTTTAAATAACCTACATAAGTTTGATAAATAGTAGAAAACGAACCAATCAATGAATGGTAGTTATTTTTTTTCATCTTTAATATCTAGACTTTATGAATTTAAGCGCAGTACTACATTGGTGGTAAGGTCTCATCATTTTAAGTTCTATGCTAACAGTTTCTTCTATCGCACTTCTCACTTGTGGAAATCTCTTCCGGTCTCTTGCTTTCCAGTCAACTTTGATCTTCAAAAGTTTAAATGCAATGCGAATCGTTATCTGCTGTCTTCTTGATTCCTGTTATTTTATTGTTCTTTTTCTTTAATAGAGTTTTTTCTCATATTCTCTCACAATCAGTAACCCCTTACGTCTTTGTAGTTTTATTGACTTGCTTGCGGGGAAATTATAAAAAAAACGTTAATTTTACTTTTTACTTTTTTTATAATACTTGTATAATATATTTTCTACAACTATATTTTACGTTTGTCTGATTTAATAATTTATATTTCTCAATTATACTAATATATTCATCCCATCTATATCTACCGGCAAGAGAATGAACATGATCTCTCTTAGATTTTGCCACCGTCCCTCAATGATGAGGAACTTGAGAAACTTTTACTGAATGTTTAAATATGATAATGAACTTAAGCAATGTTTCAGATTTAACGACTCATCCAAAGGAAGTCTCTTTTCAATAATAAGTTTCGGTTAACTTTGCGTTTTAATTGACTTCATGGCAAGTTTACAGTTAGCTAAATAAAAAACAAAATGTTCCAAATAGCGCTGATGTAATTACTGAACTGATTTGTTTGGAATTCTACAAATGCCTACGTATGCCGACCCAACCTATTTCCTCAGGTTGTGTTAAGGAGAAGACATGTTTAAAGATTCAACTTCTGAAATAAGCTATCAAGTTATCCTGCCAGTTATTATATATGCTTGTCTATATCCCTATGAACTCGGAAATATCCTGTTCAAGTTTGATACCAAGTTTGATATTGGTTTAAAATGATGAGAATTTTGATGAAATTAAGAACATGAATAGAGGGAAATAATAAAGAAATAAAAAATAAACAAATGCGTTAAAAGCCAAACTTTTGAAATAACTCGGATAATTTGATCGCCATATTGTAAACAAACATGGATCCACCTGCATTGCATCATTTTGCTGCGTTTCATTTTTTCCAAAAATATTTGAACTAAAACTTTACCTGCAATTCAAGAAGCAGAACAAATTATATTGGCCGTCGAGATAAGATTCAACATTTATTTGTGCCCGAAAATCTCGTTCAATGTCACGCATGCGCCTCAGCAAGCCACAGATATTTATTCGTTATACGAGAAAGCTTTAAATAATTTCTTAATATATAAAGGGTGCGAGGGTTACATGGTCGCTGTTTTATATTTTAAATTTAGCGAATGCGCGTTGTTTGTTTTTGGTTTTGTCGACTGCACAGTATAGTAGGGTCAGTTGGGCACCGTCTGTGAAAAAAGAGCTCCATAACGCAATTCACTCCGCCAGAAATTTTAAAATGGCAGACTGTACTACTTGACATTTACGCCAGATGCTCCAATATGAACATTTCAGAGTGTTTGGGTGTCAATCTGAGGACAGTGCAGATGATTTGGAAAGAGTTGGATGAGTCTAATGGTGATTACGAAGTTGCTTAGAGTGATCACGAGTGAGGCCGACGTTATGCCTCTTCCCACAAAGACTCAGATTCAACACGCAGGCCTACATCAAGTGCCTTGAGGAGGTAGCGCTTCCCTGGCTCAAGAGGGTGGCTGCTGGAAGACCCTATGTCTGGCAACAGGACTCTGCACCATGCCACACAAGTAGGAGATCTCGGTCATGGCTGTCAGACACTTTCTGCGACCACATCACCCCTTACATCTGATCACCTAACTCTCCAAACTGCAACTCCCTTGATTATTATGGGGGGGGGGGCAGTTGAGCGAGAAACCAACAAAATTCCTTGTAACCCCAAAGATGAAATGAAGGCAAGGATTATGATTATATCATCTTAAACAATGAGACCATCCAGAAGAGATGCAGGAGATTCCGACGTCTTCTGGAGGGCGTGGTTGAAACCAATGACGATTTTATTGAATAAATTTACTCTTTTACTCTTTTGCATTTCTAGATATTTTCGTGTAATTTTAGTAAATATATCTGTTAAAATGAGATATCAGTGTTATTTGCATTTTTGCGTAATTTAGACGACAATTTATCCACCACACCGTGCACACACACACACACACACACACACACACACATATATATATATATATATATATATATATATATATATATATATATATATATATATATATATATATATTGTTCGACCGTGTGTATGCACACGTTTTATTAAAATGGACTGTCGGATATTTTTAATAATTTCAACTCAAGTAAGGTGTTAAGTCCACTAAGACGCAAGGGATTACTGAAATCGAAGGAAACTGAGAAAACGTTCGTGCTGAGAAAGGATTATGAAAAGATGATGATCCAAGGTAAAGGCAAATATCCAGGTAAAGTGTAAAATGAAGGAGAGATGTTTATACATGAGTGTGCAGAAATTGTCCAAACACAAACATAATAACCTCATACACACGTAAAAAAAGATTTAAAATAGTGGAAGCTTTAATAATAAAAAAGAAAAAGCCAATACTTAATAAGATTAACTATGGACACGGCCACAATGTGCTGACGGAATGAGCTAAAATTATAAATGACGAATGTCAAAATTTAGTGAAATCATGTGGACGCCGATGTGCAACAGTGATTCAAAACAGGGTTTCTTAGCAGTAAATACGACTTTTTGCATTTTGTTACCCAATTATTTTTTATTAAAAACATTGTTTTGGTCCTTAATTTTGGACACTTGTTATTTAAGTAAAAAATAAAATCTCTCTGTATCATTCCAAATAACTAAGAGATTTAAAACACAAGAGCCATGTGTTTACATTTAATGAGAATTTCAGAAAAATTGAACTTATATTTTTTGAAATATCGAAGTTTTATTTTTTGTTCCTTAATTATGGACGCTACTGTATGTATAACCATTCCTCGGAACAAAGTTGATCTGATGTGATTTCTTGATTCTCTTGTATTTTTATTGGTATGAGTGTGGAGTGTGTTATTTATTTCCTTTCGCTTTGCTCGGTGTTGATTGCTGATTGCTCTTCCATTTTTTTTATTTTTTTACTATTTCTCTTTTCTTTTTACTTTTATTCTTTCATCACCTTCGTTGACCTATGGTTTATTGTTGACCATTTAATTTACGTTATGGCTGAAATTGCGTTTGTATGTATGTTTGTGCAAGTGTGTGTTAATGCGCGTGCCTATGTATGTGCACGCATGAGCACATACACATACACAAGGTTGTATTATTTCACTTAGTGTTTGGTATTTGTATTTAGTTGGATGAAAGAACAGTTTTTGTTGGTGATGTTGTAAAAGCAGTTAATTGAATCTTTTGTATTTTTTCATTGGTTTATGTTTAATATTTAATCTTACCTTTGGTATTCGGCTAGGGTTGAAGTTTTGTCTATGTATGTGTTTTTGTGTGGTGAGTATTTATGTGCGTACCCATACATGTGCACGCGTGCAGGTATATTTACATACAAATATGCACGCATACACATACTCGCACGTGTATATTTGTGTGTGTGTGTGTGTGTGTGTGTGTGTGTGTGTGTGTGTCTGTCTGTCTGTCTGTAACTGTGTATTTGTGTTTATATGTGCGTTTATATGGCTGTGTTCGTACGATGGTGCCACTATATGCGTTCTTGTTTTTATGTATATTTAGTGTTTGTGCGTTTTTGCGTTTTGTAAAGAGTGTAGTTGTGGTAATTTATTTGTTTTGTGTGGTTGTATATTACTTTGTTTGCTATTATTTGTTGATGTTGTGAGTAGCGTGTGTGTTTTGTTGATTTTATAAGGGGTGTAGTTGTGGTGATTTGTATGGTGGGTTTTGTGTGTGTTTTGTATGGTTAGATGTTATTTTGTTGGTTATTATTTGTTGATATTGCGGTTATTATTTTCTGGGTGGATTGAGTTTGGGACTGGTATGAACTAGGTATTTATTTATGATAGTTTGTGTTTGTGATGGGGTTGCATTTTGTGTTGTATTTTTCTTTTCTTTTTATATGAGTATTTAAGAAGCAAAGTGGATGCTTATTTAAATGTCTGCATTTCCCCATTATTTCATTTCTCTTATTCAATAAATTCCTTTGGTCCTTGAAGTTGATGACTCTTAATTTTTCCTCCGGACACAATATACAGTTTCTGCTCTTGCTACTGTGTGTGTCTGCTTTGTTTATAATTTCACATTTAATCTTGGTAATTATGTTATTTCGTTTCTGGCTCCATATGTATTTTGATAGTTTTGCGTTGTTTTTGTATTTTTCTGTTTTAAATTGTTTTATGATTATTAAATCTTTCTTTAAAGGTTATTTCTGTAGCTCCTATGTAGGTTTTATTATACCGCGTTTGTGTTGGTTGTTACAGTGGCTTTATATATTATTTTGTTGGTTAGGTAATTGTTGTTAAGTGGACAATTGTTTTTATTTCAACAATTGCATTTGTTGTTGTTTTGCTGATTTGCGTTGTTGTGGCTCTTATTGTCTTTATTGAGCAATTTTTTATTGTTTCGTTATTATTTTTTCCATGTTATCCATGCAGCTGTAACTGATTTTTACTGTATTTTTGTTCATGATTTTTCATAGTTTGTTGTGTTTAGTGAATTTTTTTTCACTTATTTTGAAAAATATTTTTCCTATTTTTGTTTTTATTGTGTTATTGTAGGGTGGGTTGAACCAGATTATGTTTCTTTTTCTGTTGAGTTTGCTTGGTGCGTTTTCATTTGTATATTCTAGTTTGTTCGGATAGCTGCTATATCTTAATGCTGTCTCATATGTTTTTTGTTTTCGTTGAATATTTTTATGTTGCTGGAATTTGTTGATATTCTTTTGTTTATGGATATGGGTACGTGGTTGAATACGTTAGGAGGGTGGTTAGAGTTTTTGTTGATCCTTATATGGTTGCGTTTTGCTTTTATGTATGGCTTGTATGTGCTGTTGTTTAGATTGAATGTTATATCTAAGAAGTTTACTATTTTCGGTTAGATTTTATGTCTATTTTAAATCCTAATGTGTTAAATTTTTTTATAATCCTTGTTCTTATTTTTGTCTGTAGTTTTGCTGTTGTAGTTTATTACGATTATTAGCCCGTCGCCCCTTCATAAGCCTTTTTGCTTAATGATGTGTGTCAATTTATTTATGATGTATATACCTATGACTTCGCATATAACAGCGTCGTCATAACTGCCCATTGTTACGTCAAAGGTATAGTCGATATTGGTATTGTTGTTATTATTGGTGCTGCGTTATTTTGTTCATATTTTGTTGTCGTAGTCTAGTATTGACTTTCTGTAGTGTTTAATAATGTTTAGATCTTCCTTTGGTATATTTATATATTGTTTCGTATGACGTAACAGTTTTTTTATTGGTGAGGTTGTTAAACCAATTAATTGTTTCTTTGGTATTTTTCCATTGGTTTATGTTTAATATGGTCCTTAGGGCATATTTTTTCTACAAATTGCTTACTTATTTTTACAATATTGGTTTTCGTGGGATTTATTAGTCTGCATGTGGGTTTACTTAGGAAATTGACTTTGTGGTCTTTTAGTTTAATAAACGGTACTACTTTTGGTAATTGTTTTATTCTGTTGTTTAGTTTTAATTTGGCGGCTATGAGTTAAGTGAAAAAAATTTCATATTAATTCTATTAACGATCTATCTCTATCTTTCATATTGAAAACTCTACCACAAAGCCTGCTTGCCTTTAATGCCTCTTTATCAGTAAACAACTTAAAAACAGCAATTTTGGTTTCAAAAACAGTATTTCAAATTAACACTATATATATATATATATATATATATATATATATATATATATATATATATATATATATATATATATATATATATATATATATACGAGGGTCATTCAATAAATAAGGTGAATGTTTCGGTATAAGGACTTCTAATACAGATAGAAGCTTACTTTTTTTAAATTTTTCAACGTAGTCTCCCAGCACTGTCACACACTTTTCCCATCTGTGCACATGCTTCCGTATTCCCTCAGCGTAAGAATCTTTCGACTAATGTCTCAGCTAGTCGCTCACAACACTTTTGACTTCATCGTCACTTTTAAACTTCGTGCCTCTCGTGAACAATTTCAAGGGACCAAACAGGTGAAAGTCTGAAAGGCAAGGTCTGGGCTGTAAGGGGGATGAGGAATCAGTTCCCAGCCCAGCTCGTTGATGGTCTGCGCCGTTTGGGCTGCTGTGTGAAGCCTTGCGTTGTCATGATGCAAGATTACTCTTTCTGACTGATGACCCCTGTGTTTGTCCCAACAGATAAGCACAAAGTCCTTGCAATGTCATTCACTGTCACCCTTCTGTCAGACTGAATGAGGTCATTGACTGATTCGATCACCTCAGGAGACCTCACTTCTGTAGGCCTCCCAGGCCTGTCTTCATCCTCAACATTGCTCCGTCCTTCTTTAAATAATTTAGCCCACTTGTAGACATTTTTTGGCTGAAACATGTGGCACCATACACAGTTGGCATTCTCCTATGAATTTCAACTGGTTTGCGCCCTTCAGCAACCAAAAACTTGATAACTGACCGCTGTTCAATCCTGGAGCATGCTTCTTGGTCGGCCATCTTTGTTAATCGCCAAAACTCACAAAGTTTTTTTTTAATCTGCAAAAGAAATCCATGTGAAAAAGAAGTAAAACAAAAAAAAAAAATAAAAAAGAGTAAGCTTCTATCTGTATTAGAAGTCCTTATACCAAAAAATTCAACTTATTTATTGAATGACCCTCATATGTGTGTGTGTGTGTGTGTGTGTGTGTGTGTGTGTGTGTGTGTGTGTGTGTTGTTTAAAAATATATGACAAAGAGGAAAAGTTTTTCCTATGACGAGTTTCATCCTTGAGAATTTCATTGGACTCAATTTCGCTGTGCGCATGTGCAGTCACACCAACATAACAAATTTGATCCGCTCAAGTCCTGAAGTCGCAGGAAAACTATATAATATATATCTTTATCTCATATATATATATATATATATATATATATATATATATATATATATATATATATATATATATATAGGTAAAAATCCGTGGTAAGTAATCCAAGTGAATCCTAGTAACATAAAATATTAAATCTGATACACAGATGAAAGCTCAATGTATTTATCAATTACAGAGCATATATGAATTACATGTAGATAAAATTCAATACCCTATATAATATATGACCATTTCACTCAGAACAGGCTTGTCAACAACAATGAGTTGAATATCTAACTCCTTGGTGTTGGCAATCCTGTTCTGGGTGAAATGGCCGTATATCATATGGGGTATTGAGTTTTATCTCCATGTAATACATTTATATATATATATATGAAAGAAAAGTACTTATCCCTGTTCTATTATTGTGATGTTTATGCCATAATATCTGTCGACTAATCTTGAATTGTCATGATCAGCCATTCTTTCAAGTGGGACGTTTTGTTTCTTCTTCTGTCAGCCTTCAACGACTTTCGTTGATTTGTTTACTCGCTACTGAGGATGGTTGGCTGTACAAAATACTAACTTTTTGCGGTAATGCTTGTTGTGTTTATGTAAAAAACACGTGTCTCTCCTGGTATATCTGTCGCCGTAACAATTATTGCGAACTCGAATGTGCGTCCGAATAATAAATGATTAACACAAAACAGTACATAAAACAAATGACAATTGATGTATTAACAAAAGAAAGACAAAAAAAAGCAGAAAACATTTGAACTAAAGAATGTGTTTGTGCGTATGAAGTTTGTGTAGGAAAATTTCGAGAGAAAAGGAATTGAAAGTGAAGGGAGCGTGTTCCAGTGGGAGAGACTTTTTTCCCACGTACGACCAAATTTTATTGGCTAAGAGAAAAAATGTAAAGAGAATGAGAGAGAATATCATTTTCTATTTATAGGCTTAAGGAGCGGCCCCTAGTGACGGTTTTTTAGTAAATTGGGGTAGCTCCACAACGCTCCCCTCCATTTCGGGAGAATTGTAAACTGTCCATATGTCCATAAAATTTGCGTATGTTTGTTTTGTCCATCGTAGGCTGAAAAGAAAAAGAGTCGAATAGTGTGGTTGAGATGTGTGTTTAAACATGGCGATGAAAACGTATTTTTCTGAAGTATTGTGTAATTTTCTATTGAGTCACAATATAGCACTCTCAGAAAGATATGTCGGTAGCGTAGAAAGAGATAGATCAGCGGTTGGTATTAAAATTTTGTGTTTTCCCAATGTTCCACGTTGAATTGATTTTGTTTAGAAAGCCTGGTTCGAAAGCCTGTGCATTATTGTTCTTGGTGCACAAAATTTTAATAGAAGGAGTTTTAATTAAGTTGCCGAGCTGATGTTGGTGAAATTGCTACCGATTGTCGAGTTCATGTTTTGTGAGAACTTTTAAAGATATCTGGTATTATGGTCGATTTTTCTCGGCGATGCAGCTATCGCCGTATATTATTAAGTCGCATTTGCAGATTTCTTAGTTCATGTTAACATCTTTGAAGCGTGAAAGGTCAGTCCTGTTTCAGTCGTATTTTTTTCCTGTAGTCTGCATAGGTTTATTCGAGAATTCTGGGCGCTAGTCTTGAAGAAAATCAGCTGTATTTTGTGTGCTTCAAACGTGTAAACTGAAAGTCGTATTTTTCGTTTTGATGAAAAAAAAAGTCTGCGTAGAAATCGGGCGCATTTATGCCTAAGAGAAAGGGTTAAACAAAGTCAGTAGAGATGAAATGAGTATTGCTCGCCTGTGACCGTAGTAGTAATTGTAATGACTATTAGGGAATATTTGGTTTGCATGTTTTGAAAAGAATATTTACTGATGTGGAGAACATCTTGTCCAGGTAGTTGTTTTATCGTGTGGAGTTTTGAAATTTATGATTTTGCTCTTTACATCGGGTTTAATCACAAATTTGTAAAAGTTATATTTGTTGAAATTTTTTTGTGTTCGCATGCGTGGTCCACGTAGGTAATAAGAAATTGGTTGAAGTTTTTTTAATGGATTTTTGTTTTGAAAAACGTCTAAACGATGCAGAGTTGAGTTTGTTTATATAGTTTTGTGTTTTTTGTATCCAGGGGAAAATATCACGCCGTGGTCACCATTTTGTTACAGCGGACAAAAACAATGAATATGAAAGAAAACATTTAAACTAGAGAATGTGTTTGTGTGTATGAAGTTTGTGTCGGAGAAGTACAACAGAAAAGTAATGGAAAGTGAAGTGAACGCTCCCCCAGTAGGGTCGCTTTTTCCCAACGGGCGACTACATCTTATTGTCTAAGAGAAGAAGAGGAACGAGGATGACTGAGAATAGCATTCTCTATTTATAGGCTTTAGGAGCGTCCCCTAACGACGGTCTTTTTGTAATGTGAGGTAAATCACAGTATGTTGAAAATAATTGCTAATTTAAAACTTTAACTCAACAACTGAACGGATCAATCTTGTAGATCTTTTTTCTTGAAAGTTATGTAGATTTAAATGTAGACATTTGTTAATTTTGCCTTTTCTATTTATTTAACTCATTATTTTCTACTAAACGCTGGGTAAGAAAAAATAGCCTTGAATGTTAGTTTTTCTCGGTTAGTGCTTAACGAGATTTTAACTAAGTTAAAACTTTAATTATACATAAGACCACCTCTGCTATTTATATATACAGGTGTGTTGGGGTCTGCACACACACACACACACACACACACACACACACACACACACGCACACACGCACGCACGCAAACATACACACACACACGCACATATATATATATATAGAGAGAGATACAGAGACAGAGAGAGACAGAGAGAGAGATACAGCGACAGAGAGAGAGAGAGATGGCTTTGAAAATGACGGAATGCATTCTTTTAAAGGGACCTTTCTCGGCCAACACTTCTTCAGAAAGATTTGTTGGAACAACAAAAATCCAAACGGCGAAACTGAAAAAGGTACATACTGAGGTAAATGCGTAGGCACGACTAAAATAAATTTATTAATAAAAAAAAACAAATGGGGTAAAAAATTGTTTAAATATATATGTATATATATATATACATACAGGGGTTGGACAAAATAATTGGAACAGGTGCAAATTCCACTCCTATATTTCAAAGACCTTTTATATTAAGAACTCTAACTAAAACTTCGTAATTGCAAGTTATATATATTGTAAATATGTTTATTTAACTAATTTACTGTCTTTGCCTTTTTTTTTTTAGAATTTAGTAAATTTTAAGCTAAATACTTGACCTCTCTGAGTTCGAAAATGGGCAAATTGTTGGAGCTCGCATGGGAGGAACCTCGATCACTAAGGTTGCTGAACTGTTTGGTTTTTCAAAAGCTACCATATCAAGAACTATAACGCATTTCAAGAAACAGGGTAAAACCTCTAGCAAGCATAGCAATTCGGGCCGGACTTGCAAACTTACTGACAGGAACCGACGTGCATTGAAACGCAATGTGGCGAAAAATCATCGGACTACTGCGGCCAAAGTGACTGCTAAGTTGAATAATCATCTGAATAGTCCAGTTTCTACTAAAACTCTTCGCCGTGAGCTCCATAAGGCTGCATATCATGGAAGAGCCGCCGTAAGGAAACCTCTTCTCTCCACTCGCAACATTCAAATGTGGTTGATGTGGTGCAGATATCACAATGCCTAGTCTGCAAACCAATGGAAGCAAGTCATATTCTCAGACGAGTCCAGTTTTCCTCTTTTCCCAACTTCAGCTGCAAGTTTATGTGTGGAGGCAGCCCAAGAAGCTTACAACCCTGACTGCCTTCTTACAACAGCGAAGCATGGTGGTGGATCAGTGATAGTTTGGGCCGCTATATGATGGAAATGTCTCGGTCCAATAGTTACACTGCATGGTAGAATCAACAGCAAAGATTACCTGAATATTTTGGGTAATCATGTTCATCCAATGTCCCAGACTTTATCCTCTGATAGTGACTGCATCTTCCAAGACGATAATGCTCCAATACATACCGCTTGAGTGGTTAAGAATTGGTATGAAGAGCATGAAAGGGAGCTAGAACATATGGAGTGCCCCCCACTCTCCAGATAGCAATATTATTAAACATTTGTGGTGCATTTTGGAGCGACAAGTTAGGAGCCGCTATCCTCCACCACCGTATCTTAAAGAGCTAGAGCAGGTGTTAATCGAAGAATGGCTGAAAATTCCTCTGGATGAAGTCAGGAAGCTGTATGATTCCATTCCTAGACGTATTAAAACTGTGTGTGAAGCTAAAGGAGGACCAACTCCATATTAAATAAAGTTTCTTTGAATTTAACAAGTGTTTCAATTATTTTGTCTAACCCCTGTATATGTATGTGTGTATGCGTGCGCATGTGTGTATGTATGTGCGCGTTTGCAATATCTATTTTATTTAATCTGCTAAGCAGAATCTAGCATGCGTTTTCTGAAAATTTATTTTCTTCTGTATTTTACTTTAAGAGTTTTTGGGGTTATTATATTTTACTTCTTTTTTTCGTAAATCTCAATTTCTTTCCAAATTCCATTGTATACTAGTTGTACTTTTTGTTTTGGTTTGTTTTGTTTTTTTCTTCCCTCACAAATAGATAATTGCCAACGCTAGCTCACTTTCACGCAATTTTGTTTCTACGATAATATTAAATTCAATAGGGGTCAGGGTAGGGCGTGCTGATGCACCACCGAGCAACCTATGTTACCCACCCTTCTCCCGGTGGTTCTTTTAGTCCTTATATATGAGCAAGCTTGACTCGTTACTTGGGGTGTCAGACTGGTACGATTCAAAAAGAAGTTCGCTTGCCTTGATTTCTGGGTGGACGAAACATGTGTACCCCAGGGTATCACACCTATATCTTTCTTTGGATTATTTGTTCTTTCGTTAAGGGTGCTGAAGATAAACGTTGTCTGGGTTTTGGCGTTATCTGCCCGACGGTTAAGAATCCGAGCTTTTGAGTAACTTCGGAGGAGGCTATCCTATCAGCAGGTGTATCATGTCGGGTCTATTGTACTGACATTAAATGGCTTTTGAACCGCACATTGTAGCGAACAACCCTCAATCCCTTCGTATTCTATTCGTGGGGTGTAAGTTCCACTCCCAAGAAGATGCTTCCAGGATCACTACAATCTTAGTCTGTTCAAGTCTAGGTCCAATCGTTATGTTATTCACACTGTCCCCATAATCTATGCCTCTTACTCTGTAATACTCTACCTCAAGTGGCTCTTGGGACGTGTACAGGGTGAGCATTATTATAAAAAGATAAAAAAAATGTTTATTTTTGTGTCCCAAATACAAGTGACTAATACAAATCACACAAAAGCAGAAAAATTTGAATTTTATCAGTTTATTACAATATTTACACTTCATAGAGAAACACGATATTTTATTTCGCTCTCCCAATAATGTTTTCGAAATTCTTTTTTAAAAAAAAACAGACAAAAGGATTAATTCATCTAAATAAATTTGCCTCTCTGTTAAATTACATTCACTTTGTTTCTGTTCAACCAAATGAACGAACCAGTTTTCTGCCTTATCTTCTACCTGATTGGAGATGATTTTACAAAGGGGCTGTTCAAATCTATGATTGTGGTCGTCTGCCTTGGTGTGCATTATTGAATAAACAAATCATTGTAATGCCACATTTCATCTTGTTCTTATAAGCGACAACAGTTCCAAGTTGCAAGTCTATTCCATAAATTTGTTCTCCTACCAAGAGGGACGTAAAGTCTCAAAATAAATATCGACGCTTCACAAAATTCTCATTTTGGTAAATATGTTAGCGTTTGGTCAAGGTTTACTGGGTTTCGATCCCGCTCGTAGATATCTTTTAAATGTCTTTTATTTCTTACTTCCTTCATTAATTGTGCAATATTTTGTATGCAACGTTTGTAGCTGAAATACTGTTGACTCTAATCCTGTTTCGTTCATCTCTCCATTTTGTCTTTAACGATACTACAAGTTATTTAGTAAGGTAAATCTACAAGAGGTTAATAGTTATATGAACATTTTCAATGTTCCGTAACAACGAAGATAGAAAAATTGAGAACTTTTTCTAATATGTCGATCATTTTTTAGAATCTTTCTCTTATTTTCTTTTGAGTTATTCAACAAACTATTTTTCTGAACTTATCAGAAAACGTATCATTTCTACAAAAATTTATACTGAATTGAAAAAAATAAGAACTGGGGATGAAAGAGATGAGTCAGACATTTTGCAGACAGAAATAGGGCAAATGGCTTTCCTTCTTTATTAGTCTCCCTCCCCACCGACAAATACTCTCTCTTTGTCTCGATTTTCTGTCTCTTTTTCTATCTTTTCCACTGCTTTCCTTTCGTATCTTTGTTGATGGTCATTGCAAGTGGAAACTAAGAGGTGAATCTGGTGATCTTGCTTACAAATTCAGAGATTCTTTCTCTTAAATTTTGTAATCATTTTAATTCGGACATTGTTATCACCTTTTATAAACCCTATTTTTAAATGGATTGAGAATTATTTAAATAATTACAAATCTATTGTTGAGATATTGCGAATGTTATTATTTACCCTTGCCCCTGCCACGACATAATCTCAACCATCCAATATAACCTTAAAACGTGTTTCACTCAAGAAATACGCCTCAAGATGTGGTTAAAGATGTCGTGTTCAGAAATCGGTGTTACCAATGTTGCAAACTTGAACAGTTACCTAATGCTATGTATTTTCGAGTTCTCTATGTAAACCCAACTTCTCAGCTTTTAGTTAATAAAATTGAAAACAGAGTAGAAATGAAAGAGAAACCGCAAGGCGTTTAGGTAAGAAAAGATATTTCAGATAAAAAGGAAGCCGACTGAAATATCCACGTGCAAAGTCCATTATACCGCGAAGCAGAATGAAAAAGAGAGAAGGGAAAAGGGCCACTTAAAATGACATATAGATTTTTGCGATGCATTGAAAGAAAAATGGCCAAGACAAAAATGAGATTTTACACGCAAATCTATTATGCAGAATTTTCAGAGCTAAGTTAGAAAGCGTACAAGAAAAGTATTTCTTTGAACCCCTTACAAAGGGGTTGGTATAAGTCGTCATGTTTGAGTGGAAATGAATGAAGAGATTTCTGTGAGATTTCAGGTACCTATGATATGCAGAATGGCATGATTTTGGCCGTAAGCCGAAACCGAGCGAAGAGGATGTCTGACTTTTATTCTTCTTCTTTTTTTCTTTTTTTAAATAAGGATCACGCTGATACAGATGTAAGCATTTCCGGTGATATAAACTTTTGCCAAAATGTTTATGGATGTTTTTTCTAAATTTTAATTATTAGCTTATTTTATATTTTCATTATATAAATCGGTGAGAAATCCCCTCACTACAAAATCTCGATGCGTAAATCTTATTGTTTGTTACACAATCATGATTCAATGAAAGGATTTTTTCCGTGGAGAAAGTGGGAGAATATTAAAAAGAGGGGCCTACAAAAACAAACAAAACTCAAAATTATTGTGAAATTTTAAAAGGACAAACATTTATTACACAGACATTAAAATAATATAACAAAATCCAATTTTTACAAAAGCTTTTCCTTTTGTGCGCCTTTTTAGTAACAAGGCAAGATAACACCTAAAATGTATAAATGCTCTTAAAAGGATTTGTAATAAGATCTAACAATAATGAAAAAATAAAAATAAAAAGGTAATACAAAAACTTTAAATAAAGTTGAAAATACTCTTTAAAAAAGTTGCACCCACCTAATTGAAAGACAATAATCAAGTTGCATCACTAGGACTTTTAACAATTTTTTATTTATTTATAACGCACTTCTATTTACAGATTTCACTTCTATTTTCCGTTTGCTTCTTCTATAAGAAACAGCCCAGCTCATCCACAGGTGACAACTGAAACTTTATTTGTCTGCGCCTCCTGGACGAAATTTTCATGTCTTCTGACTTCTTCGACATTTTTTCTCCTTCGAAAATGATTACTAGCTTGTGGTCGAAAATTATATTACCTTCTGATGTTATGCGCTGATCCGTCTTTTAACATCGAACAGGCTCCAGACGGATCTTATCTTGAATTTGACGTCGGTGGAAGAACCCTTTTAATTAGACAATAAATATAAAGAGTATATATATTTTAAATATGAAAAATTAATTTTGAAACAGTCCAATTTGACCGAATTATTTTAAGTGGTTCTTTTAGAGCCAATTCTTATTATAGTAACTTTTGCAGAGAAATCTAACACATCAAATTTATTTTTTATAAACCATTTGGCTTTCTTTTCATTGAAAAGTAAGTGTAAAAGATAAACCAAAACTATTATAATATTTATTTACTTATAATTATCTACACTTCTTTAATTTTTTAATCATCATCTTTAATTATTTTATATTACCAATAATGTTTTTATATAAACGGGAGTAATTAAAGGCGTTAAAACGTAGCAAAATTTCCAAAATCTATTCTTCATCTAGCTTTAGGTATTTTTTTTAATAATTTTGAATTTATTTGATAAACGAAAACGAAAAACGATCTTGTCTGATGATATTATTTATAAGATTACATAATTCTTGAAATATTTGCAAAATCCAATATTTTACATATCAACCATATTTCAACTGTTTATTTTTATGTACTTATTTCCCCCTATCCCGTGTGAGTTTCCGCTCACCAAATGTAGCCTTGTGTTAGAATAAGCTATGTAAATATCTACACGCATACAAGCGGCCACTGAAATGTTTCTGGCCCAAATAAGAAAATTCGCTACCCCAATATCTGATATTTGACTATTCGGATTTTGGTAACTCTGGTCAAGAACTTTTCAGTGTCTCTTCGTAAAATGTAAATATGTTGAAATGTCTGGGTTGGGTTTGGGGTTGGGTTTGTTTTTTGTAATTCCGGTATGAGGACATTTGGCCGTTTTCAAAAAACATCATTTGCTTCGTACCAATGTTGAAGTTGAAGAAGAACGGAAGTGAGAATAACGGAAGTGAAAAGAACGGAAGTGATACAGATGGTTTGTGGGTAAAGGAGAGAAACATAACTCTCTTGACTCAAAATGGTAAAACTTGAAAGAAATATCAGATTCTCTTCCCTTGACTGGCAACATAATCACCAAATTCATGAAGTGTGGAAACAATTACAACAACAAACATGAGGATGGTTTGTTTTTGTTTTTTTTTTCTTCTTTTTTGAGAAATCCAAAAGTGAAGAGGCGAAAAGCTTTTCTCTTCACTTGAAACCTTAGCCAAGAGATTTTATGCCGGAAAGCAGCGAAGCTACAAGAGAAGGAATGTGGTTATCGCTGATTATTTCCGCAGTTTGCGTTTGGGCATACAAAGAAACATATCAACCACTATACACTACAGAAAAACCACAGTGCTATACGAACCCAAAATCCGAAAGACTAAAGCTGATGGATGCTCAAAATCTTTCGAAATAATTTATCTCAGAAAAAAAAAAGGTGAATCATTATTGTTTCTTTCTTTTATGACGAAATTGCTCGAAGAAACGGTCAGCCATATATTTTCGGATAGATAATATAATATATGATATGGACGTAACAGAAAAGAACAGTGAAATTTTACTGGAAGATCATCAAAACAGATTACTATACACCGGTAGTAAATTGGAATTTCTTCACCAAAACTATACCCTTTTCCAGCCGTGGTGACCGATACAACCAGTGTTGAAAAAAAGATTCAACCTCAAAAATATTAATGACCAAAATCTACTAAATAAATGAAATGAACTCATGTTAGCTTGTAATCACAGAAAGAAAACTCTCTGAAAGTATTTTAATTCTAAATATATCATCCAAATATCACATGCACTTCACTTAAGTTTACGTATTGATTACCCCCCTTTAACCATTTTAATATCTATTAATACTTAACGAGTTACTTGGCATTCCTCTTTTAAACTTTAAGCTTGCATCTTTCTTTCTTTTTTCTTGTGAAATCCTTTCCACAGATAAACTTTCTACCCATCAAGGAAAAGATAACAGATAAAAAGAAATATAAAAGAAAAGAGAAACATACAAGAAGAGACACTAAAAGAAAAGGAAGAGAAAATGAAAAAGAAAGACTTTTTAAAATAACAGACAACTCCTTTGTTTCTATTGCATGTTTTATCTTTGTTCGTTTTGGCACAAGATCATTTATCAGTATAATATTTACCTTTCTTAAAAGATAAGTTTCCCCACCATTGTTTTTCCCATAATATTTTGTCTCGTTGTTTCATTTTGCTCCGTCTTTCATCTTTTAATATACCCCAACTTATTTAATCTCCATTTGTATATTTTAGTAATAAAATGGTTATTTGTTATCCCTATATCTTTGCCTTCTGTTGTTTGTCACCTACCATGTTTGTTTGTTAATTGATTCCATTTAGCTCGGCTGTGTTTGATCAATCAGGAAAGGACCATTGGCAAAAGAATTCCTGATTTTATATTATATGTTACTGTGCCTTTCACTACTACCATAACAGTAAAAGAGGGTGATACGTAATATATATATATATATGGGGGGGTGTATGTGTGCGTGCGTAAAGTGTGTTTGTCAGTGTCTGTGTGTGTGTAAAGCTTGTGATGTGTAAATTGTCGACATTTTATATTTTTATGAAACGCATGCGCGTTATTTGTTTTTGATTTTGTCGACTGCACAATATAGTAAGGTTAGTTGGCCACCGTCTGTGAGGGAGAAAAAAAGCACCATGTCGCAATTCACTCCGCCAGAAATTTAGAAACGCCATGCTGTATTGCTTGGCATTGGCGCCGGAAGTTCCAATACGAACATTCCAGTGTGTTTGTCCGTCAATGTAAGGACAGTACAGAGGATTGTACAGCATCGTTGGATGATAAATCCAGTCAACATCATCGCGTTTGGAGTGATCACTAGTGATGGCGACGTTATGTCTCCATTCATTTTCCCACAGGGACTCAGATTCAATATTGAAGCCTACATCATGTTCCATGAGGAGGTAATGCTGCCCTCGGTCAAGAGGGGAGCTGCTGGAAGACCCTATGTCTGGCAACGGGATTCTGCACCATGCCACACAAGCAAGAGAACCCAGTAATAGCTGTCAGACAATTTCTACGGCCATATCGCCCCTTACATCTGGCCACCTAACTTCCCAAACTGTAAGCCACTTGATTATTATGTGTGGGGCGAAGTTAAGCGAGAGATCAAAAAAACTCCTTGTAACACCAAAGATAAACTGAAGACAAGGATTATGGCAGCATTCACTAACTTAAACAAGGAGACCGTCCAGAAGAGTTGCAGGAGATTCCGAAGTAGTCTGATGGCCGTGGTTGAAGCCAGTGGCGATTTTATTGAATAAATTTACTATTTAGAATTTCAAGATATTTTTGTGTAATTTTTTGAAATGTGTCGATCATATTTTCATTTTTTAAGACTCAATGTTTTACTGAGTGTGAAAGAAAATGAGAAACGCTTAGAGAGAAGAAAGGAAAATAAAAGAACAGGATGAAAAGGATAAAAGATGGCGATTGACGTTACATTTACATTTTTGAACGTCGTAGTTGATAAGAAAGCGGGAAGCGATAAGAAATGTTTACGGTTGAGAAAAGCGAGAAAAGAAATTATTAGAATAGACGCTTACATCAAAAGCTATTTCAACAGTATAATGATGAGACCTAGCTGCCAATTTAATACTACGTTTAAATTCAGGAGGTCAAAGTACCAAAGAGGAGGCTCATCATAATAATCGTCATGAAAATAATTATGGTAAGGCACATGGAATCTACGTTACTTCGGTAGGAAAATGACTAAATCCGAGATGCCAGGTCTGTACCGATAGCATAATAGATCCTTCTTTGAATTTTTTCGAGATATATAGCAGGTGCACCAAATCAGATGTGGCATCAATATTCAAAGTACGGACGAATGGTAAATTTAAAAATGTGCAAGATTGTTTCTGTCGAGAAAAACTGTCTGGCACGCCACAGTGAACCAATCTTCCTGGCAACAGACTCAGCAATTGATATAATATAATCGTTGCACTTCATGTCTGTGACAAACGTGAGACCAGGAAGCCTCAATAAGTTCCTCTCTTGGAGGTTAGCATCAGTCATGCTGCTGGAAGGCAGAAATATTTTTCTAAGATGACTAAAACTGGAAAACAAAGTATCAAGGCATTTGTTGTAGAGTTCACAGAGAACAGGAACTAGTTATGGAGTACATTTCTTTAAGTCATTTGAATGGATAACATCAGGTCCGTATATTTGTGGGGATCTACTTTGGAAATAATAGCAGAAAGCATTGACGGAGTTATATGTATATCACAGATCAGGGACAAGGTCTTTGGTGGGAAATTAGGCAAAGATACTCCTGATGAGTCGATAGCGGCATTGGAAAAGAATTTATGAGCCAAGCATTCTACTTTGTCAGCAGTCGATGACTACACTTCAAACTGATTGAATAAAGGAGAGATTGAAGATTTACCCTTGTTTAACACACTGTTATAGAAACGCCGATAATCACAAAAACCAGACGCTATACGATGTTTTACTCTATCAGAGAACAACGACTTAGCCTCATTGGGGACACGCTTGTAGTTATTTGGAGCGGACACAGTCTGTTATAATGTGAACTATCATGTTGATATAACCGGAAGAAGACATTCCTGTTGGCTATCGCGACTGAATAGACATGAATGAATCAAGGAGAAGGTTGTGGTTTCACTTGGTATTTACGAGGTGGCAGAGAAGCATCGATTCTGAATTTTACACAAGAAGAAACCCCGGCGGCACAATTTTCATTGGGGGAACATTAAAGAATTTCATTCCACTCGTAATCTTGTCATCTGTTTATCTCATTGCAAAATAAAAAACGACATTTTGAAACATTTCATTCGATGAATATTTCCCTTTTTTACAGACAAAAATCATTTAATAAAAAATTATGAAAATTATGGAATTAAGAAAATATTTTATTTAAATCGGATAATTATTTAACCTCCCACAATAAAATGTATCGGGTGAATTTTCATAAACCATTGCAAACAGTTTTTTTTTTAATACCAAAGTTTCTGGTTATTTAAATTGTAGAAAATCAAAAACAATTTTTTTCTCATTTTTTTCTAACGATCAACAATTGATAAAAAGGGAAATAAATCTGTTCGTGTGTGAGTCGCTTTTTCTGGTAAAGAGGTGGCGGAAAGGAATGGGGAGTCATTTGATGCCATTTTCCACATAAGAATTTTTCTGCTAAGGGCCATTAGTGCAAGAAAAAGTTTTATTTGCTGTGATTGCCAAGTTTATTTTTACTTCACTTAATTCCTGACCTTTCTTATACCCTTCTGAATGGCACGCGGTGTGTTTCTGCTTTGGATTCAAATAGAAATGAAGTGGCGCTTCTCTTTATTTTTATCCCTGAAGAGGATTTTCTTTTCTCTTTTATATTTTTCCTATTCCTTCGTGTGTCTTGAGTCCCGTGAATGTTTGAAATGCACGCTGAAGAGGCAAGAATTTAACTCCACAGCAACAACAAACAGGTGTTTTACTGTCTCTAATGGAATTTCCCTTTTAGAGCAGAACAGTTTTTAGGCAATTTGGGTCCAATTTCATTGACAAACCAATTCCAGTTTATTAATTATATTCGCTCGTCAGAAAGAGCGGCATTTGGAGAATTCTGTCTGTCATTAAGGAGAATAAGATATTCTAGTTTTACACCATCGAAAAAGCCTTTTTTCAAGTGGTCGTCATCTCAAATCTCAAAGATTTACCTTGACTACTTATCGTCACGAAAACATTCGACTAAGAAATGCTTGAAATGGTGCAGAAGACTCAGAGAGAGTTGGATTAGTCTAATGATGATTATGAAGGTACGGCAGTTCAGAAAACTCATTCTGATCGTTCTAAGAAAAGACTCAACACGGAGGACTACATCAAGTGCCTTGAGGAGGTAGTGCAGTCATCGGTCAAGAGGGTGACAGCTGGGAGACACTATGACCGGAAACAGAAATCTGCATCATGACAAACAATCAGGAGAACCCAGTTATGACTGTCAGACACTTTCTGCGACTACATTACCCTACATCTGGCCACCTAACACTCCAGAACTGCAACCACGTTTATTATATGTGATGTGCAGGTGAGCGACATACCAACAAAACTCCTTGTAACAGCAAAGATGAACTGAAGGCAAGGATTATGGCAGCATTCACCAACTTAAAGAAGGAAACTGTCCAGAAGAGTTGCAGAAGATTCCGAAGTAGCGTGAGAGCAGTGGTTGAAGCCATTGGCGATATTATTGAATAAATTTATACTATTTAGTATTTCAAGATATTTTTGTGTAATTTTGGTAAATATATCTGATAAAATGAGATATCAGTCTTATTTTCATTTTTGTGTAATTTAGTCGACTATTTATCTCTCGCACCATATATATATATATATATATATATATATATATATGCATTGTGACAGAGAGAGAGAGTCTGGGAAACACACACACGTATTTCTTTTTAGTGAAATTGGAGTAGATTTGAATAGCGAAATTAAATCAGAGCATTTTGTTTACTGATGGGGAAATCTCATCTAGGGTAGAAGTTATACCCATTGAATCTGGGTCATCAGAAGACAATGCAAATGGTTGAAATAATTTTTATCGATTAAAAATTGAAATAGGGCTGAGTAAGCTAGAAGGAACTTTGGAATTCACACGATTTTGGTTGAAGCGGCCAGAACCCCGTGATAATCGCGTGCGAAATAGTAGGGCCGAGGGTTAGTTATAACCAGCCGGGTTTTTCTATATAAACGCGCAGCTATGCTGAAAAAGGCAAACTGGAGAAAATTCTTGAAGAGAGGAGAGAGAATTGGCCCGGGCAAGCGTTGGGAGGAGGAACGCCACTATAACTTTAAGCCCCGCACAGAAATCTTTATCCCTCCATCGCAAGTGTCATATATCGTTCTGAGACGATTTAACAAGTTAATCACAGCACTCTCTCTTTCTCTCTGTGTCTAGAATCCAGTGTATGAGTTTTTACGTTAAATACTTTCCTTTTCTGTAACCCGTTTCTTTTCTCTACTATTCTTTTCTGCTATATAAAAGACATTAACAATTCGACCATTGAATAGTTGTTTGTCCGGCTTTCAGCAGATATTAATTTTTTATTCTTTGCTGCATTCTAAATTTCTTAGACTCCCCGGCCGTGTCTATATCTTCAGTCAACCGTGAATGGACGGACATCACTTCTGCTTTCTGGATCAAACAAATCACAACGTGGGCAGGAAGCAGGATTGAACCAGCGGACCGGTCCAATAATTTGCGGGTGCTCAGGGGACTTATGGCCACTTCCTTAAGTTCGGTTAGAACCGAGTAGATACCTCAACCCAGAGAGTAAGACGTTGGAGGTTGAGGGGCTGGGGCGAAAGTGCTAGAGCATGAATGATAGAAATATAGCTTCAAGATATGCTATATTTATGAGTTAAAAAGCTCGATGTGTGAATTATGTCTACTGGTCTGTGCATGCGAGAGCCTTAATAAATATAATGTGTTCCCTATCAGGATGTAAACAATCTAAATAATGAAAGCACCTCATCGCAGAAATTCAGACAGATCCATTTAGATAGATCCTATTTGAAGGAATGGCATGGGGCACCTCAGTAAACATGAACCATAGCAAGTAACCAACTGATTAATGCGATCAGATTATTTGCTTGAAGACCGAAGTAGATCCATTTTCATCGAGATCCTTAAGATCCTTAAACGAATGGGAACTCCATCAGGCAATTAGACAAATGAGCCACATAATGAAACTTATGATCCTAATTCTGATGAATAAAGCGCACTGACAAAATTTGACCGGAAATGGAACACGATCATTACAGTTTCGGTAAAGAAAATAGAACAAGGAAATTATCCTCAGGATAAATTTATGCTTAGAATGATTAAATTGGAAAATGAATAGAAATGCAAAATGAAGGAAACTTATCTTTTATAGATTATTCAAAAGCGTTTGAAAAAAAGTAAGTCACGAAGAACGGTTGGAATTTTTAACTTGGGCAGGAGATTAGAATAATCCAGACATTATACTGGCAGCAAACAGCCTGCATACGGATAAAAAAAAGAATGGATGGTTGTCAAGAGAGAATTGATGGTTGTCATGACAGAATGGATGGTTGTCAAGACAGAATGGATGATTGTAAAGACAGAATAGATGGTTGTCAAGACAGAATGGATGGTTGTCAAGACAGAATGGATGGTTGTCAAGACAGAATGGATGGTAGTCAAGACAGAATGGATGGTTGTCAAAATAGAATTGATGGCTGTCATAACAGAATGGATGGTTGAAAAGACAGAAAGGATGATTGTCAAGACAGAATAGATGGTTGTCAAGACTGAATGGATGGTGGTCAAGATATAATAGATGGTTGTCAAAACAGAATCGATGGTTGTCAGAACAGAATCGATGGTTGTCAAGACAGAATGGATGATTGTCAAGACAGAATGAATGGTTGTCATGACAGAATAAATGATTGTCAAGAGAGAATGGATGATTGTCAAGACAGAATAGATGGTTGTCAAAACAGAATGGATGATTGGCAAGACAGAATGGATGATTGTCAAGACAGAATGGATGGTTGTCATGAAAGAATTGATGGTTGTCATGACAGAATGGATGATTGTCAAGACAGAATGGATGATTGTCAAGACAGAATGGATGGTTGTCAAGACAGAATTGATGGTTGTCATGACAGAATGGATGATTGTCAAGACAGAATGGATGATTGTCAAAAAAGAATTGATCGCTGTCAAGACAGAATGGATGGTTGTCATTAGAGAATGGATGGTTATCAAGACAGAATAGATGGTTGTCAAGACAGAATGGATGGTTGTCAAGACAGAATAGATGGTTATCAAGACAGAATGGATGGTTGTCAAAACAGAATTGATGGTTGGCAAGCCAGAATGGATGGTTGTCAAAACAGAATAGATGGTTGTCAAGACAGAATTGATGATTGTCAAGACAGAATGGATGGTTGTCATGACAGAATGGATGGTTGTCAAAACAGAATTCATGGTTGTCATGACATAATGGATGGTTGTCAAGACATAATGGATGGTTGTCAAGACAGAATGGATGGTTGTCAAGACAGAATTGATTGTTGTCATGACAGAATAGATGTTTGTCAAGACATAATGGATGATTGTCAAGACAGAATTGATTGTTGTCATGACAGAATGGATAGTTGTCAAGACAGAATGGATGGTTGTCAAGACAGAATTGATGGTTGTCATGATAGAATGGGTGGTTGTCAAGACAGAATGGAGCATTGACATGACAGAATGGATGGTTGTCAAAACAGAATGGATGGTTGTCAGAACAGAATCGATGGTTGTCAAGACAGAATGGATGATTGGCAAGACAGAATGGATGGTTGTCAAGACAGAATGGATGGTAGTCAAGACAGAATGGATGGTTGTCAAAATAGAATTGATGGTTGTCATAACAGAATGGATGGTTGAAAAGACAGAAAGGATGATTGTCAAGACAGAATAGATGGTTGTCAAGACAGAAAGGATGGTGATCAAGATATAATAGATGGTTGTCAAAACAGAATCGATGGTTGTCAGAACAGAATCGATGGTTGTCAAGACAGAATGGATGATTGTCAAGACAGAATGAATGGTTGTCATGACAGAATGAATGATTGTCAAGAGAGAATGGATGCTTGTCAAGACAGAATAGATGGTTTTCAAAACAGAATGGATGATTGGCAAGACAGAATGGATGATTGTCAAGACAGAATGGATGGTTGTCATGACAGAATTGATGGTTGTCATGACAGAATGGATGGTTGTCAAAAAAAGAATTGATTGTTGTCAAGACAGAAAGGATGGTTGTCATGACAGAATGGATGATTGTCAAGAGAGAATGGATGGTTGGCATGACAGAATGGATGATTGCCAAGACAAAATTGATGGTTGTCATGACAGAATGGATGATTGTCATGACAGAATGGATGGTTGTCAAAAAAGAATTGATCGCTGTCAAGACAGAATGGATGGTTGTCATGAGAGAATGCATCGTTATCATTAGAGAATGGATGGTTGTCAAGACAGAATTGATGATTGTCAAGACAGAATGGATGGTTGTCATGACAGAATGGATGGTTGTCAAAACAGAATTCATGGTTGTCATGACATAATGGATGGTTGTCAAGACATAATGGATGGTTGTCAAGACAGAATGGATGGTTGTCAAGACAGAATTGATTGTTGTCATGACAGAATGGATGTTTGTCAAGACAGAATGGATGATTGTCAAGACAGAATCGATGGTTGTCAGAACAGAATCGATGGTTGTCAAGACAGAATGGATGATTGTCAAGACAGAATGAATGGTTGTCATGACAGAATAAATGATTGTCAAGAGAGAATGGATGATTGTCAAGACAGAATAGATGGTTGTCAAAACAGAATGGATGATTGGCAAGACAGAATGGATGATTGTCAAGACAGAATGGATGGTTGTCATGAAAGAATTGATGGTTGTCATGACAGAATGGATGATTGTCAAGACAGAATGGATGATTGTCAAGACAGAATGGATGGTTGTCAAGACAGAATTGATGGTTGTCATGACAGAATGGATGATTGTCAAGACAGAATGGATGATTGTCAAAAAAGAATTGATCGCTGTCAAGACAGAATGGATGGTTGTCATTAGAGAATGGATGGTTATCAAGACAGAATAGATGGTTGTCAAGACAGAATGGATGGTTGTCAAGACAGAATAGATGGTTATCAAGACAGAATGGATGGTTGTCAAAACAGAATTGATGGTTGGCAAGCCAGAATGGATGGTTGTCAAAACAGAATAGATGGTTGTCAAGACAGAATTGATGATTGTCAAGACAGAATGGATGGTTGTCATGACAGAATGGATGGTTGTCAAAACAGAATTCATGGTTGTCATGACATAATGGATGGTTGTCAAGACATAATGGATGGTTGTCAAGACATAATGGATGATTGTCAAGACAGAATTGATTGTTGTCATGACAGAATGGATAGTTGTCAAGACAGAATGGATGGTTGTCAAGACAGAATTGATGGTTGTCATGATAGAATGGGTGGTTGTCAAGACAGAATGGAGCATTGACATGACAGAATGGATGGTTGTCAAAACAGAATGGATGGTTGTCAGAACAGAATCGATGGTTGTCAAGACAGAATGGATGATTGGCAAGACAGAATGGATGGTTGTCAAGACAGAATGGATGGTAGTCAAGACAGAATGGATGGTTGTCAAAATAGAATTGATGGTTGTCATAACAGAATGGATGGTTGAAAAGACAGAAAGGATGATTGTCAAGACAGAATAGATGGTTGTCAAGACAGAAAGGATGGTGATCAAGATATAATAGATGGTTGTCAAAACAGAATCGATGGTTGTCAGAACAGAATCGATGGTTGTCAAGACAGAATGGATGATTGTCAAGACAGAATGAATGGTTGTCATGACAGAATGAATGATTGTCAAGAGAGAATGGATGCTTGTCAAGACAGAATAGATGGTTTTCAAAACAGAATGGATGATTGGCAAGACAGAATGGATGATTGTCAAGACAGAATGGATGGTTGTCATGACAGAATTGATGGTTGTCATGACAGAATGGATGGTTGTCAAAAAAAGAATTGATTGTTGTCAAGACAGAAAGGATGGTTGTCATGACAGAATGGATGATTGTCAAGAGAGAATGGATGGTTGGCATGACAGAATGGATGATTGCCAAGACAAAATTGATGGTTGTCATGACAGAATGGATGATTGTCATGACAGAATGGATGGTTGTCAAAAAAGAATTGATCGCTGTCAAGACAGAATGGATGGTTGTCATGAGAGAATGCATCGTTATCATTAGAGAATGGATGGTTGTCAAGACAGAATAGATTGTTGTCAAGACAGAATGGATGATTGTCAAGACAGAATTGATGGTTGTCATGATAGAATGGGTGGTTGTCAAAACAGAATGGATGGTTGTCAGAACAGAATCGATGGTTGTCAAGACAGAATGGATGATTGTCAAGACAGAATGAATGGTTGTGATGACAGAATGAAGGATTGTCAAGAGAGACTGGATGCTTGTCAAGACAGAATAGATGGTTGACAAGACAGAATGGATGATTGGCAAGACAGAATGGATGGTTGTCAAGACAGAATGGGTGGTAGTCAAGACAGAATGGATGGTTGTCAAAATAGGATTGATGGTTGTCATAACAGAATGGATGGTTGAAAAGACAGAAAGGATGATTGTCAAGACAGAATAGATGGTTGTCAAGACGTAAAGGATGGTTATCAAGATATAATAGATGGTTGTCAAAACAGAATCGATGGTTGTCAGAACAGAATCGATGGTTGTCAAGACAGAATGAATGGTTGTCATGACAGAATGAATGATTGTCAAGAGAGAATGGATGCTTGTCAAGACAGAATAGATGGTTGTCAAAACAGAATGGATGATTGTCAAGACAGAATGGATGATTGTCAAGACAGAATTGATTGTTGTCATGACAGAATGGAATATTGTCATGACAGAATGGATGGTTGTCAAAAAAGAATTGATCGCTGTCAAGACAGAATGGATGGTTGTCAAGACAGAATGGATGGTTGTCAAGACAGAATAGATGGGTATCAAGACAGAATGGATGGTTGTCAAAACAGAATTGTTGGTTGGCAAGCCAGAATGGGTGGTTGTCAAGACAGAATGGATGGTTGTCAAGACAGAATTGATTGTTGTCATGACAGAATGTATGTTAGTCAAGACATAATGGATGATTGTCAAGACAAAATTGATTGCTGTCATGACAGAATGGATGGTTATCAAGACATAATGGATGGTTGTCAAGACAGAATTGATGGTTGTCATGATAGAATGGGTGGTTGTCAAGACAGAATGGATGATTGACATGACAGAATGGATGGTTATCAAAACTGAATGGATGGTTGTCAAAACAGAATCGATGGTTGTCAAGACAGAATTGATGATTGTCAAGACAGAATGAATGGTAGTGATGACAGAATGAATGATTGTCAAGAGTGACTGGATGCTTGTCAAGACAGAATAGATGGTTGTCAAGACAGAATGGATGATTGGCAAGACAGAATGGATGTTTGTCAAAAGAGAATTGATGGTTGTCAAGCCAGAATGGATGGTTGTCAAGACAGAATTGATGGTTGTCATGACATAATGGATGATTGTCAAGACAGAATGGGTGATAGTCAAGACAGAATGGATGGTTGTCAAGACAGAATTGATTGTCGTCATGGCAGAATGGATGTTTGTCAAGACATAATGGGTGATTGTCAAGACAGAATTGATTGTTGTCATCACAGAATGGTTGGTTGTCATGACAGAATGGATAATTGTCAAGACAGAATGGATGATTGTCAAGACAGAATGGATGGTTGTCAAGGCAGAATTGATGGTTGTCATGACAGAATCGATGATTGTCAAGACTGAATGGATGGCTGTCATGACAGAATGGATGGTTGTCAAAAAAAGAATTGATGGTTGTCAAGACAGAATGGATGGTTGTCAAAAAAGAATTGATCGCTGTCAAGACAGAATGGATGGTTGTCATGAGAGAATGCATCGTTATCATTAGAGAATGGATGGTTGTCAAGACAGAATAGATTGTTGTCAAGACAGAATGGATGATTGTCAAGACAGAATTGATGGTTGTCATGATAGAATGGGTGGTTGTCAAGACAGAATGGATGATTGACATGACAGAATGGATGGTTGTCAAAACAGAATCGATGGTTGTCAGGACAGAATCGATGGTTGTCAAGACAGAATGGATGATTGTCAAGACAGAATGAATGGTTGTGATGACAGAATGAAGGATTGTCAAGAGAGACTGGATGCTTGTCAAGACAGAATAGATGGTTGACAAGACAGAATGGATGATTGGCAAGACAGAATGGATGGTTGTCAAGACAGAATGGGTGGTAGTCAAGACAAAATGGATGGTTGTCAAAATAGGATTGATGGTTGTCATAACAGAATGGATGGTTGAAAAGACAGAAAGGATGATTGTCAAGACAGAATAGATGGTTGTCAAGACGTAAAGGATGGTTATCAAGATATAATAGATGGTTGTCAGAACAGAATCGATGGTTGTCAGAACAGAATCGATGGTTGTCAAGACAGAATGAATGGTTGTCATGACAGAATGAATGATTGTCAAGAGAGAATGGATGCTTGTCAAGACAGAATAGATGGTTGTCAAAACAGAATGGATGATTGTCAAGACAGAATGGATGATTGTCAAGACAGAATTGATTGTTGTCATGACAGAATGGAATATTGTCATGACAGAATGGATGGTTGTCAAAAAAGAATTGATCGCTGTCAAGACAGAATGGATGGTTGTCAAGACAGAATAGATGGGTATCAAGACAGAATGGATGGTTGTCAAAACAGAATTGTTGGTTGGCAAGCCAGAATGGGTGGTTGTCAAGACAGAATGGATGGTTGTCAAGACAGAATTGATTGTTGTCATGACAAAATGTATGTTAGTCAAGACATAATGGATGATTGTCAAGACAAAATTGATTGCTGTCATGACAGAATGGATGGTTATCAAGACATAATGGATGGTTGTCAAGACAGAATTGATGGTTGTCATGATAGAATGGGTGGTTGTCAAGACAGAATGGATGATTGACATGACGGAATGGATGGTAGTGATGACAGAATGAATGATTGTCAAGAGTGACTGGATGCTTGTCAAGACAGAATAGATGGTTGTCAAGACAGAATGGATGATTGGCAAGACAGAATGGATGTTTGTCAAAAGAGAATTGATGGTTGTCAAGCCAGAATGGATGGTTGTCAAGACAGAATTGATGGTTGTCATGACATAATGGATGATTGTCAAGACAGAATGGGTGATAGTCAAGACAGAATGGATGGTTGTCAAGACAGAATTGATTGTCGTCATGGCAGAATGGATGTTTGTCAAGACATAATGGGTGATTGTCAAGACAGAATTGATTGTTGTCATCACAGAATGGTTGGTTGTCATGACAGAATGGATAATTGTCAAGACAGAATGGATGATTGTCAAGACAGAATGGATGGTTGTCAAGGCAGAATTGATGGTTGTCATGACAGAATCGATGATTGTCAAGACTGAATGGATGGCTGTCATGACAGAATGGATGGTTGTCAAAAAAAGAATTGATGGTTGTCAAGACAGAATGGATGGTTGTCATGACAGAATGGATGGTTGTCAAAAAAAGAATTGATGGTTGTCAAGACAGAATGGATGATTGTCAAGACAGAATGGATGATTGTCAAGACAGAATGTATGGTTGTCAAAACAGAATGGATGGTTGTCAAGACAGAATGGATGGTAGTCAAGACAGAATGGATGGTTGTCAAAACAGAATTGATGGTTGTCATAACAGAAAGGATGATTGTCAAGACAGAATAGATGGTTGTCAAGACAGAATAGATGGTGGTCAAGATATAATAGATGGTTGTCAAAACACAATGGATGTTTGTCAGAACAGAATCGATGGTTGTCAAGACAGAATGGATGATTGTCATGACAGAATGAATGGTTGTCATGACAGAATGAATGATTCTCAAGAGAAAATGATGCTTGTCAAGACAGAATTGATGGTTGTCATTACAGAATGGATGATTGTCAAGACAGAATGGATGATTGTCAAGACAGAATGGATGGTTGTCAAGACAGAATTGATGGTTGTCATGACAGAATGGATGATTGTCAAGACAGAATGGATGATTGTCAAGACAGAATGGATTGTTGTCATGACAGAATGGATGGTTGTAAAAAAAAGAATTGATGCTTGTCAAGACAGAAAGGATGTTTGTCATGACAGAATGGATGATTGTCAATGAGAATGGATGGTTGTCATGACAGAATGGATGATTGTCAAGACAGAAAGGATGGTTGTCAAGACAGAATGGATGGTTGTCATGACAGAATGGATGGTTATCATGAGAGAATGGATGATTGTCAAGACAGAATTGATTGTTGTCATGACAGAATGGATGGTTGTCATGACAGAATGGATGGTAGTGATGACAGAAGGAATGATTGTCAAGAGTGACTGGATGCTTGTCAAGACAGAATAGATGGTTGTCAAGACAGAATGGATGATTGGCAAGACAGAATGGATGTTTGTCAAAAGAGAATTGATGGTTGTCAATCCAGAGTGGATGGTTGTCAAGACAGAATTGATGGTTGTCATGACATAATGGATGATTGTCAAGACAGAATTGATGGTTGTCAAGACAGAAAGGATGGTTGTCAAGACAGAATGGATGGTTGTCAAGACAGAATGGGTGGTAGTCAAGACAGAATGGATGGTTGTCAAGACAGAATTGATTGTCGTCATGGCAGAATGGATGTTTGTCAAGACATAATGGGTGATTGTCAAGACAGAATTGATTGTTGTCATCACAGAATGGTTGGTTGTCATGACAGAATGGATAATTGTCAAGACAGAATGGATGATTGTCAAGACAGAATGGATGGTTGTCAAGACAGAATTGATGGTTGTCATGACAGAATCGATGATTGTCAAGACAGAATGGATGATTGTCAAGACAGAATGGATGGCTGTCATGACAGAATGGATGGTTGTCAAAAAAGGAATTGATGGTTGTCAAGACAGAATGGATGGTTGTCATGACAGAATGGATGATTGTCAAGACAGAATGTATGGTTGTCAAAACAGAATGGATGGTTGTCAAGACAGAATGGATGGTAGTCAAGACAGAATGGATGGTTGTCAAAACTGAATTGATGGTTGTCATAACAGAAAGGATGATTGTCAAGACAGAATAGATGGTTGTCAAGACAGAATAGATGGTGGTCAAGATATAATAGATGGTTGTCAAAACACAATGGATGGGTGTCAGAACAGAATCGACGGTTGTCAAGACAGAATGGATGATTGTCAAGACAGAATGTATGGTTGTCAAAACAGAATGGATGGTTGTCAAGACAGAATGGATGCTAGTCAAGACAGAATGGAAGGTTGTCAAAACAGAATTGATGGTTGTCATAACAGAAAGGATGATTGTCAAGACAGAATAGATGTTTGTCAAGACAGAATAGATGGTGGTCAAGATATAATACATGGTTGTCAAAACAGAATGGATGGTTGTCAGAACAAAATCGATGGTTGTCAAGACAGAATGGATGATTGTCAAGACAGAATGAATGGTCGTCAAGATAGAATAGATGATTGTCAAAACCGAATTGATAGTTGTCAAGACAGAATGGATTGTTCTCAAGACAGAATGGATGATTGTCAAGACAGAATTGATGATTGTGAAGACAGAATGGATGGTTAACAAGACAGAATTGATGGTTGTCATGACAGAATGGATGGTTGTCAAAACAGTATAGATGGTTGTCAAGCCAGAATGGATGATTGTCAAGACAGAATGGATGGTTTTCATGACAGAATGGATGGTTGTCATGACAGAATTGATGGTTGTCATGTCAGAATTGATGATTGTCATGAGAGAATGGGTGGTTATCATTAGAGAATGGATGGTTGTCAAGACAGAATAGATGGTTGTCAAGACAGAATAGATGGTTGTCAAAACAGAATTGATGGTCGTCAACATAGAATAGATGATTGTTAAAACCGAATTGATAGTTGTCAAGACAGAATGGATTGTTCTCAAGACAGAATGGATGATTGTCAAGACAGAATTGATGATTGTGAAGACAGAATGGATGGTTAACAAGACAGAATGGATGGTTGTCATGAGAGAATGGATGGTTATCATGAGAGAATGGATGGTTGTCAAGACAGAATTGATGGTTGTCAAGACTGAATGGATGCTTGTCAAGACAGAATTGATGGTTGTCATGACAGAATGGATGGTTGTCAAAACAGAATTGATGGTTGTCAAGCCAGAATGGATGGTTGCCAAGACAGAATAGATGGTTGTCAAGACAGAATGGATGATTGTCAAAACCGAATTGATAGTTGTCAAGACAGAATGGATTGTTCTCAAGACAGAATGGATGATTGTCAAGACATAATTGATGATTGTCAAGACAGAATGGATGGTTGTCATGAGAGAATGGATGGTTATCATGAGAGAATGGATGGTTGTCAAGACATAATTGATGGTTGTCAAGACAGAATGGATGCTTGTCAAGACAGAATTGATGGTTGTCATGACAGAATGGATGGTTGCCAAAACAGAATTGATGGTTGTCATGACAGAATGGATGGTTGTCATGAGAGAATGGATGGTTATCATTAGAGAATGGATGGTTGTCAAGACAGAATAGATGGTTGTCAAGACAGAATAGATTGTTGTCAAGACAGAATGGATGGTTGTCAAGACAGAATGGATGGTTGTCATGACAGAATGGATGATTGTCAAGACATAATTGATGGTTGTCAAGACAGAATGGATAATTGTCAAGAGAGAATGGATGGTTGTCATGACAGAATGGATGGTCGTCAAGATAGAATAGATGATTGTCAAAACCGAATTGATAGTTGTCAAGACAGAATGGATTGTTCTCAAGACAGAATGGATGATTGTCAAGACATAATTGATGATTGTCAAGACAGAATGGATGGTTGTCATGAGAGAATGGATGGTTATCATGAGAGAATGGATGGTTGTCAAGACATAATTGATGGTTGTCAAGACAGAATGGATGCTTGTCAAGACAGAATTGATGGTTGTCATGACAGAATGGATGGTTGCCAAAACAGAATTGATGGTTGTCATGACAGAATGGATGGTTGTCATGACAGAATTGATGGTTGTCATGTCAGAATTGATGGTTGTTATGACAGAATAGATTATTATCAAGACAGAATGGATGATTGTCAAGACAGAATGGATGATTGTCAAGACAGAATAGATGGTTGTCAAGACAGAATGGATGGTTGTCAAAACAGAATTGATGATTGTCAAGCCAGAATGCATGGTTGTCAAGACAGAATAGATGTTTGTCAAGACATAATGGATGATTGTCAAGACAGAATTGATGGTTGTCAAGTCAGAATGGATGGTTGTCAAGACAGAATTGATTGTTGTCATGACAGAATGGATGTTTGTCAAGACATAATGGATGATTGTCAAGACAGAATTGATTGTTGTCATGACAGAATGGATGGTTGTCATGACAGAATGGATGATTGTCAAGACAGAATAGATGGTTGTCAAGACAGAATGGATGATTGTCAAGAGAGAATGGATGGTTGTCATGACAGAATGGATGGTCGTCAAGATAGAATTGATGGTTGTCATGACAGAATGGATGGTTATCATGACAGAATGGATGGTAGTCAAGACAGAATTGATGGTTGTCAAGACAGAATTGATTGTCGTCATGGCAGAATGGATGTTTGTCAAGACATAATGGGTGATTGTCAAGACAGAATTGATTGTTGTCATCACAGAATGGTTGGTTGTCATGACAGAATGGATAATTGTCAAGACAGAATGGATGATTGTCAAGACAGAATGGATGGTTGTCAAGACAGAATTGATGGTTGTCATGACAGAATCGATGATTGTCAAGACAGAATGGATGATTGTCAAGACAGAATGGATGGCTGTCATGACAGAATGGATGGTTGTCAAAAAAGGAATTGATGGTTGTCAAGACAGAATGGATGGTTGTCATGACAGAATGGATGGTTGTCAAAAAAAGAATTGATGGTTTTCAAGACAGAATGGATGATTGTCAAGGCAGAATGGATGATTGTCAAGACAGAATGTATGGTTGTCAAAACAGAATGGATGGTTGTCAAGACAGAATGGATGGTAGTCAAGACAGAATGGATGGTTGTCAAAACAGAATTGATGGTTGTCATAACAGAATGGATGATTGTCAAGACAGAATAGATGGTTGTCAAGACAGAATAGATGGTGGTCAAGATATAATAGATGGTTGTCAAAACACCATGGATGGGTGTCAGAACAGAATCGACGGTTGTCAAGACAGAATGGATGATTGTCAAGACAGAATGTATGGTTGTCAAACAGAATGGATGGTTGTCAAGACAGAATGGATGCTAGTCAAGACAGAATGGAAGGTTGTCAAAACAGAATTGATGGTTGTCATAACAGAAAGGATGATTGTCAAGACAGAATAGATGTTTGTCAAGACAGAATAGATGGTGGTCAAGATATAATACATGGTTGTCAAAACAGAATGGATGGTTGTCAGAACAAAATCGATAGTTGTCAAGACAGAATGGATTGTTCTCAAGACAGAATGGATGATTGTCAAGACAGAATTGATGATTGTGAAGACAGAATGGATGGTTAACAAGACAGAATTGATGGTTGTCATGACAGAATGGATCGTTGTCAAAACAGTATAGATGGTTGTCAAGACAGAATGGATGATTGTCAAGACAGAATGGATGGTTTTCATGACAGAATGGATGGTTGTCATGACAGAATTGATGGTTGTCATGTCAGAATTGATGGTTGTCATGAGAGAATGGGTGGTTATCATTAGAGAATGGATGGTTGTCAAGACAGAATAGATGGTTGTCAAGACAGAATAGATGGTTGTCAAAACAGAATTGATGGTCGTCAACATAAAATAGATGATTGTTAAAACCGAATTGATAGTTGTCAAGACAGAATGGATTGTTCTCAAGACAGAATGGATGATTGTCAAGACAGAATTGATGATTGTGAAGACAGAATGGATGGTTAACAAGACAGAATGGATGGTTGTCATGAGAGAATGGATGGTTATCATGAGAGAATGGATGGTTGTCAAGACAGAATTGATGGTTGTCAAGACAGAATGGATGCTTGTCAAGACAGAATTGATGGTTGTCATGACAGAATGGATGGTTGTCAAAACAGAATTGATGGTTGTCAAGCCAGAATGGATGGTTGCCAAGACAGAATAGATGGTTGCCAAGACAGAATGGATGATTGTCAAGACAGAATGGATGTTTGTCATGACAGAATGGATGGTTGTCATGTCAGAATTGATGGTTGTCATGAGAGAATGGATGGTTATCATTAGAGAATGGATGGTTGTCAAGACAGAATAGATGGTTGTCAAGACAGAATAGATGGTTGTCAAAACAGAATGGAGGGTTGTCGAAACAGAATTGATGTTTGTCAAGCCAGAATGGATGGTTGTCAAGACAGAATGGATGGTTGTCAAGACAGAATGGATGGTAGTCAAGACAGAATGGATGGTTGTCAAGACAGAATTGATTGTTGTCATGACAGAATGGATGTTTGTCAAGACATAATGGATGATTGTCAAGACAGAATTGATTGTTGTCAAGACAGAATGGATGGTTGTCAAGACAGAATGGATGGTTGTCATGACAGAATGGATGATTGTCAAGACATAATTGATGGTTGTCAAGACAGAATGGATAATTGTCAAGAGAGAATGGATGGTTGTCATGACAGAATGGATGGTCGTCAAGATAGAATAGATGATTGTCAAAACCGAATTGATAGTTGTGAAGACAGAATGGATTGTTCTCAAGACAGAATGGATGATTGTCAAGACATAATTGATGATTGTCAAGACAGAATGGATGGTTGTCATGAGAGAATGGATGGTTATCATGAGAGAATGGATGGTTGTCAAGACATAATTGATGGTTGTCAAGACAGAATGGATGCTTGTCAAGACAGAATTGATGGTTGTCATGACAGAATGGATGGTTGCCAAAACAGAATTGATGGTTGTCATGACAGAATGGATGGTTGTCATGACAGAATTGATGGTTGTCATGTCAGAATTGATGGTTGTTATGACAGAATAGATGATTATCAAGACAGAATGGATGATTGTCAAGACAGAATGGATGATTGTCAAGACAGAATAGATGGTTGTCAAGACAGAATGGATGGTTGTCAAAACAGAATTGATGATTGTCAAGCCAGAATGCATGGTTGTCAAGACAGAATAGATGTTTGTCAAGACATAATGGATGATTGTCAAGACAGAATTGATGGTTGTCAAGTCAGAATGGATGGTTGTCAAGACAGAATGGATGGTAGTCAAGACAGAATGGATGGTTGTCAAGACAGAATTGATTGTTGTCATGACAGAATGGATGTTTGTCAAGACATAATGGATGATTGTCAAGACAGAATTGATTGTTGTCATGACAGAATGGATGGTTGTCATGACAGAATGGATGATTGTCAAGACAGAATAGATGGTTGTCAAGACAGAATGGATGATTGTCAAGAGAGAATGGATGGTTGTCATGACAGAATGGATGGTCGTCAAGATAGAATAGATGATTGTCAAAACCGAATTGATAGTTGTCAAGACAGAATGGATTGTTCTCAAGACAGAATTGATGATTGTCAAGACAGAATTGATGATTGTCAAGACAGAATGGATGGTTGTCAAGACAGAATTGATGGTTGTCATGACAGAATGGATGGTTATCATGACAGAATGGATGGTAGTCAAGACAGAATTGATGGTTGTCAAGACAGAATGGATGCTTGTCAAGACAGAATTGATGGTTGTCATGACAGAATGGATCGTTGTCAAAACAGAAATGATGGTTGTCAAGCCAGAATGGATGGTTGTCAAGACAGAATAGATGGTTGTCTAGACAGAATGGATGATTGTCAAGACAGAATTGATGGTTGTCATGACAGAATGGATGGTTGTCATGACAGAATTGATGGTTGTCATGTCAGAATTGATGGTTGTCATGACAGAATTGATGATTGTCTAGACAGAATGGATGATTGTCAAGACAGAATGCATGATTGTCAAGACAGAATAGATGGTTGTCAAGACAGAATGGATGGTTGTCAAGACAGAATTGATTGTTGTCATGAGAGAATGGATGTTTGTCAAGACATAATGGATGATTGTCAAGACAGAATTAATGTTTTTCAAGACAGAATGGATGGTTGTCAAGACAGAAGTGATTGTTGTCATGACAGAATGGATGGTTGTCATGACAGAATGGATGGTTGTCAATACAGAATGGATGGTTGTCAAGACAGAATTGATGGTTGTCATGACAGAATGGATGGTTGTCAAGACAGAATGGATGATTGTCAAGACCGAATGCATGATTGGCATGACAGAATGGATTGTTGTCAAGACAGAATGGATGGTTTTCAAGAACAGTCCAAAGTGTGAACTACGAATTGGAGACGATAAAATCAAACAAGTACAAAAATTCAAATCTCTGAAAAGTGTTTTACAGAGGATAAAAAATGCGACACGCAAATCTGGAGGCGCAATAGTAAAAGACGATTTTCAGAAGCTATGCAAAGTATTAAGATACAGGAAAACTCACTAGAAACAAAGAAAGTGTAATGGATTTTTATGTAATATCGTTCCTCCTATATGGCAGTGAATACTGGACGATCTTCTCGCAGATGAGAAAAAGACTTGAAGCTACAGAAATGGGATCCTACTGAAGGATGTCGAGAATGCCATAAATTGAATACGTGAGAAATGACGAAGTTTTAGTGGAAATGGAAACAAAGAGGATACTTATGGCTAGAATCAGAAGAGGACAGTTGAAATTGCTTGTCCACATAATGTAGAAAGTGGACTTGGTGAATTTGACACATAGTGATGGCGCAAAACAGTGAATAACCTACCTAACGTGAATGCGTAAATGGTTGACAGACCAGAGGTTAGGAGTGATAGCAAAAACAGACTTTACTCCAAAGGAAATAGCCATGGGGATAGCCATGGTCACCTACATCCTGATGGGAGACGGTACAGAGAAGAAAAAGAATGATACATTCAAATTGTGATAAGATTTTTTTTCTGTGGTCGGTTATAACATCACCACATAAGTGAACTTCTATAATTGCTTGATCCTGTGTCTCCAATTCGTGGCTCACTTCTTCTTCTGTTCCTCTTCTGACAAACATACATTCTGTCTTCTTACAATTGATGGTTAGTCCTTTCTTACAGCCGTCCTTTACTCGGCGTTCCTGCAGCGTTCTTTTCGGTTTTTACATCAACATGATAGCAACTGTGTATATTTTACTGTTCCATATTGTGATAAATTTATTAGTAATTAGCAAAGCGAAAAAACTGAGTTGAATTTAATTCTGATTTTTAATTATTACGATTTTAATTGATTTTTATTTTTATTATAGTCGTTTTCTCATGTATTCAATCTCTTCCGAGATAGTGTATCGAATTGTTTGGCATCAGGAAATTAAGATAAAGAATAAAAAAGAAATTAATGAATAAGAATAAAGTTTCAAAACGACAATTAATCCACGGATGAGAACCTGACTTGGATTTATAAAAAGAATAAAATCTTTCAAAATTGAATAAGACGGAATATAAGAATGATTATTCTTTTATTCTATTGAATAAAATAATAAGAATAAAAATGAAAGTCGGATTGCGCATTCCAATGATTGAGTGGAATTAAAGTGACAGAAATACGTAAATGAAAATGAAAGAATCGACAAAACGGAATAGATTATAGGAATTAAATTATATATATATATATATATATATATATATATATATATATATATATATATATATATATATATATTTCAACCAGTGAAATTCCATCAAAAGATTTGTTGGATAAACTATAATTACAAAAGCAAATACCGCCAAAATACTTGCGGGCGTAGTTATAAACCTATCACGTGTTATATTTGGACCACTTAGAAAATAACAATAGTATCTCTTTTCACCACCCCCGCAAATTCGAGGAAACAGATTTTTGCGAGCCAATGGGAAATTATATTCTAACCAATATATATTTTTCTACCTTGTATTCAAAAAGTTCCCACCGATTTGTGAAATTAGATCTCGGATCCCCTTTACAGATATAAAAATAGAAGCTACTTCTTCAGGAAGCTCAAAAATATTTCTAAAGCTAGTTAGATCTACACGTGCGTACACTCGCACGCACCGCCACACACGTACACAATGGAAGATAGATAACCAGCAGCCGCTAAAGCCTTGTCCACGCACACAATAGAAGGGATTAACCAGCAGCCGCCTACTAAGCCTTCGTCTACGAATTCACAAACACATTAGGCTGACCGTCATAAAGTCTTTTCGCACATTTAACACCGAACTAACAACACTTAATCACTGCTTGAAAAATTGAACATTTTATTGTATTGTATGTCTCCAAAAAGAAGCTATAAATGTTATTTCAACTGACGTTTTACTTCTACTTTTCTTTAGAGAATAACCGTTTTATATGTATCATATTTTATATGTATCATATTTGATATGTATCATTTAAAAAAGATTTATTGTTAGTGTTGTTATATGTTTGGAATCCCGACACTCAGATAGCAACTAAAACCAGGTTAGATCTCAACAAGATCGAAATCGTATAAAAGTGTAAAAATGAACAAGAATAACCGAGAAGATATTGAGAAGAAAGAATAGACTAAGAATGAGAATAACAAGAGAACCAGTTGGAAACTAATGAAAATAGGAATAAGTGTTAAAAATTACAATTGTTAGAATAAAAGATTTAAACAAGGAATCGAACAAGAATTGGCACGCGATCAACTCTGTTCTTTCTGATAACTATATGGAAATTTTGAATTGCTTTGCAGCCCGAATGAAATTACCAAGAAAGCAATAATGTTTGACCTCCGTCACCTAAAATTAGATCTGTAAATAAACTTTCGAATACTCAATGCGAATCCTTAAGTGTTTCGGTGGGTGACAGGCGTTCTGAGAGAGATCACTAGTTTTCTAATTTTCAGAATGGCGAAGATTACTTACATCGCTGCTTCCATATAGACAAGACTATTATTTAGATTATGTTAAATCGCAGAAATAAAGGAGCCACAAGAATAAATTTCTCATTTGCGTAAACACAAACGAATTCAGAAATTTACACAATAAGCGAACAACTTATGCAATTCAGGAAGTCGACGAATAGTTTTCCAGTTTTTTTTTTGTTTTGTTTTTTTTCTAGGAATTTTCTTGCAATCATATTTCTAACTCTAACCCATCGATTTCTGTTTCCGGTACATGTGATGATGAATTAGTGACAATCTGTATTCGCGTCATTTGGATTTTGGGATCAACACATGCAAAGATTCTATAACAAACTTTCGTTTGGCTGTTACAAGAAGCAGGTGTCATCGGAATGTATCAATATGGTTTTGTTTTTCAATGAAAAACTGTTTTCTCTTAAAGTGTGAAATATTCATTCTTTAAATAAGGGATCTCAGGAAATGATGAAAAGTTTCATTGTACGTGTAATCACATGAAGACATGGAAGAACCTGGAATTGAGTCTAAAGAAAAGAAAATATGAATTCTTTAAATAAGAGATCCCAGGAAATAAAATTACAACTATCTAACGGAAATCATGAATATATTCTCCCTGAAAGTTGTTTTGTTTTGACACTTGTTTCCAACCGGCTTATGTTTACTATTCATGAAAAAAACAATGTTGCTTACTCATGCTGACCTCAGGTAGTAAATTCAGTGTCTCAGGTTTAAACATTTTGCTCTTTATCAAAAATGGAAATGACGAACTTTTATCTAAAAGCTTTTGCGTAGCAGGGGTTTTTAATATCTTTTTTTCTTTGGATCTATTTCCAAAGGTTCTGTAAACTTCCTTTTTCTAGACAATTTTCTTGGTTCAGGCATTGTTTGCGGCCTTTTTATATCAAATGTATCAAAAATCTTGTCCATCACTTCTTCTTGAGCTGGACCGTTAGAATCCTGTAACGGTCTCTTCCTTATTTGGTTTACGTATCTTCTATGTGAGAATTTTTGTCCCTGTACTATGTAAACCATATTGCCGATTCTTTTCTCAATTGTTCCTTGCTCCCAGTAAGATGTATTATTTTTATATGCTTTAAAAAACTTTTTCTCCTGGGAGGAATTTTCTTTTTGGTGCGTAGGGCTGTGTTACTTGTTTCGTTTGACTTGGTAGCAATTTATCAAATGCTGATCTGATTTTTCTAGAGAACATCACTTCTGCGGGTGATAATGTTGATGGTGTAGCATTATTTGGCGTAATTCGATATACCTGAAGAAATTGTTGTAATGCTTTCTCCGTAGGGACATCGTATACTTTTCGTAACGCTCTTTTGAGTGTATCAACAAATCTCTCCGCTTGCCCATTTGATCTTGGGTGGTAAGGCGGGGATTTTATATGTTTGACTTGATAAATTTCGCAAAACTCTTGGAAGTCTGCTGATGTGTATTGCGTTCCATTATCTGTGACTAGGCAATCCACTACACCAAACCGAGCGAATAGTTCGTGGAGGCAATTTATGGTAGTTTCCGCAGTATGATTTTTGCAACGAAACACCTCCGGCCATTTACTATAACTATCCACTATGATTAAATAGTAGAAACCGTCAATTGGTCCTGCATAATCTGAGTGTATTCTTGACCACGGACGATCAGTCCCTGGCCATGGCTTATGTATGATTGGCGGTGCTTTGGATGCTAAGTTACAACCCTTGCATATTTCCACCATCTGAGTAATATCCTGGTCTAAGTTTTTCCAATATACATAACTTCGCATTAACGACTTCATTCTATTTTTTCCAGGATGGCCCCTATGGAAATCCTTTAGGATTCGCTTTTGTAATGTTTTGTGAATTACAACCTTTTCGTTGTAAAGTAGCTCATTATCGCATAGAGAAAAGCTGTCCGATATTTGCTCATTTTTTTCTGCTATTTTTGCTTTTGTTTCTATCATAAATTCGTCATTTTTGGCTTCATTTTTTATGTCTTGTAGTGTGACTGGGAAGTTTCTAACTGTACAACATAGTACTGTCCTGATATCTTCTTCATTTCTTAGGGCTGCGATTAGCGTATCTTCCAATGGCACTGTCTTTTTTGGTATAAGTCTCGACAGACTATCCGCATGCCCGATCTTTTTTCTTATATCTACCATAGATGTACCTATGAAACCTTGTGACTGCGAAGATAATTCCCTAATCTTCTTTCTCTATTTGTGAGTAATTTTTCTCCGCTGGTAGTAGTGTTCGAGAAGCATGTGCGATGGGTTTTATTGTCCCATCTGGCATTTTAGGCAATATACACGCGCCGACTCCATAGGCGCTCGCGTCATTTGCTACAATAATTTCTAATTTAGGATCGTAGTGTGCCAAAAATAAATCCGATGTTAACGTCTTAATTATTTTTTCAAATGTATCCTGGCATTGATCTGTCCACTGCCAAACTTTTTCTTTCTTTAGTAGCTCGTTCAGTGGTGCGCGAAGTTTATGATTGTGAGGTATGAATTCCTGGTAGTAACTCACAAAGCCTAGAAAACTTTGTAACTCTGTTATGTTCTTAAGAACTGACATTTTTTTTATTGCTGTTGACCTTTCAGGGCCTGGTCGTCTACCTTCTTGGTCTATGATATGGCCAAGGTATTTAATTTCCTTCATGAAAAATCGCACTTGTTTTCTTTTACTTTGAATCCATAGCTTTGTATTCTCTTAAACACCTCTTGTACATGTTGCCAATGTTGTTCAACACTTTCGCTATTAATCAATACGTCATCCAGGTATGCAATCGTGCACTCTAGTCCGACAAGCATCGTATCCATTGTCTGTTGGAATATAGCCGGCGCGACCTTAATCCCAAATGGTAATCTTTGGTATCAGTACAATACTTTGTGTGTGTTTATGCACAGTAGTTTTGAACTTTCCTCGTCGACTGGAATTTTCAGGTACGCCTCACTTAAATCAATTTTTGAAAAATACTTTCCGCCATTTAATTTAGTGAATACTTCTTCTGGACTGGGTAAAGGATAGTGGTAGTCCTTTATTGCTGCGTTCAAACCTGTAGAAAAATCAGCGCAAACTCGAATTTCTCCTGATTTCTTTTTGACGTAGACCGTCGCTGCGGCCCATTTACTGTATTCTACTTTCGTCAATATGCCAGTGTTTTCTAGTCTAGCCAATTCCTGATCATTTTTTCTATTGACGCAAACGGTACGCTCCTTTTTTTTTTTTTGAAGATAGGTTGAACGTTTTCTTTTATTTTGATATTTGCTGCCATTTCCTTACATCTTCCTAGACCTGCTGAAAATACTTCGGGAAAACTCGTTTTTAGTTTCTCTTTTAATTTGTCTGCCTCGGTTGGTAAGCTTTTTACATTTTGGCAGTACGTACTTATTGGTAGAGCCCACAATTCGAATTTTTGCATCCAGTCCATTCCGAATAGGTTTTCTGTATTTCTTAACACGTACATTTTTATTTTTTTCGTCATTCCATTAAATGTTACATTTGTAATTACTTCACCCTCGAATTTTATCTTTCTCCCCGTAACTGATCTAGCAATTTTATCCGTTTTTAACATGGCAGGTTTGTTCAGTTTCCTCCATGTTTGTAGGTTTATAATAGTTAAGTCTGTGCCAGAATCCAGCTGTAGCGTGACTTTTCTGTTTTGCATTTCAACTTGTACGTATTTTCTTATGTTAGTCTCATCTGTTTGGTCAGTCCTCGTAATTCTTATTCTGCTTTTGCTTTCTCTTCTATTCCAACAATGAGAACTTTTGTGTCCTATTTTTTTGCATGTTAGACAAGTTTTGAAACGATATGTACAGTCTTTAAACCAATGCCAAGTCCCACAGCGATAGCATGGACTGGTTGGTAGGTTTTTCTGAAATTGACTTTTAGAGTTAGAAAATTTTGTTTTACCTGTTCTTGAGGGGAGAAATTGGTTTGGTTTGTTTCTGAGGAGGGAGGGTTGGTTTGTCTTCGTACTTTACGTATGTGTGCTATGCCAGCTTCTTCTATGTCTTTTTAGTCTTTCTTCACACTGATGCATCTCTGGCAGTCTTCGGCTAGTTTTTGAAGTGTCAAATCTTGTTCACTCTCTAATTTAGTAAGGATTCTGCGTCTCATTTCCGCGTCTTTGGTTGAAACCAGGCCTTGGACGTAAATTAAGCATTTGAAATTGTCCGCGCTGAATTCCGATAATTTGACGTCATCACAATATTTATTAACAATAGACGCGAAAGTTATGTAATCTTCGCTGTCCTTTTTTGTAAGGTTCAGACATTTCCATCTTTTGTGGAATAGTGAGGTATTATGGCTGAAAAGTTCTGTTAATAGTTTTATGGCTTCTTTGAAAGTTAGCTCATTTGTTTTTCTTGGAAGGATATAATCTACGAATTTGGTATATTCGCATGTGCCTAATTTTCTTAGTAATAGACGTACTTTTCGTGCGTCTGACCAATCTTTGCAGTCAAATTCATATAGATCTTCGTACCATCGGAAGTAATTTGCAAAAGTTTTGTCTTCTTCGGGTTCATACGTGAAATCTTCGATAGTTCTCCAAATAGCGTCTTGTGAGAGAATTGTTTCCTTTTCGGAATGTTGCTCTTTATTTGACATTACACGTAGCAATAATTCTTGAAATTCAAGATGTTTCTGTTCGTACTTTTGCTGCTGTTCAAATTGGATTTTGATAAGTTCCACAATGGTTGATTTAAAATCTTCCATGTTAACGTAATTTTTTGTAAGTATTATACTTTAGTGTAACCTGATATTCTGAAACCTGTGTACGCAAAAAGAAATTCCTTTGTTGCCAGTAAAATTGATATCCAAAAAGAAAATTCTTCTATTTTTTTTATGTGTGTTCGCGTAGAACTTTTATTTTTAGAAATCTCGCGTAGAACTTGTTTTTTTAGAGTTTACTCGTCGGCCACTGTTATGTGTGACGGATAGCAAAAAAGTATGTCCTCCGTGTAGAGAGTTCGTTTTTTCTTGGGGTTACCTCGTCGCCACTTGTTATGGTCCAAGTTATGGTTCCTTGTACCACGGTGATGGTCCAAGGTAGAATCAATAAAAAATAACCCGAACACAGGTATGGAATAACACAGATATATTACAAACATAAATATGCACAAAGAAGTATTAGTAAAGATTTTCAGATTTGGTTAGAGTGAACGATGTTGTCTCACTATTCCAATGTCTTACAGTAATCGTCTGACTCTCGACTCTGTCTCTGACTCTCTGACTGTGACTCTGACTGCTGCTCCCTCTTGAGGCGCAGTATTTATGATGTCCAGAATAGTCCATTATTATTATGGGTAAGTTCCCATAACAATATATATATATGCAGAGAGAGAGGTGAGTGGTGTTCGTTCAATCATGCCTACTACATAGTTTCGTGAACACATCAAGATAACATGTTCACTCTTCAGAGCTTGTCATCTTCCTGGTACTTAATACTATATTATACTATATATATATATATATATATATATATATATATATATATATATATATATATATGCATATATATATATATATATATAGTAAGACTGGTGCAAGCCTCTTCGTTAAAACGAATCATGTTCTCCAGTCACTGGTGTGTGTGTCTAAAAATAAATATGTCTAGATTCGCTTTCATCCCTGCCGTGCGCCAATGGTTTCGGGGTAAAATCTCCGACTGATTTCGATCTCGGCTTGAGGCAATCGGATGTCTAGCTACATTGGTGAGCGAACAATCTGTTTGTGAATGAGAATATATATATACTAATATATATATATATATATATATATATATATATATATATATATATATATATATATATATATATATATATATTTCATTAAAAACGACTGACAAGGTGCTTATAGTTAAAAATAATAATTCACCTCCTAGAATAAAATTAAATAGAGCAAACATTATTTACGAATTCAAATGTCCATTAAGGAATTGTATTCCTCAAGAATCAACTTTCGTAAATAATTATATAGGCCACACTACAAATCGTTTAACACGCAGATTAACCCTACACCTTTCTGACAATAGCTCAATTAGATCTCATTTAAATATTCATGGAGACCTACCGGACACTATTCGGAATATACTTGTCGACAACACTAATATAATAGCATCATCCACTTGCAAAAAAAGGCTAAAAATAATGGAAGCCTTACTTATAAAAATAAACAAACCAACACTTAATAATATTAACTTTGAACATGGACATAATATCTTGACCGTGTTTTGAAACAAAAAAATGAATCACTTTATAAAACATACACATAACAAACTATTTCTAATTCTAACAGTTGAAATATAATCCTTGATAAAGGCTAAATGTATAGCCGAAAGCGCTCGGAAAAAAAGAACTTTCGGACAATTTTTATATAATTTATCCTCTGAAAAGAAAAACTTTATTAGATCGCACGAGAAATTATATAAAAAACTAAATAAAAGCACCTTGTCAGTCGTTTTTAATGAAATGTGCTTGAAAGAAGGATTGCTGCCTAAATACACAAATATATATATATATATATATATATATATATATATATATATATATATATATATATATATATATATGTATATATATATATATATATTATTTGAAATTTGCCATCCTTATGTGGTTGACATGCCATTTTGGTGACTGGAAAAGACTAGACTTCGTTTGATGGAGACAAAAAAAAAGAAAAGAAAGGAAGGTAGATCGCTAAGTAAAAAACTCTTCACCGTCCTACTTTGTTTTTTAACTTTCATTAATGACCTTGTCAATGGCATCAGCTCTCAGCTTGGTATCTACGGTGACGACACAGCCATTGGTCCACTGTGTCATGTAAGACAACTTTTCTCTTCAGAATCTATTCATACATTCTAAGTCTACCATTCATCGATGCTTAGAATATTGCTGCCGAGTCCGGTGCCATTGCCATTTACCTTGAACTCCTTGATAAAATCCAAAGAAGAATCAGAAATATTATCGGTCCTGACGACGCGGCTTCAGTCACTTTCCCACCGCCGTAAAGTTGCCTCTCTGTCTCTTTTCTATAAATACTTTCATGGTAATTGTTCGGATGAGCTCTTCGCTATTGTACCTCGACTTTATGAATTTAAGCGCAATACCAATTTTACAGTTGAGCTGGCTAGATGTAGCCGTAAATTATATGCTAACAGATTTTTCTCGCACTTCTCGCTTGTGAAACTCTTTTCCAGGTCCATGCTTTCCAGCTAACTATAATCAGCAAAAATTTAAATGCAATGTCAATCGCTATCTACTCCCGCTCATTATTAATGTTTCTGTTCCTAATTCTTCCACACCCTATAAACCTCTTGTGTCTTAGTGGCTTTAATCTCTTGCATGTGGTGATAACAATTAAAAGGGCTAATTCATTAGGAATACCAACAGTCTACTTTTCTGTTCTAAGGACTTTTATTGAACAACAGGGATTTATGTATTTACATTTCAACATTCATATATTTGCATTCATTAGAAGCCAGCCGTATAACGTCTTTAAAAAAACCTGTTTAAGCGACGATTATATCGGTCAGAACATTTATTTGTAATCAACTGAAGTGTTTGGAGTTATTTAATGAAATTCAACGTTCTAATCTAAAGGAAAATGAATGCTCCATTTTTCACATTTTGGGTCAGATTGCAAAAACCAGTTTTTCTACAAATTGATTTATATATATATATATATATATATATATATATATATATATATATATATATATATATATATATATATATATATATATATACTTGATGAAATGAATATTTGCCGACCAGGTTGGCCTAAGCTTAACTCGCAGAATAATTGAAATACAAATGTAATGACAAGAACAGCAAATGAATTAGACTTTCCGTTAAATATGAGGATGAAAAAATAAGTCCATATCTTGATAAGGTTATTAACTGAATTTTGAAAAGACATGTCGTAACTGTAACAAGTAAAACAAGTAATAATAGCAAAAGATTAAATTTATGTGTGTAGCATTAGTTGAAAATGATGACCCTAACTTGTTTACCTATAGCATTAAAAATGACGGCGATATTTAAGTTAACACAAAACAAATAAATAAAAAGCAATATATTAGCATCCTGATATTCCCTACTTACTAATGAGATATACCATTATTATGTTATCAATACGATTCCTTTTCGCTTGTCGGCATCCAGTAATTACATCCTATTACCATAACAACGGAATATCTCATTATCTCAAATAGGGAAGGGTATATGTGCAACTGATAACTTGACATTGAAATTTAGATTGTAGGATAATAATTACATAATTATGTATATAAATTAGATGTAAAAGTGGGTCAATAAATCTGTATGTGTATGTATAAATATGTTTGTTTAACGTGTACTTGATTTTGCACTCCAAGAAGGACACAATTCTTCACAAATCGAACAACTAGATTGAAAGGTAAGGAGACCAAAATGATTGAAGTTGAAAGATTTTTTCTGCCTTCATCCGCTTTCGCAGCTGTTGGGTTTGATAACGTCTCCCGCCTGGCCCGCTGTTGAGGTCTTGATCTCTCATCCTCGACCTTGACACCTTTGGTGGTCCAATCAGAAACTAAGCTTCCAACGGCATCGCTGTCACAATTATTGTGACACGCAAGCTTCTTCATATATATATATATATATATATATATATATATACCTGGTGTAACAGCAAAACTGTCCAAATTGTGTAACAGCAAAGCTGTCCAATTATTAGATTAAGATTTAAACCGTTGTATCTTAGAAATGATTAACGCTATCTTATTGGAATTCTCCGAAGTTTTTATAATACTATTGGACTTTACTTTGAACAATAGGAATATATTTAGCTCTAAGTTGAAATGATAATCCCTCTTGCTGATGTGTCCTCTTGGTCCAGTTTTCCTCTCTACTGTTCCCTCCTTTTTAAACTTATTCAACGTTCTCTTAATGTTTCTTGAATAGACTTTGAAGATGGAAGTCAGAATAAGGCCTGAATGATTTTTACCTGTCATCATTGCTCAGTTGAGAAGACAATGGGTCTGACACAAAACGATTTAACCTGTTCTCTTTTTAGCTGAATATCTCAAAGGGTTTTTCAATGATTCTTATGACAAATGGTGTCAAGATGGCAAAACGTCTTATCTGAAAACCTGGGGAAAGAAACTCAATTAATTTATTGTTTTTTAGATATGTCCCTTTAATAAATCTTGAACACATCTCTTTGCCTTTCCGTGAACGACACAAGAACATAGAACTGATTGTCTTTTGGTATTTTACTGGCAGAAAAACAATTCTTGTTCAAAAAGATGAAACTGAAATATATGTAGATAAATCAATAAGCGCGTAACTTATTGACGAAGAAGCAAACAAAATATCTCAGGTTACAAATGAAATGATAATCGCTCTTGCTGTTGTGACCTCTTGGTCTAGTTTTCCTCTCTTTTTTAAATATCTTGTTCTTTGAGACAACACAAAACTTCCAAGTCTTTTGGCGATCGGGGAAGGGTGGCGGGAGCAGGCAAGTGACCAGCTGGAATCTCTTAGTCGATAACCGGAACACAAGCGGTGAATGGTCAACTCAGTCGCTCAGCTTTTGTAGTGACGCAGGAAAGATGCTCGGCAGCGATATTCATAACTGAGCAGTCCTGTTTAGGGTCCCCACTCTGCTTACCCTCAAATGAGAGGGTGGGACTAGAAAATGTATCCTAAAAATATTCTACTTCACCGACACCTGTTTAAAATACCGCATCCAGAGGGTTCGCCATCATGCAGTCAAAAAACTTCAAAAACCTGTACCATGAAATTTGAAGCATGGAACATAGGAACTCTAATGGACAATCCCATCTCGGACAGAGAAAAAAAGAACAGTTTTTATTGCTCGTTAATTGAACAATTTCCATTTTCAGTGCTAGAGAAGGACAACTCAAAGAAGAGCCAGGCCAGTAGACTTTCTTCCGGAAAGGACTTGATCATGAACAACCATGAATATATGGAGTAGATTTTACCACCCGAAATGATCTTTCAAATCTAACATATCTACCTATGGAAATAATTGAACACCTTATCATTCTCAGAATCCAGCTTGTTAAAATCCACCATCTTCAGCGCTTATGCACTAACTTTGGATGCTAAAGATGAGATCAAAGAAGACTTCTCTTCTAAGCTTCATAAAATCCTGTCCTCTACTCTCAAGAAATGCAAGATCATCCTTTCAGGAGACTTCAATGTCAGAGTTGGGAAAAAATCACAGACTGTGGAGTGGAGCAATGGCTAAGGAAGAAGATGGCAACATCAATGCCAACGAAACTCCTTCATGCCAAATATGCCGAACACAAGCTGGTGGTACCTAACACCCTGTTTCCTGGCACCATACGCGCACTAAGCATTGCCTCTGTCATTGTTCAATCCCGAGATCAATAAAATGTACAACACGAGAGTCCTCACTGGTGCTGATGAGTGCTGGACAAACCCTAGTTTCATCAATTATAGAAATGTAAGAAGAAAGGAGACCCGAACTGTCTGCAGTATCTACCCTGGAAGTTCTCCACTCTCAACGGATGGAAGAATTCTCGCCCATACCATGAATAATCGATTCAAGCCATTAGCTGAGATGTTTCAGACCCTCCTGTGGAAGAATAGATATGATCTTCACACTACGTCAACTACAAGAGAAATATCGTGAACAGCTCCAACCCTTATACATGGCGTTCACTGACCTTACCAAATCCTTTGACTTTGTGTCAAGAGAGTTCTTATAGGATATTCTCTCCATATATAGTTATCCACCAAAATACATCCATATCCTGAAGCTCCTTCATGATGACATGCACTCCATAGTCCTCGCCAACAATGACCAATGTGAACCGTTCCAAATCAGATCTGAAATGAAATAAGGATGTAGCATTGCTCCAACATTGTTCACCATCTTCGTTGTAATTGATGATCATAAAAGACATCATAAAAGATCATCTGCCTCCAAGGATTAAGTTTGTCTACAGGACAAACGGCAGATTATTTAACTTTGCTAGTTTTCGTTCCAAAACCAAAACATCAGTGAGTTCATTGATCGAGTTTCAATATGAAGATGACAACAGTGTTGCAACACTTTCTAAATCACACCTGCAACAAATACGCAATGACTTTAACAATGCATACACCGGATTTGGACTAAAAATCAACGCAAAAGAAAACAAAAATCATCTATCAAGCATCAAGAACCAAAAATTCAACTTGGTAAAACAGTCTTGAAGAATGTGAATCACTTTCCTTATCTTGTTAGCCATCTGTCTTGTAGAATTGACCATCAAAATGAGATACAACACCGTCTCAAATATGTACGATCAGCTTTTGGTCGCCATCGAAATAGAGTTTTCCAAGATCGTAATATCAGAACAGACACCAATATGTTAATGTACAAGACGGTATTGATTCCAATTCTCTTCTTTGCCTCTGAGACCTAGACAACTTTTCGACGACATCTGAAATTCTTTGAAAAATTTAATCAATTGAGAAGACAGAAGAAATGAAACAAGCTAAAATGGCCAGCCTACCAAAGCAATTCTTTTACTACCAACTCGAAGAAGAAAATCAGAAAAATAGGAGCTCAAAAGAAGGACGTTTTAAAAAACAAAACATGAAGAAATATAGCATCGGCATTAACAGCTGGGAATCCAGTGAAATGGAAAAGAATCTCTGGAGATCCATTGTCAGAGATAGAACAACAATCTTTGAATTCAAACGATCAGCCGAACTAGAAGAAAAAAGACGCCCAAAAGAAAGATGCCACCAAGGCCTAATCCACCAACCAGAATAGCCTGCCTCAATGTCGATGAACCTTTCAAGTAAAAATCGGTTACGTTATCCATCTAAGAGTTCACAAACCCCAACTGAATGAGGCAAACAAAACCAAACCATCACCCTTGACCTCGAGGGACAGCCACGACGATATATATATATATATATATATATATATATATATATATATATATATATATATATATATATATATATATATACGCTACAGTTTAAAAGTTTGATTCAACCACTGGTTATTTTTATTTTAAATTGGCTCCAAAAGTAGTTGTTTTGTACTTTAAATAAGAGAAAATTATTATACATGGTTAAAAAACGTGAGACATGACTTTTTTATTTATTTTTTTATTTAAAATTTTATTATGACAAAAAAAAGCATTTCATGATTAAATTTTGCTCTCGTCAAAATATCCTCCTTTAGCCTTGATTACTGCAACACAAATTTTTGGCATTCATTGCAAAAGTTTCTCAAAGTATAAGTATATTTATTAGACTAAAACATATCTAATATTTTTATTTTTATTATCAGAGGTTCGAGAATTTTCTCTTAATTTTGTATAAGACACGAGTATTATCGAACATTATGGATCTTACATGAGTGGAAATATTATGTTTTCTAAGATATGATTTTCGTAGGATAAGTTGTAAGTTAATCTACGTGACAGTGTTGTGGTAGGATTACCAACAGAAACAGAATTTCGTTTGGTGTTGTAATCTCCTATTTGGTATAAGAATTCATATATTAATATTTTACTATAATTTATTTCTAAATTTTTATTTTATTTTATTCTAGGAATGGATGGTTGGGTGGCTAGCTGTCTGGTAGACTGACTAGCTTGTTAGATATCTGGGTGGGTGTGCCTGTCAACTTGCCACATACTTATTTGGTTGATTGGCGAGCTGTCTTAATGACCGGTTCACCGATTGGTTGATTGTTTACTTGGCTAGCTAGCTGATAGGTTGATTGGTTGAATGGTTAACTGGCTGGTATGTTGGTTGGCTGGCTGGCTGCATGGTTGCCTACTTGTCTGCTTGTCTGTCTGACTGGCTGGTTGGTTGGCTGACGGTATTTTATTATACACAAATAATACGAATGTATAACTTTCAAACTGTTTCCTGTTTCTTCTTTTTCTGCTTCCTAAACCTCATCTATCCATTTGGTCTATTTCATGCTCTCTCTCTCTCTCTCTCTCTCTCTCTCTCTTACACTCTCACTTACTCTCTCTCTCTCTCTTACTCTCTCTCTCTTACTCTGTTTTCGATTTATCTGCTTACCTATACTTTATTTCTGATAATTGCATTAAGATATACATATGATTATATATATATATATATATATATATATATATATATATATATATATATATATGCATTTATATGTATTACAGTTAGGTATGTGTTTGTGCTGTGTTTGCATATATAATTCTATTTACATACACATACTTGTTTGTAACTAGTTTTGTTTTTGTGTTTTGTTTTTGTTTTGTTTTTGTTCTTTCGTTTCTTTTTTATTTTTGTTTTTGTTGTTGTTTCTATTTTTTAGGTTACCTTTCACTCGACGCAACCACGGCAACTGTAAAATGCTCAACCATTTCATGTGAAAAAAATCAAATAAAAAAGGCATGAATCTCATCCGCCAAATCAGAAGCCATTGTCTTAAGTTGACGCAGATCGAGAGATAGAAAACCCGAGAGTAACTTTTCAGACGATGAACAGTTTCAAAAATATCTTCTTTTCTTAAAATCGCTTGACAGCTTCTTCCACTCATGACGGTTCCAGGCTTTTCTTTTCTCCAATTCATTTCTTCAATAAGTGTTCACTGCCAACAGACTACAGAAAAAAAGGTGAACTGATATGCAAATAAGGTGTGGTATGCAAATTAATTTTGATACCATTCTAAGTCGTTCTGACATTTTTATATGCAATCTTTATTGACGTAACTGTTTTGGTGTTGATAACAGAGCGGTTTTGAAATACGTACGAAGGACACGACGGGTATTCTATGACGAAACGCTAAGACTCGAGCCAAAAGACGAAGGTCGATTCTCTGACCTCCAAAACAATGTGGATCGGATGAAAATAAAAAGTAAAAATAAGATGCAAGGAAAAAAAATCTGAAAAGTTCGCGAAGACAAAAGTAAACGAAGCGTCAGAGAATAATGGGTTTTTTTTTTTTATTTCTTTTTGTTTTTGTTAGTTTTTTTTTCTTTTTTGTGGGGGTGTTTTTGTTTGTTTTTTGTTCTTTGTTTTAGATTTTTTTCATTTTTTTTTCTAATTTTTTTTTTTGCTATCATTTCCTTAAGTTTTGCTATATTTTTTGTTTTCTATAATTCTTTATATTTTTATTTCTCTGTCTCTTTCTTTCTGACTCGCTCACTCCTACTCTTGTCTTCTCTCAGGTTTTCTCTTCTTTCCTTCTTCCTGCTCTCTATTTCCATTGTTTCTTTTCGTCTCTATCCTTCTTTCTTTTGCCTTTTCGATTCTCTTCATCTCTTCTATTATACGCCTTCCTTCTCTTTTCGTTCTTCTTTACTTTATTTCTCACGCCTACTTTTTTTCTTTCTATCAAATATTTATCTGCTTTTTTACATATTATCCTCCCTCTCTTTTTTACTCGGCTTTCTTCTCATTCTGTCGCCTCTTCTTTCTTTTCCGGTCCGCTATTCAAATTTATTTCGCGGTATTTTCTCCCCGGAAGAGGCTCAGTGGTCTGAATATTAAAATAACATCATACCATGCCATCAGGTCACTCATACCATCAGATCACTCATAGAATCCTTTGACTTGAAGATATAGCTTTGTAGTTGAAAGGAATGGAATTATGAAGTAAGTGAAACTCAGCACACTGATAGCTGAAATTGGGAGATGAAATAATGTGTATTTTTTTTATTTTTACAGATAATTTGCTTAATACAAGGCCCAAGGGTCATTCAAGGTAGAGGTTTACTGAGTGAGATTGGAAGGGAAGTGAGAGAGTATTGTGAGGACAACTAGGATAGATATCGGTTGACCCCGGACTTAAAGAGACCAAGATAATAGTTATCAGGGAAGCATTCTTTCCAAAGTTCTGGAGAAGAAGCTGTCTGAGTGGAACTTGCTTGTTATCATAGGAACGCGAATGGAACGGGGATGGATTTGCCACCGTGAACATGATATGATGGATCCTAGCTGTGAAGCTCATAGCTGGTGAGGGACTAAGGAATGTAACCCGCTTGAACATCTGCCATAGTAATAACGACATAGTAGTGAAAGGCTGGTGACATTTCGTTCTCCGTGAGATTTGCAGGGTGGAGAATAATCCATCATTCACAAGGCAACGTGGGTGTTTGTTTTTTTTAATTTTTTTAACTCTGTCAAGTCTGGACAGTGAGGATTGGACAGACCCAGCCCAGATATGGCAGTAATACTCCAGCCCTGGCCTGACTCTTGTAAAGATAGAGCATTGCCGTGGGAGTTTCTGGCATTTTCTGAAGCAATATAATGAATCGACCATTTTCCCAGCATCTTTTGCGATGGCACGAATATACGCGTTCCATTTTATTTCGGGAGTGAGCTTCAGCCTCAATAGGCGTTCGAGGCAAGGGGCCTCCTTGAGGGTATCACTACTCGTCGGGAATGGGGCAGATTTAGGATCTGCTCGGTGGGGATGAAATTTTACGAGTTTAGTTTTGGATTATATTATATTGAGCTGTGAGAGTTTGGTCAGAAGAGAGATCAGCTGATAGGCAATGGTCATCAAAATACTTGGAGGTTAATATAAAGCAGAAAGAGGGTGGGACCGAGAAGGAAGCATTGGGGACGGCAGCATTAAATTATTCGGACTAGTATCCTCATCTTTGTTGTTGTTATGTTTCTTGGTTTTCGACAGGTGTATTTACACCAGTTACTCATGAAGTCTCACCCAGGATATCATTATCTTTATATGAATCTTGTCACTCTTCTCACCTGGAGTTATTTCAAGGTTCAAAGCGTCAAAGTTTCTGAACGAGAAAAGAAAAAATATGAACGACAGTAAAAAACATACTAGATGCATTATACAACGGAAAATGTTTTAAAAAAAATACTTTAACGAAGTCAATTCATGAAAAGTGATGATGGGAAAAGATGAAGATCCTTTTTAAAAGAAAAAAAAATTGCATCGGCCGGGAATCGAACCCGGGCCGCCCGCGTGGCAGGCGAGCATTCTACCACTGAACCACCGATGCGTCGACGTTCCGGTTTCTCTCTTATTCTATTTCTCAATTGCATTTTATTGTGCATCTGGTGAAAATCGAATTATGCAGCTTGTAGGCCTCGCCTTCACCGTGAAGAAACTCCATCCAAGGTATCGACTTTTTTTATGGCTCATTTATTGTTCGTCTATTCACATAACCAGGAACCCTTTTTTCTTTTCTTTTTTTTTGAACTGGTATAGAGAAATTTGAAAAAAAACTTTAAGATGTTTGTGATAAATAATGTAGCCTGACTCGATGTTAGTACGTGTTTTAGTGATTTTAATTATTTTAGCTTAACTTACATCACTTGCCAAAAATGGAAACTATGGCTTAAGAAGATTGTGTTGCGTCAATCTCATTAGTGGAGAGATGTCTACCTGCCATGGTATCAGCTTACAAACTCTTGAACGCCGACGACCGGAGCCAGCGTGCAAAATACACAAATCTCTTGGTTCCATTCACCATATAAGAGCAAAAACATTGACCCAAGCGTAGGAGTCTAGTGATATGAAACATAAGACATGAGGTCACTTTTTAAAGTTCGCTTTGCAATAAAAACTGAGGCACTACGATCTTACGGCAAATAATTAGGATGTGCTCCTAGTGATTTGAGTGCAATGGGAAGATGTCGTTTAGGGTTATTTCTTTTTCACATCACCAGATACAAAGTACGATACAAATTCTTTTATTACACAAGTTCCTGGATCCATCAGGTATTACTGCAGACATTAGGGTATATTCTTGATCTTTCCTCTTGAATGTGAAGGTTTTTCCTTAGGCACTAATCTGCAGTGTACAGGTTCTATTTTTGAATCGGAGAAAAAAGAAATGTCAGTAAATCTGATTTACGTGATTCATTTAACAAAGATGTCGCTTAGATTAAGACCAAATAAAGAACAAACGAACGATCTTCTTCGAAACAAAATACGCCATTTTTACTATTGAAAACAATTAACGCAATACTTACATTGCAAGAGATTTTAAATCATGAATTTTACAAGCATGTTCAAATGTTCCTAAAAAGAAAAAGTATTGTATCTTTTTCTCGGCTTCAAATGGAAATGTTTCCTTTGTACATTTTCCAAACAAAATTAAACGGATGGGCGATTTTTCTTTCTTTTTTTTTTGCGAAGTTTATAATTAAAATGTTAGCTAATCAGGTAACTTTTGATTTTGAAACATTCTACATTTGACACAAGGCCATTTATCTGAGTTTTCTGGAGCATTAAGTTTTGTTGCCAAGTTCTATTTTTGTGCTTCTAAGGTCCAAATCTGAAATCGATGTAAGGTGCAAATTCTCTTTTCCTGTCACGCCATTAGCGAGAATCACAATAGATTTTTTCCATTTTTGCAGCTGCTGCAAGAAATTCCTAAAAACAAAACCTTATGCCTTCCACGATAGTTATTAATCACAAATGTGCTTTTCATGTTTTCGTTTTAGGCGTTCAAAAATGAACGACAACGATCCTATTAGTTTCTAGGAAATTCTGCCTAATATTTCGGATTTTAAGACATTTGAAAGCCAAAGATCACATAGACTGAAATGTAGTGATAAAAACAACAATCATAAAGATACTAGTCTGAATAATTCATGCACTAATGACAATGCTTCATATTTCGGAATTATTGAGTGCATTTTTCATGCCCGTTATTGTCTCACCTTGCCTGCCAGAGGACTTCTCTTAACGCCTGCTAGGTGGTATTGTATAAAGGGTACACTCTCTCTCTCTCTCTCTCTCTCTCTCTCTCTCTCTCTCTCTCTCTCTCTCTCTCTCTCTCTCTCTCTCATCTCACAGGATACTATAATGACAAAAAGTATTACTTTTTTCTCTAGAAAGGAATTCATAGTCTCCAGGCATAGCAAGTGTCGCATCAGTTTCATATCGACATAAACACAAATATCAAAATCAAAATCTGTATATGGTTTGATTTTAATGCCAACAAGAGTGGAGAGAAGAGTGAAAGAAGAAGAGGGAGTGAGTGTTTGGAAAGGAAATGTAAAGAGAAGGAGGAGACGTGGAAAAGGAGGGAAGGGGCGGGAGTGTTTTGAAAGGAGGAGAATGAGAAGGCGGAAAGAGTAGATTAATGAGGAGGTGAAAAGAAGAGGGGGTGGATGAAAAGTAGGGAGTGGATAGAAAGGGGGTGAAAAGGAGGAGGGGATAGGAGTGGTTGGAAAGGAGGGGATGAAGAAGAAGGAGTGAGTAGGTGGGAAAAGGATGATAGGGAAGAAACTGACGAGAAGGTGGAGATGGGGAGGAGAGGAAGATGAGGTGGGGGAATGTGGGAATGAAAAGTAAAATAATGATAAGGTGAAAAAAGGAAAGAAGAAGAGAGTGATGAAACGATGGCTGTAAGAATGTTTAGTTTATGGCCATCTTCGACTCAGTGCGAATGTTGCAACACCTTGCTCATCCTTCTTTGTCAGTTTCTGGTTTTGGTTTGCAGAAATTTCCATTTGCCGTCAGTTTTGCAGACTTTTCCTCTATCCCAAACAAAAACAAGATTCTTGGGGCTTAAGAAGAACTTTGTTTTTGCTTTTTCACCGTGATAACAAAATCCGGCAAAACCTGATATTATCGTTAATTTCCTGTTACCGATTACCACCGGATTATTTTTTGACAGACTTCTCGGTCTGCCTGGATTTCTATGAGGCGCTAGTGTTATTTCATGCAATGTATAATTTTATTTTTTCATCTTTGTTGCTTCCATCACAACGTCTCGGCTGGTATATTCTCCGGCATTCTTCAGTTTTATATTGCATCCGGTAAACTTTGAAAAGTTTTGAAGGAAGCCTTATTCCGACATGAATTTTATTATAATACAATAGTTTCTAATAATTTAGAAATAATTTTCTTTAAGTACTGGGCAGTGATTCAAGCCTTGATGGGGGAAGTGTGTCATCGAGAATACGTCTCGTTTACTTAATGAACTCGCCTTCGTTTTCATTTAAGAAAAAGGGTGTGGCATTGATGAAAGCTTGCCAACTGTGGACAGCACCCCGGCTACTTAATACAAGGCTCATCACCCCCCACCACCACCACCACCAAAAAAAAGAAACTTATATATTTATATGTTATGTTATTTTATAGAGAAGATGATCTTTTGTACGGGTTACTTAATAATATCAGTCTGTCGGTGCATAAATTTCAGGCTAATGGTGGGTGAACTGGGTGCAGACAGGGGAAAACGGATAGGGTGGATGTGGGGGGGGGCAATAAGGAGGACGTTTTCTAGATGCCAAACTCTTTTGCTTGGTATCTTCTTATTCTTCGTCCGATAAGCAACGAAACCGAAATTAAGTAAAGAGTTTCTTTTACGCTTAATTTCATTCGGCGCTGATAAGGCGCAAGAAACCGTTTTTTAAGAAATGGAGAGTTGCCTTTTGGGCCAAGTGAAGGAATTTTTAACAAGGCAGTTTCTCGTCCGCGGGATGGGAGTGGGACAGCAAAAGAATAAATTCACGTGGCACCAATAGTAAACATGCTTTTCTGTAGCCAGGCCTGTCGCCAGACTGTTTTGAATGGGAGGGTGGCCTTTAAGTCAAGACGGCTGCGAGTAAGAATGTACATGCCTAAAATTAGTGGTTTGACCGCCAGGCACTATAGCTCCATGTCTATCAACTTATTAAGCTTCCTTGTTTTGTTTGGTTTTTTCTTTTTACACAAAACGAATTAATTTTCCTAAACAAAAAATGACAAAATTAATTTAGAACTGCATTACCCTAAGTTGCCTCTGCACAAATTCTTCAGGGAATTTGTTTAACCAGTAATAGTTAAGCTTCTTAGTTTCACTTTCTTGTGTGTCCGGAAAACAGTAGTCAAGCCAAATTAGTTCACATCACTTTCACGGGGAGTCAAGCAAACGATTTTGTCAGCCTCCATCTCGACTTTGACGACAGGCCTGTCTCTAGCATTCAGATTTTAAAAAGTTATAGACAAAAGTGTCCTTGAAGCATTTTAGAAGCCTCTTTTTTTAAGACAAGAGAAGAAAAAAATAATTTGTATCCAAAATGGAGTTAATTTGAACTTACTTAGTTTTTGTTTTTCACATTGGTTCGGCTGCGTACTCTCCAGCCTTCCTCTCTGCAATATCCAGTGAATAGGATTACCAATTGTCTATTGGAATTTCGAAGAATTAATCAGAAAATAAGGTGAATCAAGCGCAGAAGAGAACGGCGACGCTGAATAGCTAAAGAAAGAGCCAATCACTGCCTCCGTAGTAATATATATTACGGCTAATTATATAAGTTAAAATCAAAACCCATCCTCTTTCTCCTGCCACGTTACTCAGACAAAACGAAGCAACACTGCTCCTTCGCTACAATCCCGGTGAGGTTATGGAAGAATTGGACTGGCAATATCAAGAGAAATTGCTACGTCATAAAAAGCTAGTCGAGGACTGTAAGGGACTTCTTTAAAAAGAGCTGTTAGCAAGATTGCCGAACACGTTTTCCCTTAAACTAAGTCCGCAGATGCACATTGTTTGCTTTTTTTCTTTTCTTTTTACCGTATTTCTCTTTTTCTATTTTGACATTTAATATATTTAAATAGTACAAAGTGTTGTGTTTTTCTTCATTAGCTGTTACCTAGTTCATAGCATCACATGAGAACTAGCACGAACCATGCATGTTGTATCCTGGCGTAATATTGTGGATATACATTATTTATTTAGTTTTTTCTCTCCTGTTTCTTTATTGAATTTCGAAGATATTTTTTTTTATTTTCAATTATACTGTGCATATACAGGTTTTTAATTATATATATATATATATATATATATATATATATATATATATATATATATGAACTGATCCAGTCGTTCTTATCAAATCGTGAAATGTAAGCTATCCTGAACGGCCACTCGTCTACATCCTTTCGTACTAACGCGCGGGTGTCTCCCAGGGCTCCATCACTAGTTCTACGCTGTTTTTAATCTTCACTGACGACCTTTCCGATGAAATCAGCTCTACGCTGACAGCACAACCATTTACTCCTGATTCGATAGTAAGTCTGGTCAGTCCGACAAGGTCAAATTAGCAGCCGATGTACGAAATGACCTCAAGACCGTCGTTAACTGGAGAAAAGATGGCTTGTCAATTTCAATGCCTCCAAAACTAAACTGCTCTCCATTAATCATCTAAGAGACAACTCTCTATCTTCCATCAACATGGCTGATGCTATCTTCCAAGAAAGTAACTTATTGTGCCTTTTCGAGCTAACGTTCTCAACTGACATGAGTTAGAAAGACTTCATTGAATCCATTGCCAGATCAACTGCTAAGAAAGTCGGTTAACTGTATCGAGCGAAATAATTTTTCTCTCCGGAATCTACCTTGCATATCTATAAATCTACCATTCGTCCATGCTTAGAATATCGCTGTAATATATGGTCTCTTGCCCTTGCAATTTTCCTGGAGCTCCTCGAAAGAATCCAATCAGCAATATTATTGGTCCTGATCTCGCAGCTCGGCTTCAGTCACTTCTCCATCGTCGTGAGGTTGCCTCTCTGTGCCAATTTTTATAAATACTTTCATGGTAATTGTTCGGATGGGCTCTACGCTATGGTAGCGAGACTGTATGAATTTAAGCGCAATACTAGACTGGCATCAAGATCTCATCAATTTACAGTTGAGCTAGCTAAGATGTAACCGGAACTTCTATACTAACGGTTTCTTATCGCACACTTCCGGCTCCATGCTTTCCAACTAACGTTAATCTACAAAAAATTTAAATGCAATGTCAATCGCTATCTACTGTCTTCCTGATTGCCCTTTTCTCTTTCACTAATTACTAATCACTAATGACTAATGCTTCTATTCCTGCACACCCTGTAACCCCTTGCATGGTAGTGGCTCTACTGCCTAGCTTGAGGTAATACCGGTATTATATATATATATATATATATATATATATATATATATATATATATATATATATATATATATGTTCACTGCTACCAGCAAGCAGAATTTTTTTTCTCCTGATGATGGCCATGTTGGCCGAAACTAGTCGAGTAATCTAAATGAAATAAAAACGAAAGAATATTAATATACAACCTAGTGTATGTGAAGATTTTCTTTTTTTAATTTTTTGATATTTTTTATTGTTCAATATATATATATATATATATATACATCGGGACACGGTCACTAACTTTTTTTTCATGATCCTCGTCTTAAACGCTTAATTGCTTCATCTTATTTCTTTATTTAACTTAGCTTTACAATTGATTATAATTATGAAGCACTCAGTGAGGAAGAAACTCTTTGCTCGAAGTAAACGTCTCATTTGATGAAGTTGCAAACTACTTTTCCACGGCAACCACATTCTTCATCTTTTAAATCTATTAGCAAGCAAATCTCGTTAACGTAGATAAGAGGGAAAACCTCTGATACAAACATCGGACGATTGCAGTGAACTTTAATACAAAACAGATGTCGGTGAGTTTTTGTTGATTAAGACCAGAGTTGTGCTTCCCTTCAAACCCTTCGCTAGAAAACGAAAATAAACGAAATATGTTTTTTTTATGTTAAACTATAGTATATAAATTTAGTTTGATCAAAACCCCAGTCTGCCATAAGGTTATTTTCAGGAAACGATTTGAACGGCTTTTAAGAAGAGTATATTTTTCACTACACTATATGTGTAAGAGAGGACATTAATATTCACAAATACAATTCCTCGCTTCGTCCCAAATTCATTCTTTCCTGAAACGTATATCCAGAAAGTCTAAAATTCATTCATTGCTTTATAATTCTGCTATTATAAATAAAACGTATAAAAACCAACTGTTGTATTCACATCTGTTGAGTCATCTTGTTGCAATGCAAACATCTTGTTATCATTTGCAAAAATATCGTTCATTTTTTAAATTTTAGTATCTTGAATCTGTCTTTGAATCTTGAATCTGTCTTTGAATCGTGTTGTTGGCAAAAATATATTTGTCTTTTCTGGTACAACTTTATTCCAAACAATTTTAGAATTTGAACTTTATCAGATATTTTCTCATTCTTGGGAATCTTTCAGATTCTTCTGAATATTTAAGCTTAACAACTTTAACAAAATATTGCAATAACAATCATAAATATGAATTCTGATCGTTATTTTAAGAAGTAAGGGGGTACAAATGAAAAGATTTGAAATTGACAACTTTTTCCATTTCACTGAAACAGACGTTAAACACTCGTGTCTTCTCTTCTTTCTTTCTTTCTTTCTTTCATTTTCTCAGTAAAATCAAGTAGTGTTTTTCCCCTCTTTCCTTGCGATTAAATCCGTATAGTCCATTATTTATGAGGTATTGACAGGGCGTAACGGCCGTGCGAACTAACAAAGGGGGGAACAAGTATAATTATAATAGAGGATGATTCAAACGAAGATCGAGAATCCCATTAGAGAGAATATAAATATTTACATTCTAAGTTGCGATTGAAAATTATAATTAATGACATCCAGACTGCACATGAGGAAGGAGGAGAGGTGGAAAGTGAAATGCATTAACGTTGCAAGTTTACAAATTTAGTCCGATTTTTCCATCGGCAGAATTACAACTGGCCATGCATTCAGGCAGTTACTCAGCTGATCGTAAAATTAAGAAAAATCCTCATTCACTTTAAATGTAGCAAAGGTTTATTCAAATTCTTGTTAAGGGTTACCTTGTATCAGTGGTATTCACAAGTTGTTAATATATCTGGATATTTATTTCTGTAAATGTTCAGTTCGGGGATGTCTACGGAAAGCTCCCCCACCTCCTTAAACTCTGTAACTTTGATTATACATTTTGGGAGTAATTTCCACATTTTATTGATCTCCCCAGCGGTCCCAGTTCCACTTTTGGATCCCGTGTTCTTTGTAAGACGGACACACATGCACACACAGACAGATTGTATAAAAATGTAACCCCCCAAATCTTTATTATCTCTTAACCCGTTCAGAACTGAATATTTGCTGATAGACCGTCCATTTTTCATATATCATGTCCTTTCATGATGTGTGCGATCATGGCTCTTCCCAATTTCCTTTTGCTGCTTTAAGTTATCCATTCAGTCAAACTAATTAAGTTGGCTGCTTGCTGTTTCCTGCTACTTTTTTAATCTTGACTATACCTTGTGAGTGTTAAGTTCTCACATCCTTCTTTCCTCATTATGTATCTCATGAATTTCAGCCCTCGCTTTCTGATTGTCAGCAGCACTTTCCTTGTAATTACTCTTCTTAAAACTTCCCTGTTACTCACATGTTCTTTCTAGGGTATTCTCCTCATTCTTCTGTAGAACCACATCTCTCTCGTTGCAAGTCTTTTTTTTTAATTTGTGAGATTGTCCAGCGTTCACTCTTAGTTTTTAAAGACATTTTCCTGTCTATTAATACTTTGTTTCGTTTCTGCAAGGGATTTTTCGCTGTTCTTAATATTATTGTCATATTTTCTATTGTCTGTTACTACATTATCCTGACGATTAAATTTCTGTGCCTTCCAAATTTTAACATCCCCAATATATCACCTATATCGGACTGGGTTTTTTTCTTTCTTCTTCTATATGTCGTGTGCCTTCAGGGCATGGGCGGTCATGACTCTTCACAACTTCCTAGCGTTTGTAGCTCTATTGTTTGTCCCATTACTACACCTACAAACTCCCTGTTCTCGCATCCATTTATGTGAATTTCAACACGCATCCATTAGATAATTAGCTAAGTTACTCGGCGAGTCTCTCATGCCTCCAATACACCCTGTGAATATTACATTCTCTAAGTTCACTTTCCTTATTACGTGTCCCAAAAATTTCAACTGTTTCTAAGTACAAGTGTCCGTTTTGTTTCTGTTATGGGACCTTACCTATAACGACAGAGTGAACTCTTTCTGACACTATGAATACTGCGCCTCTCAAGAGAGAGGGACGAGACGGAATCGAGTCGAGCCAATAGTAGTTGACTCCAAACCAGACTGACAGTCATACTAACACCTTCAACATCTTGTATTATTATTCTGTGTAATATATCTTTGTTATTTCTACTCTTGTGTTCGTGTTGTTCTTCCTTGGTCCTAACCTTGGACCATAACAGTTTCCATTTTCGATAAAACTTTATCACAGCTTACAGGCTCCGTCCATGATATTCTCAGAATCGTTTTGTAAAACCACATCGCTGTTTCTTCGAATCTCCATCTGTAAGGAAATTGGCCAGCATTCCTTTGCATGTAGAAGGATTGATATTACTGGCGTGAATTTTCTTAGGACTGATCATGGAGTGTTTCCTGTTGCCTTCTCCACGATGATTTTATTGAGAAACTAACTCTAGTTAGCTGGCCGTTGACACATCATGAGTTCTTTATGATATCTTACTTTTCGCCTAGCGATGCTAACCACGCTTCTTTCATCCCACGGAAATGGGTGGAGGTGCCAGCTTAGACGCCAACCATCCTCCAAAAAGGGGGGGGGGATATATTTGTAAGTTTTAACTTAAAGACCATAACGAATATATATATATATATATATATATATATATATATATATATATATATATATATATATATATTAGTGTGTGCGATGGGTAAATTTTTAATTTCGCGCACGCGCATTGTTTGTTTTGATTTTGTCCACTGCACAGTATAGTTGGGTCAGTTGGGCATTGTCTGTGAGAAAAAGATCGCCATAATGCAATTTAGTCCGACAGAAATTTGGAAACGATATGCTGTACTAATTGGCATTCGTACCAGTACCTACAATATGAACATTTCAGAGTGTTTGGGTGTCAATCTGAGGACTGCAGAAGATTCGTTAAGAGTTGAATCAGTCTAATGGTGATTACGTAGTTCGGAAAACTCACTCTGATCGTTCTGATAAGAAAAGAACGCCCGAATTTGTTGGTGAGGGCCTCATACTCAACACGCAGGCCTACCTCAAGTGCCTTGAGGAGGCAGTGCTGCCCTGACTCAAGAAGGTGGCTGCTGAGTAGACCCTATGTCTGACAACAGGGCTCTGCACCATGCCACACAAGCAAGAGGACCCATTCATGGCTGTCATGCAATTTCTGTAACCATATCACCCCCTTACGTCTGATCACCTAACTCCCCAGACTGCAACACCCTTGATTATAATGTATGGGGCGCAGTTGAGCGAGAAACCAACAAAACTAATTGTAATAGCAGAGATGAACAGAAGGCAAGAATTATGGCAGCATTCACCAACTTAAACAAGTAGACCGTCCAGAAGAGTTGCAGGTGATTCTGAAGATGTCTGGAGGCCGTGGTCAAAGCCAATGGCGATTTTATTGAATAAATCTACTCTTTCGTATTTCAAGATATTTTTGTACGATTTTGGTAAATTTATCTGTTAAAATGTGATGTCAGTGTTATTTTAATTTTTGTGTAATTTAAACAATAATTTATCCATCGCCTCCTATATATATATATATATATATATATATATATATATATATATATATATATATATATATATATGAAGAAATATAGTCTTAAGTTGTGGTATATTTATGGGATAAAGTGCTCCAATATCAGAGATAGAGCGTGTGTAAATATAAAAGAGAACATGGAAGTCAACAAGTCTGTTTCATGCTAGACGCAATCGTCAGGCCACAACGATTGCGTCTAGCATGAAACTAGACTGTCGCCTCTAAGTTCACTTCAATGCTCACTTATATATATAAATATATATATATATATGTATGTATATATAAATAAAAAGGAAAGAACAGTAAGATATAAAATCCGGTGTTCTTATAGATATTTTTATTTTTAGTGAAACCCAGAGTCACAAACTCACATCGATCCAACTATATATATATATATATATATATATATATATATATATATATATATATATATATGAAAAAATATAGTCTTAAGATGTGCTATATTTATGGGATAAAGTGCTCAATATCAGAGATAGAGCGTGTGTAAATATAAAAATGAACATAGAAGTCAACATTTAGAGGCGACATATATATATATATATATATATATATATATATATATATATATATATATATATATATATATATTCAAGATTATTAAAAATGTTAAAGATAGATAAATAAACTTATTACCTTAAAGGTAAGGTAATAAGTTTATTACCTTACCTTCACCAGTGAGACAATAGTGAGAGAGGAGAAAAGCATACCAAATGTGTAAAAAAATTAATCTATATTATTATCTTTGCACAGATTGTCTTCATCAAAATCTACCAAGACCCGCCTTGCTATGTCCACAGGATTGAATCATCCTCTTACGCATTACATTAGTAAACAGGATGTTCCACACAGAGGGATTCTTCCCAAGAACAGATTTTTTTGTAAAACAGTCTCCCGTGAGGATGCTTCCACGAGCACTAAAATCTTAACCTCTTCAAAGCTTGGATCAGTCTTTATATATCCTGAATATCTTCATCATGTTCACGTCTTTCTTCCACCTTACACGTTCATATCACATTTTAATAAGGCTCTAATTTGAATGGCTCTCAGGCCTTGTATTGGGTGAACATTAGTATAAAAAACAAAGGTTTACATTGTTAATTTTTTCAGTTAACATCTTACATCAACGACGGCGAACTTTTTATATCGCTATTTATAATACTTGGCTTAGTCTGGTCCCAAAACACAAGAATAGGGGACGAATGGGTGGGAGACGAATGGGTGGGGGACGAATGGTTGGGGGTCGAATGGGTGGGGGACGAACTCTTTACTTTCGCAAGGCGCTACAAGTTTGCTAAATATTGCTCCACAATGAAGCAATAAGCAGCTGTATAAAAAGAAAAGTGAAATGACGACAAGCAAAAATAAATATCTATAATGTTTTCAATCATGCCTTATTGGAAATATAAGATTTAGTACAAATATATCTTGAATTGTTACATTTAAATATTTATTTGTCAGATCTTTTCGACTTTAACCCCAGGCGAAAATTTAGTTGAACACTGATTAAAAAAATAAAATGCCCAGCGACAATCATATTTCAGTTACGGAGAAAAATGTTGATTTTCTGTTTGTAAATAACATTGGTGAATACTTATTTTGGTGCAAGAATGGAAACACACGTTTTTTCCATATTAGTTACCGCCCATATGTCTCATGTTGGTAAAAATTTTCATTTTTTTTTTATCGAGCGAATTCACGGTTTTGTCGGAATAAGCTCCTCCTTATTCCCAAATTGTCACTAGGGGTCATTCGCCCTATACTATAAATACTGGGCGACTTCTCTCCTCGTTCTCTTTTTCATTTCTTCATTTCAGCGACTACAATGTAAGCTCTCTTAGAAGATCCACGTCTTCCCATTTGTGGGAGATGCCATGAACATTATTACACACATACACGTCCGTACGAACATTCACCAAAGAACAGACACCAATGTTTACACACATTATTATATATATATAATATCATATTATATTATATATATATATATATATATATATATATATATATATATATATATATATATATATATATATATATATATATATATGTGGCGAATTTACAACAACGAATAACAGAAAATCGATCAATGATTTTATCAGAAAAGTTTATCATTCTTACTTTGAAATGAAGCTGGGCGATAAGGATAAATCGTTGGCACCGCCTGTTGTCTGCAGAACATATAACTAAGTTGTGCCTATAATTATTGTAGCACAGGTAACGGCCCTGGAAATCCCTGCGAACAGAGGTTGTAAATAAACCACCCAGATGAGAGCATTCCTAAAATCAACGAGAAGGTTTGCTGTCACTTGCTCTCTAATGAAAGTCACTAAATACAAGATGGGAAAATTTAATAAGTAGACAAAATGAAAAAAAGAAAGAAAGAAAGAAAGGAAAAGTAAAACGTTTCGCATTTTGTTTTAAGGCTAAAATTGACGCTATCTGAAAAATGAAGCAAAATTTCTCAATAAGTCGCTAGTGTTAAACCTTTTCTTTTGTCAAAGTCATGAAAATAGTCAAGACTAGAGAGCGAAGATATAAAAAGCAATAAAATCTCTAACTTTACGGACTCTTGTCTAGAAGATTGGCAAAGATTGGCATTACTCCCCGACCGGATGTCACTTCACGTAGTAAATTATTTTCTCAGCATTTTTGTTTTGCTTCTTGAAGAATAATGAGTAGCTTGGTGGTTGAATACTGGGCAGAAAGCCACGTGTTTTAAGTTTCAATTTCCACTGACAAAATTAGAGAAACTCTGACTTATCAGTGAAGAAGAGCTGAATGATTTCTTTCGGAGAAAGAAAAGCACCTGCTTTTCTGTTTGAAAATAAAACAAATATTTGAATGCCTAATACGATTTCATGAATAAAACCTTGAGTAATTGCGAATCTTGAAAAGCGTAAAAGAGAAACAACCGATATACGACCAATACTCTTTTCTGGGCATCATATGAGTTGAAGCTTCAAAGAGACAAGACTTTTAAGGTCAGAGAAAGGTTAATAGAGTAAGGGAAAGAGCAGGGCACCTCCCTCTTGAGAGGAAGGATTCTCCACAACCGCTGGAAGAAACATCGGCAGAAACTTACCGAAAAGACCTGGATAGTATTTAGCGAAATAATGCGTCGGACAAATACAGAATAGAAAAAGAAGTGGATAAATCCTACAATCAGGAATTTCAAATGGTCAAGGCGCTCGCCAAATATTGAATCTTGCACAGATTAAATAATAGAGTAAGAATAGCAACAATGCCTGCGAGCAGTTGTCAATGTCAGTCGTTGAGTGCATCTGACGAATAAAAGAATCAGCGCATATGCTAGGCTATGGGGACCGTCTTAGTAGGCCTAACATAAAATAAATGCAGTATGTGCGCCATTAATAAATAGATGTGACAGCAAGGCTTCGACAGCAGTTGCAGTAAATAGTGAAGTATCAGTGAGTGCGGTCAAGCGTGATAAGTAGCATCAACAGTAGCACAGATCAGCAGGTAGGTTAGGTTTAAGGTTCCAAATTCTCCATGGTCGATTAAAGCGTTGATTCGTGAATTTAGTGATATAATAATTGTGAGTTCAATCCCTAGGCTGGGCAGTATGTACTTGGACTATGTGAAATCGGGGTGAGCAATAACTGAGCAGTAAGAACTAAACGAGATATCCCTGGATATGGACAGCGGAACGAGAAAAATATACCCATGTAAATTAAATAAAGGGTTCATCTTAAAATTCGCAGAAGGTTCTTGGATTGACATTCACCTGGCGAAGTCCGGGGGAAACAACAGCCGAAACGTTATAACAATGTTATGTAAATAATGTAAACAATGGTAACTCCTCATCCCTTCAATTCAAATTTAAGCTTTTGTGCTGACAGTCAGTTAACTGGTTCTGATCTGATCACTGAACTTATACATTGTCAAAATTGGCCAGTATTTGGATTTTGGTAACCAAGCAACTTGTGTCAAACTACTCAAATGTGAGAAGCGTTTTGCCCAGAAGGACAAAATAGGAAAACAATAGACATCAGTAGGAGATGAGGTCACACTTACGGAATCCCCTGTTAGGCTCGATACCGTTTCAAATAGCTTTAATAAAACCTTGTACAAATACAGATAAAACTACTTTTGTAGGTCTATTTTCGTTCGATTTCTCATACTATCAAAAATCCGGGCTCGACCGAAATAACGTCACTAAAATTAAATCTTTTAAAAGAAACTTTTGTGCGACTATTCGGCATTTCAACTTAAAATCTTTTTAAAAAATCTCATATTTTTCCATTCAGTGATTTCTTTCGATCTTTGTTGCTTGTGTATTTTTCAGATTCAAATGCAGTGCATGTGCATACTTATAAAATCATTATTCTCATCAGAAATTTCTTATGCGTCTCTTAAAAGACGAAATACTCGTAGAATTGTTTATCCGCCATTTTTTTTTCCTTAATTCGATTGAAAATTAACCTCCTCCGAGAATGACCTTCAATACTATTTTCAGCGGTAAAAAGGGTTGAGGTGGATTTAAAACTGATAGAGACAAAAAAAGATACAAGTTGTTTTTGCATCAATTTCTTTTCAAAATATGCGCTCACGTGTTTGTGTGTTCGCGTGGGGATACATACGGCGGTTTGGGGGGGATGATGAACATTTACAAAACTTGGTTAATTTGTTCCACAGCCAAATGTGGGCAGGGAAATTGCGTAGCTTCAAGCACATTTTGAGTGGTGAAGGACTGTTTGTCTTGAAAATCAACATTCGGAAACCCACTTTTTTTTTATCTGGATTCGAACACCGACCACAAATGAAGGTGGGAACACACAACTATCTCACTAGCTAAACAGACTCTACACACGCACGCACACACACACACACACACATGCGCGCGCAGATAAATATTCAAGCTCTGAATGTAGATTCAAGTAAGAGTTTTGTAAGTGTGTCTGTGTGCGTGTGTGTGTGCGCGCACACAAGTGTGTGTGAATGAATAGGTTACGATATCTTGAGCAATTTTTTCAGACTATGGCTTAAAGTTAAGACGATCAAATTTCCCATTTAGCCGCAAATTCTCAGACATGGCGGCGCTTCTACGTATTTCTCTTTATAATTTCTCTTTTTTATTATTATTTATTTTGGAAGGCTTGTCTAAGATATTCGAAAATGAGAATTATTCTCTTTCATACCAAACCTCTCACTCCCTACCTCTACCTCCTCTCTCTGTCTATCTCAATATATATATATATATATATATATATAATACAAAAGATGCGAAAACGTTTCATAGCAATTATGAAAAACAAAACAAATAAACAAGATTCCGTAAACTTTTAAAATTTTGCCTGCATCTGCTCAGCTTGTTCCGATGTTTATAGAGAGAACGTAGAAAGACACAAGTCTGACTCATTTTGCACTGAGTTCCATTGCCAGTGATGATAATTATCCTTAGGTCCCGTCACTGACATGCCACAAAGACTGATAGAAAACAAAGGCGTATACAAACAACTGCCACGTTTATTTATTGAATCAAACGCAGAAAAGCAATGATAATTATTGAAATGTGTCAAAAGAATTCGAAACGTTGCCGGGTGCAGAGGTTGTCAAAGTTTTATATAATTGCAAATGAAACGTTTTAATAATCGATTGCAGTTCAAAATGGTTGCAATCTTCTTTAAATTCTTTTCCCAATCAGAGAAACGCCCGACCTGCCGCTAGAATGGGTTTTCCCCAAAGGAAACATTGATTTTGAAAAAAAAACAAAAAAACTTTTGAATACATTGAAGCGGGAGATGAAAATTCATCACGTAAAATAGTAATTAATATTTAAGATTAAACAAATTAAAAGGGTGAAACTGGAACAAGAAGATCAATTGCTCTCTGGAGAAAATTTTTAATACAAACCGATGTGCAAAATGTGATAGAAAGAGTTTGAGAGCCAAAGAACACAAATGTATAAAATGTGCGTTGTTCTTCTTATCAGGTATGAGCAACATTTGCAGCGGTTTTTATTTTATTTATTTACTTACTTTAATTAAACCAAAGACTTAATCTTCTTTTATGAGCCATGTCCTTTAATCACGTAGACGATCATGACTTTCCACAATTTCCACTCTTTTCTTGCTCTAAGTAACTATTTCTCCTTTATAGTTCTCCTCTTTATGTTTCGGGGTCTAGCATTTTCTTTTTCATCGGGACATTTTCCGATCTCTTAATACTTTGCACAGTTTCTGTAAAACATCTTTCATTATTCCCATCCGCCTTCAGATTTTTGCATCTCATTTTCCGTCATCCGTTACTGCATTAACCAGATAGATTTTCGCATTTGCAGATTTTTTTATGTTGTCAATATATAATTCACCTCTTGGGGTTGTGTCACTTTTGCTGACAACCATGAATTCTATCTTCTTATAATAAATAGTTTGTACTTTATTTTTTTCTTTCTTTTTTTTTTCAACTTGTTTAATTTTCTTTTTGATTCACAGTGTCGTCTGCGTAGCGGATGCTGTTAAGTTCAATTATAATTATAAATCCTTGTCGTCCTTCTTGTCCTCTTAGAATCATCTTTCTATAAAAGTTAAATCCAGTGAAAAAATACAACTTTCTTGTATACCGCTTTCTATTTTCATGTATTCATTAAACTCGTTTTCCTTCTTCATACCAGCTGTCTGTTCCCCGTAGCAGTTACCGATTATTTTTCCCATGTAAATCAAGCTTTTTCGCATTCCAAGATCTTTGTGCAAGATTTTATCAAACATTATTGGGTAATCTCTGAAATATAGGTATATAGGTATATTTTTGCACTTGTATTCTTGGCTCTCATAGCAATTTGTTCATAAAAATTGCATTTCTTGTCCCAATGTCTTAGACAAAGTTATATCGTTCTTGTTTAATTTAGCTGAATGTCCGATAGGGTTCGCATTGTCAATATATATATATGTGTGTGTGTGTGTGTGTGTGTGTGTGTGTGTGTGTGTGTGTGTAAAGAGAGAGAGAGAGAGAGAGAATGAGAGTTATATGCATACCTCTACCTAAATGATTTACTAGATAACGAAATTTTTCTATCAAGTTATTAGCACAGACTTTACAAGCGTTCGAATGTACAAATTCCTTACGATTATGTATCGAATAATGCAGTCTATTTCATTCGTCTTAATGCAAATACATTTTTTTTCAATTAGCTTTGAGAAAGACGTATCTTCTTTCCAATTGAAACAAACTTTCGATTATTTATTTACACTATTTACATCGTCTGGGTTGTTGTCTTCATCTTTATTGCCATATTCACGGAGTTTCGACCGTTGTACGCTCCGACCTTCTTCAGGTGATATATGTTAGAATTTCGAACGGAAACTTTTATTTATTCCACGGGGTAGATTGTCCCCAAGGACACATGGCCGAGTGGATAAAAGCGTTGGTTGAGGAATTCAAAAAGTGACTTGACACGAAGAGTTGTGAGTTCAATACCTGGCCACAGTAGAGGTGAACAAAAATTTGGAGAGTTGAATTACTAAACTGATACAGAGGTATACAAAAATGGTACGTGGAATTAGAACAATCTACCCTCGTGGACTAAATAAAGGGTTTGATTCGAAATTCCAACGTATATCACCTAAGGAAGGACGGATTGAACAACGGCCGAAACGTCCTGAAAATGACAATAAAGATGAGGACAACAGCCCGAATGATGTAAATAGTAACAATACCTCATCTCATAAATATAGACAGATAATACGATTATTTTTTTTTATAAAAGCTATTCGTCATCACATTGTCTTTATTCATTTGATCATTGAGAAATTCGTTTAGAAATGTCGACTTTGATTTTTTATTTTTGAAAGTACCCGCGTCATTGTATATGATTTGTAAGTATTTGATTTTAATTTAGTCAAAGGTGCGAATCTAAAATTATCTATATTTGTATATAAGAAACACTAATAGACGCATATATTTGTATATAAAATAATTATCTATATTTGTATATAAATGATTCAGAGAAATATTTTCCGGAATATTTTAATTTTGATAAATTTAGAGCCACGCTTGTCATTTAAATCTGACACACCAAACAGTTATTTTGATTTCTTTACCCGCATTGAAAACTCTACGTAAACCTATCCAGATGAACATTTTACAATATTTTTAAATATGAATAAAAAAACAAGATGAAAGCCTTTGTTTTATTTTGTTTAAACTGAAATTGGCGCAACACTTTCTTCACATATTCAATTCCAAAATGTTTTTTATACTGCATACCAGTTTGCCTTTGTTTATTCTTTGATTTCATGGATGTTGTTATTGTTGTTGTTATTCAAAGAGTTTCAAATTTCTTTTGTAGTCAATGACCAAGAAGTTCTTTGAAAATAAAATTTAATAACTTTGATATTTAGTCAGTTAATCTTATTTTGCGAAGTGGTCGGGCCAAGAATTTTGCAGAGACCCCTTCAAAATATACTTAGATAAATCCGTGCTCAATATGGGACATCCAATGAATAAAACTTATGTTATTCAAAATGATTATTTTGGTCTGAATCTTTCACGTTTCAACTTTAATCGCAGAGCGTAAATATCATGAAATAATGAGATTTCTCATTTCATAAATGAAAAACAAAAAGATTGAGAGATTACATTGTAGAGTTTCTCACGCAAAATTTACGACGTATTTGCTTGGGTATGAAGATTAATAGGGTTTGAATATTTATGAAAATCTTTTTCGTCATTCGTAGTGTTTACTCGGCTCTCATTACTGGAAGCAACACGAAAGTGAAAATGATCGTTTTAGTTTTCAAACACGGCAAAAAAAGAAAAAAAAACAGTCAAGTTAAGCTTTTATTATAACTTGTGTTTTTTTTCATCTGTAGCTGATAGATATTCGTTTTGAATATTAAAGACTTTATGGCAACACTGAAGTAATAACTGAGTTAAATCCAATTAAACCATCACATCAAAAACGCTGAAATGTCAGTCTGAGTTCTAGTGTAATGCAATGGGACAAGAGATTGATGCGTTTGGATTCGTCTTGGAAGATCAGTGACCTATTGGCGGGACAAAACGGACTGGATTGGCTTTGATGATTTACTAAGATGCAGGGGGATTAATTGAATAATTAGTACAATGTGAGGGTGACCTTTTCAATCAATGCAGTGCGGGTAGCAGTATCTGAGCAAGGCCCTGCCGTACTAGCCAAGTTAAGAAAAAAGAAAAGTCAACTTTGGCACATGAACGAGAAAGAGGCTTTGGAAGGACTCGAAGGAAACACTGGAGCTGCGTGAATTCAGTGCGAATCGTTTGATATTTAATCCGAATAAACAACATTACAAGGAGAAAAAAGCAATGATTTTAAAAAGCAGCTGCACTTATCTGAAGGCGCGTGTCGACGGCGACTAGTGAAGAGAAGAAAAACAGATGAGAAAGTCAAATGAATTAAACGCCACTTTAGGCAAAGCAGCAAATTTCTTAGTATCGCTTTCCCCTTGAAATTACTGAAGGAAAGCAGCGAAAACATTGACTTTAAATAAATGTTTTTACGACCCTGAAAAAGGTTTATTCCCCATAGTGTTAACTTGTATCGGCCATTAAAATCAGAAATTTTGATATTGTCAGTGAAACGACGTGCAGATGATGTAACTGATATCTGTATGGAAAGTATAAAAGGCAAGTCGGGTTCAAATTCCGGGCTAGTCCCTTGCATTCATTTTTTGCAGAAATGTAAACTAGACACTGCAGCTTTGGGTGGTAACTCAGTGAAGAGAAGGAAAATTCTAAACTCTAAGCTGTGAAGAAATCAACTGGAAACACTCCACGAGTTTTCTCAATAAAGTGTAGCAATTAACAGATAATAAAGAAAAGGAATTTGTGGGAAGCTATGATCGCTAACGTCCTGAAAGGGCAAGGCATTTTTTTCATTATTATTATAACAACATCGTAGAAATAACTTCTCAAGACTTTATTGATCATAAAATATTTGGTTACAAACCAGTTTGAATGCTTCCTTTGCATCCAATTGTAAGCCTCGGTCTGAATTCGAACAATTAAAGGGAGGTAACACATAGCTTGGCGGTTATCGACGTGAAAAGTGGAATAGCATGTTCAAATTTCGGTTGAATTCGTTGTGTTCCCTTTGATATGAATCTATCTCTTCTAAAGCTATAGGTTAAATTCTGGGGTAAACTAGTCGCTCGATAAGGGGTAGGAAAACTGAATTCCAAATTGTGGAGAAGGTAACAGGAAACCATTCCACTATCTTTTCCAAGAAATCGTGGCAATTCATAAATAACAGAAAAAGAAATCTATGGAGATCCATAAAGCAATAACAAGCAACAACAACAAAAACAACAACACATCTCCCTAAAAATAAATACGAAACAAATTTCACCTGCCTTTTAAATAAAACATTTATGTCCAAATCTCGATCTTCTCAACTGTACACCCAGAACTGGAACTGGGTAGGTCGGTTTTTCGGATGTAGCTGGAAAGTTCTGTGCAGATTGGGCACATCGGTAAAACGGGGCAATTTAAAAATGGTTGAATCAGTTGATTCTCCCTCTAGTTATTCAAAGGTCTCTCTGTAAGAGCCAGATGTTTTGCTGACATTGTAGTTTTCTTTCCATTTCAGAAATGAACGTAGGCGTAGTGATAATTTGTTTGTAGTAATTCAACATGAAACACCCGAAAAAGAGCAACAATAGTAGTTAAAAAAAAGTCTCTTGTGAGGGGCAGAGTGTCAGACAAAGTAGATTAGCAATGGCCTTACTGAATCGAACTCATTCGGCAATACAGATTTGAACTGTTGAATGTGGAAGCTACCTGTTTTCAATTACATAACCAGTGTCCTACACACAGTTGTATGATAGCTTTAAAACTGGCTATTACCTTGTGGATTATAGCTTGGAGTTCTACTGCATGCAATTTTCGTTTCAGTGAGAAAGTCTTGAACTTTTTGACTCGTGAATCAGGTTTCTCGTTTGGAGTGAATATCTGCTGTCATTCTAAAAATAGAGAACAACTGACAAATATTTTATGACTGTCATAGTAACAGTCATATTAGCAAGTGGGAAGATAAAAAAGAACCTAGAATACTCGTCTACAATGCTCTGGAAATATTGGATTTTATCAACGATAGGGTTGGTTGGTTGGTTGGTTGGTTGTGTTTCTGCTTAATTGTACTTCAACCACTAAAGAGTTATTTAAGGCCAGATAAAGGTTTTTGTATCGTGCTTGTTTTGGGTAGAACTTGATGTCTGTAGATCAATGATAATTTTGGATACAGGTTAGTTGGTGAAAGTTTTCTTTTTTCTTTCTAATCATTTATTAGGACATATGCTGGTTTCTAATACATTTTCTAAATAGAGTGTCCGGTCGAACATTATCTTTACAACACATTATTTAAACAAAATCCAAAGATGGATCTGTAATGTAACCGGTCCTAACCTGGCATCTCAACTTCAGTCACCTTTTCCACCGCCATGACGTGTTTTCTCTATGTAGTTTTTACAAATATTTTCATTGGCAACTAAGGTCTCACCGTTTTACTGTGGAAATAGCTAGATACATCCGTCTGTTCTATTCTAATAGATTTTTTCGCACTTCTCGACTGTGAAACACACTTCCAGTTTATTGCTTCCCTACCACATACATTTTTAAAAGTTTATCGGAGTTAGCTCCTCCTCATTTCCTTAATCCTTCAAAAGGGGTCTTTCTCCCCTGACTATAAATACTGGCTGACTCCTCTCTCTCTCTCTCTCTCTCTCTCTCTCTCTCTCTCTCTCTCTCTCTCTCTCTCTCTCTCTCTCTCTCTCGACTTAGGCCTTGGGCCGCCACCTCGCATGGAGACGAGGTAAAATCTCTCTTTTCAACGAACTCCAATATGTGACCTCTCACAGATACAGCGTTTCCCAAATTCTGGGAACGCGCTAACAATACACGTACGTACGAACACTCACAACACACACATAATTTCTCCGTACAAACACTATGTAACTTTTTATGTCTTTGTGTAACTCGTTATTAATATATATTTGTTTACCCACGTATATCGCCCTTGTTTGTTTTCTTTGTCTTCATTGCACTTAATGTCCGACATTCTCATGTAGCTGGACCGGCCAGCAGAAAAGTTTAACCTTCTGATATCTCTTCACATCATCACCCCACACCACGGTCCGATACATATGGTGACTTCCCGACATGATAAAATTTTCAACTCCTGCTAACACACACAAGACGATATATATGTACAAGCAAATTCTTATACAGACCTTCCAAATGAGAGCCAGTCAAAACAACATAATATTGGAAATTTCTTTTCTATTCTACGCACGCCGTACTCTATTAACGAAAGAACTTTTAATTCACTACAACATGTCTACAAAACAACTTTCTCCTGCACGGCAAAAGGAATTTCTCCTACAACACGTGGAAACTGCAATTACTACTATGAGCGAGCCTTACAACTCTTTCTCCGCACTGGTCTATATTTGCTTGACCTTTTCTTTCTCTCGGCGACGTTTGACCTTAATTTCACCCGGCTTACCAAACGGAGAACGCAACGCCATTTTTAACTAAATTCGACTCTCTTCTTCTGGACTGAAATAGATAAAGTGTGAACCACATCTCAAACAAAGGCGACTCACCGTCCTTTATCTTACCCTGCAATGATGCAACACGAATTAATTAAGAATTTGCGAGAACGATATTCTACCGTCAATAATAGCAAATTCTACCAAATTTCATTCGACACTCGGTAGAAATTCTACATCAGCTCAACTTGCCCCGGGGTAAAGCGACGCGCTCCCCACTCTCACCTTCACTTGGCCGACCATCGTCGCTGACCACAAGAAGCCGCCAAGCCTAGCAGCAGCTACCAACTTCGCCACAACGCTGCTACCATTAAATATGTTACGCCAATTTTATCCACGCATCCCCAAAAAACAATCTTATCTTTCAAGCAAAACTACGACCAGGCCAGCAAACAGGTTGACGGGACGACAAACCCAACTCTACGTGGAGCATTGGAAAAAAGAGCAAAAGCTGGACACTACCGACGTTTCTTCCAGGACGTGCCCCGACTCTGACCCACTAGAGAAATGAACAGCACCTTGACGACAACAAGCACATTTCGTCGAATCACGCTTCGCAACCACAGACACATTTTCTTTTCAGTGCACAAGAATAATTTTCAAAACTTTTTACATAATAAAAGTTTGCTTTCTACAACTTTTATTCTGAGAGGAGGTATATCGGAGTTAGCTCCTCCTCATTTCCTTAATCCTTCAACAGGGGTCTCTCTCCCCTGACTATAAATACTGGCTGACCCTTCTCTCTCTCTCTCTCTTTTTCCACATAGGCCTTGGGCCGCTACCTCACGCGGAGACGAGGTAAAATCTCTCTTTTCAACGAACTCCAATATGTGACCTCTCACAGATACAGCGTTTCCCAAATTCTGGGAACACGCTAAGAACAATACACGTACGTACGAACACTCACAACACACACATAATTTCTCCATACAAACACTATGTAACTTTTCATGTCTTTGTGTAACTCGTTATTAATATATATTTGTTTACCCACGTATATCGGTCTTGTTTGTTTTCTTTGTCTTCATTGGACTTAATGTCCGACATTCTCATGTAGCTGGACCGGCCAGCAGTTAAGTTTAACCTTCTGATATCTCTTCACATCATCACCCCAACGGTCCGCTACAAGTTTAAATATAACTCCAGTTGCCATCTTCCGTCTTCTTAAGTCCTGCTCTTTTATTGTCCTTTCTCCTCACTAAATTTTTCTCAATTTTCTTTCACTCCCTGTAACCACTTGCGTCTTAGTGGCAGAATCACCTTGCTTGGGGTGAAATAATTAAAAAAAACAACACAGCTAGATCATTCCAGAGAGTGAGAGAGAGATGGGGGGGGAGAAAGAGAGTGGAGGAAAGAGAGAAATGCCACTGGACTCTCGCCCTCTGTTGTTGCAATGGTAGGTTTTGAAGCGTTTGTTTCAAACTCTAATGGTAAATTTTAATCGATGGTTTTTACAAGAAATATTTTTTCAGTATTTTGTTTTGAGTGAATAAAAAGCCTGTCTGCTTCCTCTTATATAGGAAAATCTATTGTTGCACTGAAATGGTGCATTTTTGCAGAAAAATTGTATATCATTTGTGAGTAATAGGCAAATAAACCAAGTGTACAATCTAATGACTTATGTTTTTTTGGAATTGGTCGATTTCATAATGATTAGAATCGGTCAAAGTCAAGACGTCACTCACAATGTTCTCTCTCATCATCGAGAATCTGAGGTTTCCTTGAGAGGAAAAAACATTCTCCTTCGTTTTATGTAACATTCGCTGTTTTCAGCCTCAAGAAACGCATCATGCTCATTTTCTGTCATTACAAATATAGTAAAATATTGTTCGAATAATCAAACCTGACACACAATTCTTCCTTCCAAATAAATGAGTCCATAATCCTCTGGAAATAATTTACTCCATTAGTTACCACCAAACGGTATTCTAGTAAACTGGCAAAGCTTACCACATGCCTGAAATGCCATATAAGTTTTTTCTTGCTCTTTGATCGAAGCTTGATGATACGCACAACGAAGGGCTATCATGTTGAAAATATGATATTGAGCAATTTTATTAACAGTATCATCAAAGCAAGGGATTGGATAACTATCAAATACTGCAAACTTGCGAATATCTTCAGAAATATCAACTGCGAAGCTTGTTTTATGTGACCCTTCTTGCTGGTCCCGATAAAATAGATAACAAGGCTATTTTGCTGGTAAATATGAATAGTGTTTTAGAACTAAGAGTTTATTATATTTGAGATCGTCAGCACAGTGGTTGTGTAAGCTGTGTAGGCAGGACTTGAACAACATGGATCCCGTGGTCTGTGACTGTTGTCTTCAGTGGGTGCAACTGAAGTGTATTGGCTAGAGAACCAAGCCCAAGGAAAAGTCTGGGATTTGCAAAGACTATTATGCCTGAAGTGTTTAAAATATTCAGAGACTTCTATATTATTTTTAATAATTGATGATGAATAAATGATTTTAACTTGTGTTTTAACAAACGATAATGGAAAAGATTTTAAATTGTCTTAACAATTGATGGTAAAAATAAATAAACTTCAGTGTTAAATCTGTGTGTTGTTATTTTTAACATTACCTGAGTTCATAATAATAAAAATATTTACGGCAAAATAGCCTACGGCTATATTTTACCGAGACCGGCAACATAGCCTGAGGCTCTATATTACCGAGACCGGCAAAATAAGTTTAAAATCATGATTATCCACTGTTATTTAACAATGCTAAAAAAAAATAATAATAATTTTTACCATCCCGATTTTTTAGTTGGTAATAGTCATCAAAACTTATACTAAGTCATTACTTAATACAAATTCTGTCGTATTTTTTGTACAGGTTAATAGGAGTAGATAGGCTCAGCTATCGTTCGGTCCGCACTTCTTTCATGTCTATTGAACAAGAGTAGAGGTTAATCCCTTGTTCCCTGTTCAGAATATGGTTTACCCGTTCTCTTTCTTCCTTTCTCTTATCACGGACACGATAATTTAACTGTCTTAACTTGTTGGTGATCAGACTAACCAGTGGCTGTGACTTTCCATTATGAGGGTACCGGGTTGGCAGTTTGCTGGCTGCTGCTTCCGACTGATCATTAGGGGCCCTAACTCTTTGGTAGCGCTTGGAGAGGTTGCTCCGTAGTGGCATATCACGCATAGGTAGGTGTCCCTGTATGTATTTCCGGTGGGCAACCCTGAGGTCACATTATGCTCTGCTCTCAGCCACGCACTGGCTGCTTTGTATTGCCAATGATGACAGTGACAATTACGGGGGTCCTTTTCCTCTATCCTCAAAATATATCTGATGAAAATCACAAGAAAAATAAATAAAAATAAACCAGCTAACAAAAAACCACCTACCCCCACCCAATCTTTCTTTCTCCAATATTTACGGTATTCGTTCGAACTTCTGCAGCATAGGATCTTTCCTCCTGGAACTGTCGCCAGATATCTTTGCTCTTTGTGAAACCAACTTGAATTCTTACATTGCTTCCAATGAATTATTGGTTCCAGGCTATCTTCTCCTTTGCCAAAAAGATTCCAGCATCCACATACATGGCCTTGGTGTCTATATCCGGGATAATCTGCCAATGGCCAGAAAATTCTCTATCAAGGCCGCTGACTACTCTTCCATGTGCTTCCGTCTTTCAATACTAAATACTGTCAGCTATCTCTTTTTTCATCTATCCCCCTTCTTCCCAAAACTGCAGTATATAGACGCAATAGCTGAGAATATAGAAAAGGCACTTTCTCTCCATCCATTCGGTGACTTTAATGCTAACCACGAGACGTGGCTGAAACATTCTAAAGATACTGATGTTGCCGGTATACAGACATTAAATCTTTCCATTGCCCAATCCCTTACTCAAATCGCGGACTTCCCTAGTCGTTTCCCTAGCCAAACAGAGCAACAGGCTTCTCTACTGGATCTATTTCTTACCTTCTCGCAATACTTCCCTTTTGGTAACTCGGACCACTCTATGGTAGTTATTGATATCTCCTTCCATGCATCCATTAAACAGAACCTCCCATCCATGACCTCTTTCCGTTACTCGCATGCTGATTGGGACTCATTCCGGGATTTACTTCGTGACGCCTCTTGGAGTGACATCTTCAACATCCCGATTGAAAATTGCGCCACTGAGGTAACTTCTTGGGTCAAAGCCGATATTATCCCTTCTTGAAAACACCAGGTGAAACCGCAATCCTCTCCATGGCTCACACCAGCATGCTCGGCCGCCATAGCAACAGGAACCACTATTTCCGGCTATACCAGCGTGACGGCTCTCGTCATAACAGGGTCCTATTTGCTACTGCTCGTAACAAACGTAAGCGAGTCGTCGAAGGAACAAAGTCCCAGTTTGCTGAGAGAATGAGGCACCGCATAGCCTCTAAGAACTTTGGCTCCAGTGATTACTGGCATCTCTTTAATAGAGTACAAGATCTCTATTTCCCCTCCCTTTTCAATCAATTTGCTGATAATTCTGAATGCTTTGCCCATAAATCCTCAAACTCTACTCATCCAGAATATCCCCGCCTAACTTCCCTCCTAGAACTGAATCTCTGTTTAGTGATATGCATATAACACCTTCCATGGTCTCTGCTATCATCTCTAACCTTGGTCCCCACAAAATATGTGGATCCGATGGTATCCCTGTAATAGTCATTAAGAAATGTGCTCACAAACAGACTCCTGTTCTCTCTAAACTGTGAAAATGCCTAACCCGCTTGCTGGAAATTATCGTCTGTTGGTCCTGATCTCGCGACTCGGCTTCTGTCATTTGCTCACCGCCGTAATGTTGCATCTCTGTGCCATTTTTTTTTTCATGGTAATTGTCCGGATGAGTTCTTCACTATGGTTAGGACTTTCATAGAGACATTGCAGTTTTATGGTGGACGAAGTAAAAAAAAAAAGGCAAGTAAGAATGCGTTGTTTTGGTGTTAGTAATATTGTCGTATAGTTGGGACAGTGTTTGTGGTTAGCTAAGTTTAATGTTAAGGCAGATGAAGACGGTCCTTTTCCCCATTTTGGCCTTGTGCCACATTTTCTGTACATAGCAAAAGTAAATATCATTCTTCACTATGCTACCTAGACGGTATGAATTTAAGCGCAATTATTACACTGGCGGCGAGATCTCATCAATTTACAGGTGAGCTAGATAGATGTTGCCGTAACGTCTACGCTGACAGTTTCTCTCCTCGCAACTCTCATGTGTGGAACTCCCTTCCAGCCCAATGCTTTCAAGTCAACTTTAAATTCAATGCCAATCGCTATCTACTGCCCTCCTGATTGCTCTTATCTCTTTCTCTTCATTACTAATATTTCTGTTCCTAATTCCTCCACACTCTGTAACCCCTTGCGTGATAGTGGTTGTACTGCCTTCTTTGGGGTGATACCGATTTAAAAACAAAATGTTTGTCTATTTTACCGGGAACGGCAAAATAGCATCTTCCTTCTTGAAGACACAAACAATTTGTAATCGCGATGGTGAGTTACTGGGTTTTATACCTTCCTTTAAGAACCTGATGTCTTTGGTCGATAAATCTCCGATCGCTGAGTGAATATCACCGCGACTTTGCAGCAATTCGACGGAGTACATCTAAGCAACATCCAGCTAGAAAGTATTTCCAAGTGAATCCAGTACTCACGCCAATTCACACGTAGATCCCCCTAGCAATATTCTATTGCTTTAATGAACAGTGAAGTTAATGCTATTGAAACAGTGCTATTAAAAATCTATCCACATTTATTCTATATAAAATTTTACAACAGCCTTTAACAATGAACTCGGAGAATCGACAGAAAATACCGTGGCAGAAATATTATCTCTATGGGTTGCCGATGCATTCGTTGAGGCGTTAGAACGACACACCCGAGCATAATGACCCATATTCTTACATTTCTTACACATAACTTCGCGTTCAGTGCAAATACCGCGTGCGGCATAAATATTTACCCATTATTTAAACAAACTGAAACATATCCATTCGTAAAAAAATAGTTTCATAAGGCTTCCTAACAATCTTTTGTTTACAGATTAACACATTGACTGCCAGAGGTAGATTACGAAAACTGTCTTCAAACGCTAAGTTTATAATAGCTTACTTCGGAAAAACCACTATGGGCTGATTTATAGCTTCAACTGAAGTCTTAACATTGTTTTTACACTAAAATTACCAATGTGAATAAACTCGTTGTTGATGTCAACAGACAAAAAATGTGTCAGAAAATGCGAAGCACAAGATAACCCGTAGTCTACACAAGATGTCATAGTCGACATCATAATAATAACTGCCAATCACGAGATAACTCGTCAATATATTAATTAAGTCGTCGTTGCCGAATATTGGGGTACTCAGCAACATTTCCTTCTGTGTGAAATGAGTCCTATGTTGGATGTGAAGAGACATCTGCAACCACCGTATGGTGGGATAGGAGGATTCATGGAATGGAGAGCTCCGGCCTTTCTTTAGGCTCTCTTCGTCTCTTCTATTTGTCATTTCTGATGTTTTCGAAGGATGTTGTTTTTTCGTGGACTGCTCTTCTCTAATTGGTTCTTTCTACAGCTTTCGTCTCCTAATTGACTGGATCAATTTCTGGCCTCAGCAAGATGTTTTTGAGCTGAGTCTCGAATCGACCCATGTGTTTTTTAGAACATTCTAATCAAGATCTCACTCAAATGAAATCTATTTTCAAACTAAGGCAATCACACAGATCAATACCAAATATTGATTACTCATGATAAAAACTATGACTGCGTTGTTCCCCAATGGATGCCCTCTTCTCATGGCCTTGTGCCGAAATCAGATAAACTTAACTCACCGAAATCACTGTTTAGAAAAATAGATAAGCAGTAAGATCTTATAGTAAAAAACGAAAACATTTAGAATTTCACTTTTGTTGGGCTTGTGGGAATTTTTCTGGATTAGAAGGTTCGAATGTTGTTCTTTGATAGCCAAATACAAAGATTTTTATTTCGAATAGAATGTGGAGATTTAACTCTGTAACCTGCGGTAGCCTTGGAACATTTGAACAAAACAAAAAAAAAATAAAACATACATCGATAAAATGAGTGTGATATCGTAGTTTTGTCAACGGGTGATTAATAAACACGCTTTCATTACCATTCAGTTATAAATTGTTAAAAAAAAACAAAAAACCTTCAAATAATTACCGTTGAAAAGAAAAATATCTGGGCATGTGTGTTTCACAAAGAAAAACAGCGGACTGATTCCGTTTCAGACGATGAAGACGGCGTTACTAATGGCGAAAATAGAAGAAAAAATTCAACTACAACAAATAGGTACTAAAAATTATTTGGGTACATCTGTCAGTGACAAGGAAGAGCCTTTGATCTGTATGTTGTTCTCATAAACCAGATTTTATATTGCACATGTAATACAAAACTGGTCACACATATTTTAATTTGAATCAAAGATTTTCTTGAGAAACTTGTTACAAATGTTCGTCTTGGTTTACGATACTCTTCCATTAAGCTCTACAAGCAAGTTCCTTAACTCGACGACTTGCGTACTCGAGAGATTTTTAACGTCATTTTAAGCAACATTAACTTTTTCAAACCTTTGTAAGCCTTGCTGGAATTCTTGTAAAAGTAATTAACTGTTTGTCTTTATTTACTCAATTCCATCGTGGCTAGATCTCAATTTACAAGACGACAAATATTTCGTCTTCAGCTGCTCAGAAGAATGTTCAAGACTTCATAGCAAAAACTTTCTTTCACCCAGTGTCCAGCTTTTTTGTTTTTTTCATTGTTGGCCTTTAATTTGTTGCCTCATTTCATCCGTAAAGAAGGAAAAGCAAGCTTCATTTCCTGATTGATAATCCAACCAATGTGCAGAAGGCTTACCGACATAGTATTTCTCCTCCTCCTCCTCCGAGAATCAACCTTGGCCAGTACAGCTCACCTGAGAAGCTTTGAAAGCGGAAAACAATCTCTAATTAAGCGTAGGTTTTATTTGTTCAAGAATCTACAGAAAATATAAACACCTTCATATAAGTATATAGATAAGTACATAGATATACCTATACCTATAGACGTATATATCAATATGCTTTAATACTTATGTAGAAACACGTGCCTACATAAACGAATATAGAAAAAGAACAATAAACATTAACTGAGCGAACTATATAAGCACACACAAGGTATACAAAATAAAAAAAAATCCTGGTTTCAAAGAACTACAAGGAGCCTTCTTATCAACACGGCAGCGGATATGGATGTTGAGTTTGAACAATCTCTTGACCAGAGCTCTAAACAGCGCTAAACTTTTATTTATGCACTGTTAAAAATATAAATAAATATTTCAACATGTGCTTGTGGCTGCACATCTGGGTGAGTGGTGTTCTCATCTCTCATGTTTTAAGAAAATATTGTGTTATTCTCTAAGAATACTGAATTCAAATGGGCCATGGCTGATTGGTTAAGTAGCAACTTTTCCTGGAAACAAGTCAGAAAACTCAGAAGCAATTAGAAAGCAAATGGCATTTCACATAATAACCGAATTTACATAATTAAAAGCAATGAATGATTAATTGTGAACTAAGTCACTATTTTGCATCCATGAGTTTAAGTCAGACTAAACCAAATATTTTCTCAATAGACATGATGATGATAAATAATCAACAACAATTTAAAAAAAAAAAAAAAAAAAACGATATTTTCCTCAGGAAAAATATTAAAAAATTAGAGAAATTAAGAAGCATAAAGAGAATTGTAAATTGGAATAAACTTTGGTTTAAATAAGATGATTATGTTCATCAACTGGTCAGCCAATAAAATGATAATTCTCTTGTTATAAAGATACAGTTTTCTTTTAGAAGTGGAAAATCCATGGGTATCAAAAAATGTTATCTCTTTACTGATTTCAAAATCATTTTACGCCTCCACTGTGTTTTTTATTGGAAATTCAGATCTCATAATAAAATACTGAACATTGATTGCGCGAGTACTACCCAGATGGATATTTTTCTTTTTGTTAATGAGGAGTATTTTGTTTTGTTTTGTATTTTGTCTTTACTAATGTTCCCCCTAAACAAGGTCCAAAGTTCACTCAAGACAGAGGTTTACTGAATGCGGTAAGAGTAAAGAGCACAGTTTATGCAGACATGTGGCAAAAATCATTGTTAACCCTAGACTTGAATAGATTAAGCATCCTCCTGGGATTTTGTTCCACAAAGCAACAGTTCTTGGGAAGTAGCTATTCAAGTGACACTTCCTACTTACTAAAGGAATACAGAGGCAATGAGAGTGGTTCACCTCAATGTACATAGTATGATAGGTCTTATCTGGGAGGGTTAGAATTGAGGAAAATAAGGAATGTATCTCAGTTAAACATGGAAATAGAGTAGCGAGAAGCTTGCAACATTTCATCTGTGGGGAAGGAGCTGTAAGGTGGCAAAAAATACATCACCCACAAGGCCGCAGAGACACTTTTGAACTCTATCAAGACTGGAAAGTGAAGACTGAGCAACTCCAGCCCAGATATGGCAGGAGGAGATTCCATTTTTGGCTCTTGTAAAGGTAGAGGATAACAAGAGGAACCAGGTACTTTTACTAAAGTTGTACATGGAACTGACCATTTTGTCCAGCATCTGTAGCAATGGATCATATATATGAGTTTCACTTGAGGTCTGGGATGAGTTCAAGTCCCAATAGCTGCTCAAAACAAGGAACCTCTTTGATAAAAGAATTGTTCATTGTCATAGATGGAAATTCAGGGGCTGCTCAGGATGGAATGGTACAAGTTTGGTTTTTTGAGGTATTGAAAGTGACCAGCCAATTTTTCTCACACTGAGTCATTAAAGCTAAAGTAAGAAGAACAATCAGCTGCTAGCCTCTGGTCATCTAGATTTTTGGTGGTGCACCCATACACTGTTGTGTCATCTGCATAGATATTCACAAGAGATCACAGGATGCTCTTAGGCAGATCATTAATATAAAGCAAAAAGAGGGTTGAATTAATAATCTAACCCTGGGGAATACATGCATTGATCTCATGGGCCTTGGAGGACCGGCCATTAACAATGACCATCATGGATCTACCGGTTATGAAGGACTCGATAATTGAGAAAACTCTTCAAGTGATTCCATAACCAGAGAGAGCAACCCCCCTATGAAACCACTTATCAAAGGCCTATGATATATCTAATGTGATCTATTCAGAGATGTGGGCAGCGGTTCTGGAGTCTTTATATTTAAAGACTAGAGAGAGGGGGCTTCAGCCATGTTAAATCTGACAATATCCCTGTCAGTTTTGGTGAGTTGAAAAGTTGTCCTATGAAACAGCACACATCAGGGGATTCCTTTGGTTAGAGAATTGGCCCAGATGCCATGAGGTTAAAGTTGAAGATACATTGGAGGAATTTTATATTTTAAAACAGCACAAAAAAAGTTTGATACATTAATCATTCTTTCTTTCTTTTTTCTTTCAGTGTTGATAAGATTTCTCTTCATGTTGAGAGAGAAAAGTACTGTCCTTTTATTTACCCAAATATTGAAATAATATAAGTCAGAGGACATTAAATGACTTACTGATGATTAGCATAATCACTGACACCTACATGGAGCATGCAGCAACAAGCATATTTTCCACCTACGGAACAAGGCTGTGATTTTCATGTCTTTTTCAAGTTCCGTTCATCATTCTAACCATTTCTCTTATCTCTCTACAATAATTATTGAATCTTCTCTCAGCAAATAATGAGCAGTGTCCAAATGAACATTTTAATTCTCTTGATAGACAGACGACACTACAGTCAACATAAAGAATAACTGAGGATTGCGCAAATGGGGATTGGAAGGGTGCAGGCAATTGAGGTTGACCTAAAATATTCAAATACCAATAGCCAATGAATCTTTTGTGTGTGAATTTACAGTAGTTAGAAATAACATTTCCATGCATACACCACTTCCATGAACAGCAACATCGCCAACAACCCCATGCATCTGAAGAAGCTCAGAGTAAAACCTTTTTATGTAATGCTTTAATTCAAACAGCCTCATCATTGCTGAAAAATGGAGAAGTCATTATGCCAAAGAAGGAAAAAACACGTACAAAAACTGAGATTTTTTTTCATTTTAATAAACTCAATGTTGTTTTCTTGATAAATACCAAAATGAATGTTGACAAAAATTTCTGATCCATAAAAATGAATTTTGATGATTGAAAAATAAGAAATAAAAATGTCAAATATTTAACAAAAAACATGGAAAACCAAAACAAGTTTTTGAAGATATGATATTCAAATTTTGTGCCACCCAACTAAGAATTTATAAGCTTCTAATTAAAAATCCGCCTCACTCAACAATTACCTCCCTTGTCAATTTATAATCATCAATGGGAGAGGGGGTACCAGATTTTGAAGAGAGAATTTGTTTTCAGAAGTGGAAGAGCTTCAAAAACACAACAGAAAAAAAACTAACTTTAAAAAAGATCAAAACATTTACTTAATATTAAAAAAAAATTAAAACATCTACATTATAAAAAATAAACATCAAATTATTTTTGTTCCTTGTTCTTTTATCAAAATTCTTTATTAAATTTTACGCTTTTTTTTGCCTCATCTTTTTTATTGACTGCAGGGTTAGGGTTAACCCTGACTGCAATTTTGAGAATATTAGAGATGAATTTTCATAAGGCCCAATGAGAAATTTGTCTCTGTTTGTTTTTTGGTCATCAAAGTTTAAAAAAAAACAAAAAAAAAACAAAAAGACATTTAACATAATTGTTAAAACTAACAATGAAAGAAGACAGAATTGTGTAGTAATTGCCAATAATAAATAGTTTTTTGTTATCATCAAAACGGACTTGTGATTTGAATTCATTTTCAGCAAAAAGGTTTACCACAGACCTGTTAGAGATCCAAATCAACAGGTAAATACAAGTTGCAACATTGCAGAAAAAAGATCGCAGTGTGGCACATTGCAACTTTGCAGAGAACATATTACAGCAAGTGTAATAGTGTTCACAACTCTTCATTTCACTTACAAACAGTAAGACTTGCCACAGGTAATCTTAACCAGACAGCAACAGTGCAATCAGCTAAGAATTCCCCAAGTCTTTGCAGCCTGTCCGTTTATAGGTTTTATATTTCCTTATCAAATTCAATCAGTTTATTTCATTCCACAAATAAAAAATGACACCAGAGAGAATAAAAGTATTTGGACTATAAACTCATCTTAAAGCAAAAAAATATATGAGCTAAAAATCTCATATCCTTTAGCTGGTTGAAGCACAACAAACAAAAATATAGGAATGAACATATTGTAAATTCAATTCAAACTCACTTCAAAATTTTGATCATTGTTATTCTTGTTTGCAAAATAAGAAAATTTGACAATGGAGTCAGCTTTTTTTAAACATTGAATCTTTTTCTTGGCAAAGAGAAAATGAAAGTTTTTTTCTTGGCAAAGAGAAAAGAAATGCTCAGAAATTCTCCCACAAAGTTAAGAAAGTCATCGCTAATTTGCAGCATTTCAACCAGAAAATGCACAACACAGTAGAACATATGTTAGCAGACTTTAAATGATTTTTTTAAAACCTAGCTATCCCAGATTTTATAAGGGAAAATTCTTTCTCTTTAAAATCCATGTAGAATAGTAAGTCATACCAAATGAGCAAAAGTAATTGATTTGAAATAAATTCTGATATGACTCAAAGAAAAAAAAATATAATAAAATTCCTTCTTATCATTTGTGAGAAAAATTTCAGAGGACATTTTTTAGACCTGCTCCACCCATTCTTTGTGGATTGCAGAGAAAAATGACTAAAACCTATCATTGCCAGATTCTCAGCTGTAATATGTCAGCAATAATCATTTGTGCACAAAGTAAAAAGAATTTCCAGACAGGATTTCCTCCATTGAAAACACATTTTCTTAACTGATTTATAAAAATGAATTTTTGATATATCGCAAATATGTTTAACATAAGATTTTTGAGACAGTAATTCCTGGTTAGTATAATTTGTGCTATGATGAATCTTGCATATGAATATTACAAATTCTCAGTATTTAAAAAAAAACTTCCATTAGGAATGATGTTTTGTCTAATATAGAATTCTGGCTTGCAAATGTAGCATCAAAACCATTTGCAAAATTTAACAACATTTGATTTGCAAATAAGTTGAACTTTTCCAATTTGGGGCCCAAGAAATTAAAAGAAAATCTATTTGAAAAAAATTCAAATGTTTCAAAGAGAAACTATTTTTGATTTGTTTACAAATGAATTTAATGATAAACTATTTCTTTTAATTTAGTTTCATAATAACTAATGATTTCTCATGAAAAAGAAGAGGCTTTTGTAAAGAAAAGAAAAAAGAAAATGAGGTATTAAAGAAAATGATTTTCTCTCCATGAAAAATTGGAGAGAAAGGAGACATTTCTAAATATTTCACTGAGATGGGAAATGAATGAGACAAAGACAAATGTATTCAGATGAGAGCATATATGCTCCACACTTGATAAAGTCAGTTGATAAATGCCTGCCATACAAATAACTCTTCTGGAATAAGCATCAAAGAAAAAACAAATTTTCTTTTTCATATATAAAACAAATATAAACGTAAATAGAATGAGACAGAAGGCAACAAGGGTCATTAACCCCTCCCCCAACAACATACAAACATGAAGAGAAATTGATAATTCAGACTTGATGCTCATCATCCAAATCTTGACAACCTTTGATTTGAAAATATGATGAGGAGCTCCAGTGAAGAATATGTGCAGCCAGTCAAAAGTAGAAAATCAAAAATAAATTTGATGTCTACTCATTTCCAAATTACCATTTCTTTAGAAAGAAATATGTTGGGGGTCGAGGGTTGCAAGCATAGACTTGTGCTTGAATAGAATGTGTTTTTTTTTCAGTTTTTTTTTTCACCAATAAAGTGTGTGTGTGTGTGTGTGTGTGTGTGTGTGTGTGTATTTCACTATTTTTAAGCATAACATTCTCTTCTTTCTTTCACTGTTTTACACACACACAATAAAAGGCTAAAAATGGGGAGAAAAATGTTTTGCAAGCTTCACTTCTGGGGAGATACCTGTGAATGCTGACAGTTTGGCACTTCCTTCAGAATAAATCACATCCACAATGGAAAAAAAATGGTTTCTTTAGTAGTAATAGACTCCAAATGCCATCGCTACACAAAATAATGAATCCTGCAAAAAGAAAAAGAATTATTTTATATGCTTTTTGCTTAGTTGATACTATTCTATTTCTGCCTTTTTTTAAGGCAATAAAAGTATTGTCTTAGAATTAATCATTCTATTTGCCTTTCAAATCATCTACTTGTCTTCTTAGAAGTTATCAATATTTTAAGATGCAAAATTGTTTGTTTCTGTCTTTTTCTTTAGAGGATAATAGGTTAAATATTAATTATAGATTGTGAGGAAAGAATTCTTGGTAAACAGAATTAGTTTAGTGAGCATTGTACAAATGGTAAGAAAGTTTTGTATGAAAGTTAATTGGATTGGTGTTGCATATCCAACATCAATAACTGCACAGGTTCATTTAATGGCAGACATTTAATCACTTTCTTCTCTCCAACTTGGGTAAATTTTTCTCCGCCCAGCTGAAAGTAGATATGTTTATCCTATCACTTAATCATATGTACTTGGCTGTCTCATTACTTGCAAGATTTGGTCAGAGAAAATATTAAAGATTGTTTTTCTTTACATTAAAATGTTGAATAAATTTGCTTTTAAGGGATTTTTTTAAATAAGCAGATCAGGACAGCTTTTGTTAAAGAAAATTAATACACAAATAAGTGAATGGATTTTCGCTTTTGTTATTTTGTAAATACTGAAGTTTTCATTACTTCCAATATGACTAATGTTATCTGCCAAATCATTACACATTTTTATTGGGAAATCCACACAGTAAAAATAAGAATTGCAATAATTGGGTTATATGTTTTTAACAATAATCTGAAATTATTGAAATGAAGAGGAAATCAATCTCTGTTCTGACAGAATTTTATTTTTCATTTTTTTTTTACTTAACTCTTGAAAGAAAATTGATTCACTTTCCGAAATTGGCAATCCTAACAATTTGAACATTTGTTTTTAGTTCTCTCTTCAAAGAGTCTTATGACCACAGAAAAACAACAAAAATGATTCCTTTCATCAGTAATTCAGAGGCAAATAAAATAGCAAAAGTTGATTTTAAGAAGCAGAAAAAATATATCAAATGATTGGCTGCATCAAAGAAACATAAAATATTTTACCATTTCAGGTGCCAAGAAACATTTTGACATCAAGAAAGGTGAGTATAAATAAACATTGTTGTTATTGATGCAACCAGATTTTTACCTCCTATTTCTTGCCTCAAAAAAAAAAAAAAAAAAACCTAAGCAGAAAAAGGTGTAAACTGAAATCCAGTCAGGAAAGGAAGGAGCTGCATGTAGGCAAAGCGTAGTCTTCTCATCTGTTGAGGTCTGGCAAAATCATTACCTTTTTCTCATGCAAAGGCATAATCAGACATGCAGGGATTTAAAAAAAGTCAAAAACAACACAGTTTTACGAAGGAACTTTTCTTATATTTCCAAAATTTATTTCACTTTACACCTGTAAGTTAATCATACAGGATTTATAAATTATTAATTAAATTTTCAAATGTCAGCTGAAAACTGTGGAATTTATTTGACTTCCTTTCATCAGGAACAAAGGATGAAGATGAGAAAAAAATGATATTTCTGTTATAATTTGTTTCCTTTTTCAAACAAGCCAAATCTGAGAATTTTTAGATATAAGACTTGACTTATTTACATTGAGACATTAGTCTCAATGTCTTTGTTGCTATTGTCACAACATTTCAGTTGTTGCGCCCTCTGGCCTTGTTCAGATGCTTGTCAATCTGGATAACCTTCAGGGAATTTCAATCTGAACCCTTCATTTAATCAACAGGGTTAGATTATTCTTGTTCTGCTGTCCATGTCTAAAGATATCTCATCTTGTTCTTATTTATTAATACTCAGTTATTGCTTGCCTAGTTTCCTCTGAATCTAAATCTCTACAACCTGGCCCAGGGATTGTTCTATGCTACCAAATTCACAAACCAATGTTTTAATCCACAAGTCTATTGTCACATCTTGAGTCTAGAATATTGACCCTTAAACCTAATCTGCCTAATACTGCTGCTGTTGTTGTGTTTAGCAGCATTCACTGTGACAATAGCAGCAGAAGTAGTCAGTTTAGGTTTAAAGTTCCAAGTTCTAGTCTCGGAATTGTCCCAAGGAGCAATAGCCTAGTGGATTAAAATGTTGGTTCAAGAATTTGGTAGCATAGTAATTGTGAGTTCAATCCCTAAATAAAGGCTTCAGTTTGAAATTCTCTGAAGGTTACAGATATCAACAATCCTCTATGGCTATATGGCACAATAGCCAAAACATTGTGATACTAAAACACAAATGAGGACAATATTCTAAATGTAAAGAATGTAAACAATGGTAACTCCACATCCCAGAAATTCAGAGAGAAAATAATTTACTTACATTCATATATGTGTCCACAGTAAAATTATCTGTGTCAGAATCCCAAAATTTCCGACAGGATAATCTATGAAAATAAAAAAAGATTTATCCAAAAATATTTTTATTGAATGAAAAAAAGATTTCAAGAAATCAATTGAATCCTTTTTAACTTAGAATAGCATTTGATTGAAAGTAAAAAAAAATGTTAGAATTTTATGAATAACAAAAAAAGAGAAAATTGATATTCAGGTGAGTTAAGTGGGATCCATAAAAAAAACAAAAAAACAGAAGGCAATTTTTTTGATCAGAAAGAATCACATCACATCTTTTGTATGAAACAGATTAATAGAAGAAAAAAAAAACTTATACCCTACATTTTACAAAAGTCATGCTCATGATATGAACAAAATCTTTGGATGCCACCAATTTCCAATACATTTATCTCTCTAGATTTTTCCTTCTCAGAGGATAAAATGTTAACATATGAAAAAGTTCTTTGAAAGTCTTTTCACCTTTATCTTACACTTAACACAAGCAATCTGCTTACACTTTTAAAAAGTCATCATCATCATCATCATCATATGAACAAAATTTCTTAATGTCCTCTATCCTCAACACTTAATAAAAGTAGTTATTTTATGAACTAGATGTTTGGATCCCTCCAAATTCTTTTCTATATTTTCACACTCGCCCACACAAGTGTTAATTGGAAATGTGCAAACTCATACGTTTATATAGCTTTCATTTTTCCTGCATTAGAAGTATGCATAAATAATGAAATAATTACAACTGGCATGCAGTTTAGCAAGAACTCAAATTGTATTCAGAAAGAAATTGTTTTTTTGTTTTTTTAGTAAGAAGAAATGAATTGCTTTGTAGAAGCAAATAAGGAATGCAATTTATTTGCTGCTTATTTCTTTAAAACTTTCCATCTGGTTGGAATTTATAAAACCAAACTCTCAGTATGTATTTTCTGTTTCAAACTCTACTTCACATCATGAGGCTACATTTGATGAGAAAATAAAGTTAATGTCAGTTATGCTTGACTAAAAGATGGATCATTAACACAAAGGTATATTTCCTCTTAAACACAAGTAGCACACCTGCCTTGTTTAGCAATATTGAAAGCATTTTATTCATACTAACATTTTAACTACAACCATCATCAGATCATATTCATCAAATATTCATCATCAGAACATATTCAGTAATTCATGATGCAATCTAATTCTCATGTCTTAAAAGAACAAATTAAATACACATTCATTTCCAGATTTCTGTCTTTAAATCAAAATTCCATATAAAATTACTGAATCAATTGGAACAAAATTTTACACTGAAACATGTTATTTTAGATAAGAAAAATAATCTTAAAGTTGAACCTTTAATATATTTTAAATGAAAGCTAAAACATTTTGTTAAAAAAAAAGGCTAAAACATTTTGAACAGAGCAAATTGATTAGCTAAGTGTATTTTGTACTGTTTGAAAATCTGAAACAAAATCAAGAGTTGTATTAAGGTTTTGTTTTCAATCCAATCTATGCAATGATAAAATAAGGACATGACAAAATAAACAAAGACTGATGGTAAGCACAAAATGATTAACACCTCAGCAATACCAGATAATCTTGTTTTTTTTTTTTTGTTTTTTAATCATTTCACTCCATGCAAGGTAATAAAGCCAATAAGTTGCAAGAGGTTACAGGGTAGGAAAGAATGAGAAAAAAAAATTATCAATGAGAAAAAACAATAAAAGAACAGGATTTATGAAGATAATTATTGACAGTGCATTTAAATTTTTGAAGATCAAAGTTGACTGGAAAGCAAGATGCTTGAAGAGAGTTCCATAACTGAGAAGTGTAACAGAAGAAATTGTTTGTATAGAACATTTAGCCATTTCAGCTGTAAAATGACCTTGCCGCCAATCTAGTACTGTGCTTAAATTCATAAATTCTAGGTACCATCAGAACAATTACCATAAAATACAGGGTGTAGCAGAAATACCTCCCACAATTTACACTGTCACCTGTGTGGTGATAGTGAACTTAGACAAGTGGCAACGGTGTCTTCATCTAGCTAATATCTTATCAGTTTTTTTCAGCTACCATCAGTTACCATCATGGGGCACACTGTATGTTTTCTGTTGAAACATATTTTAAGACATGTATCTGTAATTGCAAAATGATAGCTTTTCATGCTTGTTTCACATTTTGTCGGAATAATGCTGTTCCAGATAGAAAAATCAATATGCCTATGGTTTGAAAATTTCAGGGTCACACGTTCAGTGCTTAAAAGAAAGCTGTCTGGAAGACCTTGAAGTGCTCAAATGCCGGAAAATGTTCAAACTGTGAGAGTCTGTTCTAACCCATAAACAGATTCTGTTTTGGGATTATCTGATCAAGCAGTCAGAAGAATTATATGCACCAATCTGAAGTTCTATCCATAAAAATTAATGCTGGTTCAAGAATTGCAAGAATGTGACTGGGAAAAAAATCACATGACATGCTGTGAAGATTTTCTTCAAAATGTAAATGCTGTTCTTCTCACAAGTGATGAAGCCACGTTCATCCCATTGGCTATCATAAGCAGAAGTTTTGCTACTGAGTGAAAAATGACCCTAGACAGCTTCATGAAAGAGTTCTACACAGCAAGTGAGTGACTGTGTGGTGTGCAGTTGTGAAATTTGGTGTAAGGAGCCATTACTTTTTTGAGAACGGAGAATTCTGACCAGTATATGGAAATACTGTGGATCTTTCTGGATTCAAAACTCAGAGACCTTGGGCGTTCGGATGTGCGGTTTCAACAGGATAGAGCCATCACAAGAAGATCAATGGAAGCTTTGAGATAGATATTTCCAGCACATTTGATTTCCTTATGCTGTGACATTGGATGGCCTGTGACCTCATCCAATCTTGGCCCCTGTGATTATGTTCTCTGTGTTTATTTGAAAGCTGAGGTCTATAAACATTGACCAGCAACCATTGAAGAATTATAGGGTACTATTTGCCAAAAAGTGGAAGAAATGACTCTTCAGGTGATGAAAATCTTTAGAAATCATCTACAACAGTGTATAGGAAATAGAGGCCGCCATTTGGAGGATGTCATTTTTATAACCAAATGAATAAAAATTTTAGCCCAACAGTGAAATACATTTTTTTATAGCATTTACCTTGATCTTTTTGTCAACCTTTAAAATGTGGGAGGTATTTCTGCTACACACTGTATTTATAGAAAAGGCACAGAGAAGCTACATTGCAGCAGTGGGAAAGTAAGTGAAGTTGAGATGCCATGGCAGGACTAATAACATTGCAGATTCTTTTTTTTATTCTATCAAGAATCTCTAAATACATAGCAGAAGCACCAGACCCAATATGGCAGCAATATTCAATGCATGAATGAATGGTAAACTCATAAATGTATAGATTCTGGCAAGAAAAATTGTCTAGCATTACATAGTTAACCAATTTTCCTCTCAAAAGGCTAAGCAATTGATTCAGTATAATCTTTCCACTTCATGTCAGTGGAAAATGTTAACCCAAGAAGGTACAATGAGTCACTCTCCTAGAGGTTAGCATCAGCCATGCTGATGGAAGGCAAAAAGAGATTTCTCAGACAACTAAAAGAGAGTACTTCTGTTTTGAAGGTGTTAAAATTAACAAGCCATTCCTTGCCCCAGTTAACAGCAGATTATAGGTCATTTTTGAGATCAGCTGCCAGTTTGAACAGATCAGGCTTACTATTACTATGGGAGAAATAGTTGTGTCTTTAGCATATAAGGTGCATTCAAAATGTAGCCAACTTTATTTTCTCCCACCAAAACTAATACCACCTGGGAAAAATCCTTTGGGTGGGAGGTTACACCACTTTGTCTGTGTATGCATGAAAACTTTTGTGTCAGTAGGTCGCAACAGTTGCTGGCTCTTATGCCTCGAATACAGATGTGTAATGTGTGTTTGTCAGATTTTCATTTTCATGCAAGATGACCAAACGCATTAAGCAGAGATATTGCATCTTGGTGATACTCAGGCACAAACCACCCAGAAGATTCAGCAGGACTTTGGCAATGATGTTATGGGCAAAACTCAGATCAAGGAGTGATACAACTACTTCAAATATGGCTGCATCTCAGTGGAGAGTGAGGCATACTCAACCACAAACTGAAACAACAAACTGATTGAGAAGGCTCAGGGAAATAGTCACAGAAGACCGTCATGTAACAATCCAGGAAATTGTTCACAAGTTGTTCCATTTTAACAGAGGATTTGTGCACATAGAGAATGTTAGCAAAATTCATCCTCTAAGGTGCTGGTGAAGCAACTATGCACAGAAATCCTTCAGGAGATGCTGGACTGTGCAAACCACATCCCAGACCATCATCACTAGTGATGAGACATGGGTTTATGGTTACAACCTGAAAACCAAGTTCCAGTCCTCCCAATGGAAGCATCTGTCATCACCGAGGTCGAAAAAGAATGACATGTTTGCAGCAATGTGAAGGTAATGTTGACTTGTTTCTTTGATTCCCATGGTATTGTACATCATGAATACACATCACAACGCCAAATAATCCAATAAAGAATACTACTTGGCGGTTATACATCACCTTTGTGCTGTTGTGTATCAAAAGTGGCCATACATATGGTCAGCGAAAAAATTGGTAAATACACCACAATGGGCACACTCATTTGCCCACATAATTTTCCTGGTCAAGAACAACAAACCACTTGTTCAACAGGCTCCCTACTCTCCTGTGTGATTTCTGGCTCTTCCTCAATCTGAAAACCACATTGAAAGGGAAGTGATTTGAGTCGTGAGAGGAAATTATGACAAAGCTCCATAACATTCCAGGTGTTACCAGCAATGACAAAACCGCTGAGAGAAGAGTGTGAACGCCAAAGGAGAGTATTCAAAGGTGATTAATAAAATTTGTGAAATGTACAAAATTGATTTTTTTAATGCCCAAAGGTCAGATACTTTTTGAACACACTTCATAGATACTGAGTTGAGCACTGATGACATCAGGAAGGTCATTGATGAAAATTAGGAACAACATATGTCCAAGGATAGAACCGTGGGGAGACACCTGCATTAATGCAAAAAGATCTAGAAGAGTAGCTATTCAAGACTATTTTCATTTTGTGATTTGATAAGTTTCAAAATTCATTCATATCACGACCAGCATGCCAAACACTGCAAAACGCCTTCAAGATATCTAAAGCAACAGCCCCATCTTAACCATTCTTATCTAAAGCTTGATAGACTCTTTCAGCAATAATTGTTAATACATCAGCATTTGACCTAGTGAAGCAAAAGCCATATTGCTTTTCTGAAAGAAGACCCTGTGATGTAAGATGCTTAACCAATTCAGAGTTAATTCGAATGTCTAATATTTTGTTAAAAGAGGTAGATGGCTAATAAGATGAGAGAATGATCAGATGGTTTATCAGAGTTCTTAAAGACTGGAACTACAGAAGAGGATTTCCAACAAGCAGTAAAGGAAGGAGCTGCAAGGCATTTATTGTAGAGTTTAGAGAGGACATTTCAGCAGCAGATTTCATAAGGACTACTGCAGAAATATCATAAAGTCCACATGCTTTGTAGGGATCCAATTTAGAGATGATGTCAGAAATCATTGGAGTTATATGCAAAGCACTCAATAGAGATTCAGTTTTAAGTGAAAGTCAGGTAAAGATAATCCAGATGAATCAAGAGTAGAATTTGAAGAGAATTTATGAGCAAAACATTCTGCTTTATCAGATGTTAACACCTCAAACTGTGTGAAAAGAGGAGGGATAGATTCTTATTTAACACACTATTACAGAGCTGCCAGTAGTTACAACACCCGAACTAAACTCATTCTATCAGCAAACAAAAACTTAGCTTATTTGAGGACACATTTACAATTATAACACACAAGAGGCATCTGTTGTGAGTGGAACTATTATGCTGGTATAGCCAGAAAAAGTGATTCCTGTGGGATATAGTGGCTGAACAGGTAGGTGTGAACCAAAGAGAAGACTGTGCTTTCACTTGACATTTCCAAGAAGGTACAAAGGCATCAATGACGGCTTTAACACAAGAAGAAACTTCTGTGGCACATTTCTCGATAGGAAGGTTAAGAATATCAATCAAAGGAGAGTCTCAAAGAAAGTTAGAAAATGAATTCCAATCAGTACACTGGTAACAGAAAGAAATCTTATGAATAGGAGGTTTCTCTCTAATAGATATCTCGAAAGAAATATCTACAGATACTACAGTGTGATCCTAATTGCCAAGAGGACAGAGTTGTGATGCTCAACAAGAAGAGGAAGAAGAGGTAAGAAACAAAGCAAATAAAGAAGCATGTTGATCAAAATTATTAGGGAATTGAGTAGGGAAATCCAGTATTTGACTGAGAAACTGAGCAATGGAAAAATTGAAAGTTTGAATACTGACTACATCACTAACATTAGAATGATTAAGCCACTTGATATGATTAGCATTAAAATCACCAAACACAAAAATGTTTGTAGATGAATGTAGAGAGAGAGAGAGAGACATTTCTGTATTGTCAGATATTTTGTCTAATATGTTAGAGTCCTGAGAAGGAGAGCAATAAAAGAAAAAGAGATAAGCTAACAGAGCGCAATAAAGTTGAAAGCATGTGAAAGAATTATCCAGGGACACACCCCTTGCCATTGGAAGATTTTCCTGGATGTAAACACCAAGGTCATGCATATGTATCTTAGAATCTTTTCAAGAAAGAAGATAGCCTGGAACAGAGAATTCATTGGTAGTGACAGAAGAATTTAAATTAGTTTTGCAAAGTGCGAAGATATCTGGAGAACATTTCAAAACAAAAGATTCTACACTACAGAAATTGGTATGAATACCACAAAATATTGGAGAAAGAAAGGTTGAGAGTGGTAGGTGATTTTTTGTTTACTGGTTTACTTGTATTTCTTTTAATTGTATCTGTCATAAGATGATTATGTTTTAAGGAGAAAAAAGCCACAGGGTTGCCCACCAGAAATATATGCAAGGTTATCCACCAGAAAGGTATGCAGGGACACCTATCCATGCATGACATGGTACTGCAAATATCCTGATATTAAGCAAATCTTGATCAGAACAGCCTAAGTGCTATAAAAGAGTTCAGGCTCCTTATTACCAGTTGGATGTAGCAACCAGAAAACTACCAACCCAGTACCCTCATAATGAAAAATCACAGTCACTAATCAGTCACATCACCAAAAAGTTAAGGTAGATTGTTAAAGCTATGGAAGAAAAGAATCAGTAAATCATATCCTAAACAGGAAACAAGGGATAAAAACTATTCCTGTCCAATGACCATGGAAGGCATACTGGCCATGTAATAGGCAAACCTATCTACTCCTATAAATCTGTTCACAGCAAAGGAGACTGGACATTTATTGAGAAACCATCTATAGGAAGATGATTGCTGAATAAGACCCTAGACCACTTCCAGGCCAAGGGGATATTACTAAATTCATTCCAAGCAAGGTGATAATGCCACTAGAATGTAGTGGCTTACAGGAAGTGAAAGAGAATTAGAAGACTTTAGTGGGGAGGATTGAGGTAAGGGCAAAAAAGGAACAGTGTTCAAGAAGACAGAAGATGGTAATTGACTTACATTTAAATTTTTGAAGATTGTAGTTATGATAAAAGCAAGAAATTGGAAGGGAGTTTAACAGGTGAAAGTACAAAGAAAAACTGTGATTAGAAGGAACATTGGCATCTTGGTAGTTCAACAGTAAAATGATGGGACCTAGTTGCCAATCTAGGAGTACACTTAACTTCATGAAGCCAGGGCACTAAAGAAAAAAGCTCATCATAACAGTTGCCATGAAAATATTTGTAGAAAAGACAGAGGGAAGCCTGGTAGGATTGATTATATCTTTGAATTTTGTCAAAAACCTCGAGATGTACAACAGTCCAGATATAGCAACAGTATTCAGTGCACAGACAAATAATAGATTTATAAATGTGCAACATGGATTCTGTCGAGAAAATTTTCTGGCACAAAACAGTGAACCAACTTTCCTTGCAGGAGATGTGGCAGTTGATTCAATATAGTTATTCCACTTCATGTCAATTGAGACCCAGAAAGCATAAAGCATGGCTCTCCAGGAGTTTATCATCAGCCATGTTGATGGCAGGTAAAAAAAAGGTTCTCTTTGGTGATTAAATGAAAGCAGCTTTGTTTTGGAGGCATTCAAAACCATTTCTTGCTTTAGTTAACCACTGATTGGAGGAGGTCCTTTTCAAGAGCAGTTAACAGGTTTACTTTGTTGGGTCTGTTGAATTTGCTACTAAAACAGGAGTAAATGGTTGTGTCATCTGCATAAATACATAGTTGGGAACTGATGACATCAGACAGATCACTAATGAAGATCAGAAACGGCATATGTCCAAGGATAGAGACCTAGGGGACCAATGTGTTAGTATGAAATGATCTGGAAACATGCCAGTTCAACATAACCTTCATTATACGATTTGTTACAAACGATTGGATTGAGCCAAAAATTCATCCTGTGAGACCCTTGAGCTTGTGTAGAATGACAGCATGCCAAACCCTACAGAAAACCTTTGAGATGTCTAGAGCCACAGCTTCACTATTCTTATCTAAGGCTTGATAAACAAATTCAGTGATAATCATTAACACATTGGCAGTAAGCCTGGTGAAACAGAAGCCATATTGTTTGTCTAAAAGTAGGTCATGCAAGGTAAGATGCTTAACCAATTTGGCATTAATTAGAGCCTTGAGTACTTTGCCAAAAAACAGTAAGAGGCAAATAAGGCAATAATTTGAGGGATCAGAAGGTTCTCCAGAGTTCTTAAATCAGGAACTGCAGAGGAATTCCAACAAGCTGAAAAACAAGAAGCAGTGAGGCATTTGTTGTAAAGTTTGGAGAGGAGAGAAGCCAGTTCAGGAGTACATTTCAATAGGACAATGGCAGGGATCCCATTACATTCACTTGCTTTGTGAGGATCTAATTTAGAAATGATGTCAGAAACCAGTGATGGGTTATGCACATATCACTCAGTAGATCCAGAGGTACTACAGATGAATTGAGAGTGGAACTGGAAGAGAGCTTCCGAGCAAAATGAAAAAAGAGGGACTTAGGATTTGCTATTGCTCAGCAAACTCTTACAGAGTCGCCAGTAATTGCTAGAAGAAAATTTTGTGAGAAGCTATACAGTGTTTCACTATCAGCAAATAGTGACTTTTTGTCTTTGAGGACATGCTTCCACTCATTACAAGCAATGACAAAGAGACAATCAGACCTGTCGCTGTGGTGTAGCTGGAAGATGTGATTTCTGTGGGCTACAGCAGATGAATAGGCAGGTAAGAACCAAGGAGATGATCATGCTTTCACTTTGTATTTTCGTGCTGGAATGAAAGCTTCGATGCTGGCTTTCACTCAGGAAGAGACCTCAGTTACACATTTCTCAACAGGATGATTAAAAGAAGTCACAAAATGAATCCAAATCAGTGCATAGATAGCAGAAAGATATTCTGTTAATGGGGGTTCATGACTGATGGGAGAGTGGAAAGAATTATCTATAGACATTACCACAAGAGGACAGTGCTGCAGAGTACAACAGGAGTACAAGGTGGAGGTAAGGAAGAGATCAAATAGAGAAACATGTCCATCAGAATTACTTGGGAAATGCATAGGGAAGTCTACTATTTGAGTGAGAGATTGAATAATAGAGAAGTCCAAGGACTGGATGGCAGTGAGGTCCATGGCATTAGAGTGATTAAGTTGCCTGACTAGGTGAGCATTGAAGTTACCAAACACAAAGATATTTGCAAACAGGTGTAGAGAGAGAGAGAGAGAGAGATTCTTATCTCAACTATCAGAAATTCTATCTAGCATGCAACAGTCATGGGAGGATGGAGAACAATAAAGGGAGAAGAGATAATTGAGTTTAGTAGTGAAAGTCGGAGACACGTGTAAGAACAGTCCAGAGATTCAAGAGTGGGAGATGCCTTTGAACATAGGCCATGCATGTGGATACTAGAGACCTTCTGAAAGAGAGGAAGATAGCCAGGAACAGAGAATTCAGTGGAAGAAATTGAAGAATTACAATTAGTTTCAGAGAGCTATAATGCTTGGAGTATGTTCCATATGAAACAATTCCACACTGTAGAAATCTGTGCAAGAGTTTTAGCCTTTTTTTAAAAAATTAAAATGGAAAAGTATTATATGTTGTTTAGTCAGTGTCAACATTTAAAAACAAAAGTTGGTGTTTATAAATTTGACACACATCTAATATATATAAAATTATTTGCAATTGATAATTAACTCATAAAAATTCATAAAAGTAAATGTTAAATATTGTCTAGAATTTTAAAATGATTCAGTGCAATTATTTTATAAAAAATTATTCAAATTAGCATCTGTTTGCAGAAATTAGTACAGCAGTTCAAATGACTTATAGAATAAGTACTTTTTATACAAATACTTCATACTAGTGAAAAAAATAGAGGGAGGTGGGGGACACAAACACCAATACTGTCAGTTTCAGACACCTGCCTCTTCATGAAACTAATAGTCACCATGCAGTTTTGATTCCTATTGTATATAGGGTCTGTTGCTGGAACTGAAACCCTCAAGGATCCACTTATGAAAAAGAGACACCAAGGATCTGCTGATGGAAAAAGAGACACCAAAGATCCGATGATGGAAAAAGAGACACCAAAGATCCGATGATGGAAAAAGAGACACCAAAGATCCGATGATGGAAAAAGAGACACCAAGGATCCGATGATGGAAAAAGAGACACCAAGGATCCGATGATGGAAAAAGAGACACCAAGGATCCGATGATGCAAAAGAGACACCAAGGATCCGATGATGGAAAAGAGACACCAAGGATCTGCGGATGGAATGAAAACCCACAATGACCTGCTTATGGGAACAAGATGGAAGGATATGCTGATGAAAAAACAAGTACCCCAAGTGCTGATAGAAACTGAGACCTCGAAGGATGTGCTTATGGAAACAAGACCCCAAAGATCTGCTGATGGAAACAAGAATCCTAAAGATCTGTTTCTCGAAATGAGATCCATAAGGATCTGCTAATGGAAACTAGACCCCCAACAATCAACTGATGGAAACAAACCCCAAAGGATCTGTTGCAAAACACCCAATGATTTGCTGATTGAAACAAGACAGCCAAAGAACTGTTGCTAGAAATAACATTCATAAGTATCTGCTGAAGGAAACTAGATCCATATTGATTTGCTAATGGTAACAAGACCACCAGCAATCAACTGATGGACACAAAACCGAAGTATCAGATGATGGAAAAAAGACACCCTAAGATCTACTGATGGAAAAAAGGGGCCCTGAGATTTGCTGATGGAAACAAGACCCACAAGGATCTGTTACTGAAAATGAGACCCCAAAGATCTGAAGGACCTGCTGATGGAAAAAAGACACCAAAGGATTTGATGATGCAAACAAGACCCCCAATGATCTTCTGATGCAAATGAGGCCATTAAGGATCTGCTGATGCAAATGAGGCTATTAAGGATTTGCTGATGCAAATGAGACTATTAAGGATTTGCTGATGCAAATGAGACTATTAAGGATTTGCTGATAGAAACCAGACTCCCAAAGATATGCTAATGGAAAAAGACCTCCAACAATCTGTTGCTGGAAATGACACCCCCCCCTAAGGATCTGCTGTTGGAAACAAGACCAACAAGGATTTGCTGATGGAAATGAGACCACAAGGATCTGCTGATGGAAATGAGACACAAGGATCTGCTGATAGAAACAAGACCCCCAATGATGTGCTGATTGAATCAAGAATCCCAATGAAAACAAGAACCGCAATGACCTACCTATGGAAGCATAACCTACAACAATCTGCTGATGGAAACAAAACCCCCAAAGATCTGCTGATGGAAACAAGATCCCCAAAGATCTGCTGATAAAAAATGGGACTCCCAAGAATCTGCTGATAAAAATGGGACTCCCAAGAATCGCTGATAAAAATGGGACTCCCAAGAATCTGCTGTTGGAAACAAGATTGCCAAGGCTCTCTTACTGGAACTGAAATCCCAATGATCTGCTGATGGAAACAAGACAACCAATGATCTGCTGAAGGAAATGAGAACCCTGAAGGATCTGCTGATGGAAATAAGACCCCCAAGGATCTGCTGATGGAAACAAGACCCTAAAGGATCTGTCGCTGGAACTGAAAAACCAAATATCTGGTGATGGAAGCAACACCATCCCCCAACGATCAGATAATGCAAACGAGAAGTTTAAGGACCTGCTGATGGGAATGAGACTCCCAAAGATCAGTTGCTGGAAATGAAAACGAAGGATCTGCTGATGGAAAAAATACCACCAATGATCTGGTGATGGAAACGAAACCCCAAAAGATGTGCTGATGGAAACAAGGCCCCCCCACCACCACCAATGAACTGATGATGGAAACAAGACCCCCAAGGATCTGCTGATGGAAATAGGACTGCCAAGTATCTGCTGATGGAAACAAGACCCCCCCCCCCAAGGATCTGTCGCTGGAACTGAGACCCCAAAGATCTGTTGGTGGAAATGACACCCCTAAGAATCTGCTGATGGAAACAAGACCCCCATGCATTTGCTGACAGAAACAAGACCCCCAATAATCTGTTGCTGGAATCAAGACTCCCAATGATGTGTTGATCAAAACTAAACCACCAATGATGTGCTGATGGAAACAAGAACCTCAATGACTTCCTGATGGAAGCATAACCCACAACAATCTGCTAATGGAAACAAAACCACCAAGGATCTGCTGATGGAAACAATGCACCTACCCAATGATCTGCTGATGGAAATAAGCCCCCACCCCAATTATCTGCTGATGGAAACAAGATCTCCCAAAGATCTCGTGATGGAAACAAGACCACCAAGGATCTGTTGCTGAAACTGAGACCCCCAAAGATCTGGTGATGAAAAACATGACCCCCAACTATCTGCCGACGAAAACAAGAACACCAATGATCTGCTGATGAAAGCATATCCTACAACGATCTAATGGAAACAAGACCCCCAACAATCTGCTGATAGAAACAAGACTCCCAAGGATCTGCTGATGGAAGCATAACCCACAACAATCTGCTGATGGAAACAAGTCCACCAAGGATCTGCTCATAGAAACAAGGCCCACCCACATGATCTGCAGATAGAAACAAGTCCACCCAATGAACTGCTGATTGAAACACGACCCCCAAGGATCTGCTGATGGAAACATGACCCCCCCAAGGATCTACTGATGGAAACATGAACCCCCCAAGTATCTGCTGATGGAAACAGGACCCCCAAGTATCTGCTGATGGAAACAAGGATCTGTTGCTGGAACTGAGACCCCCAACAATCTGGTGATGGAAACAACACCCCCAATGATCTGCTGATAACCAAAGTTAAGCTAGAGGAGATGAAAAAGTAAAATAAGATAAAAGGTGTGTCAAGAGGAAATGTCTCAATTCTGCTCACAAATATTGGCATAACATCTCAGAGTTGATAAATGAGTTTAGTATTTTTTTGTTCCAGGTCTAGTTATTAATTTGCAAAATTATTGTAATTTTTTTGAATTTGCCTTTGTTGAGTCTATGAAATTTAATTCAGTACCAAAGGGAAATGTAGTCAATAAAATGAAGAGTTTCTCTAAGGATTTTATACTTGTGGCTATTGATGCTCTAGACTTCAAACTCATCATTTGATATGTTACAGATTTAGCTTTGTTTAAACCTTTCTATAGAAATTCAAACATAGGAATCTGAAATGTAATGTGAATTGATACACCAAGAATAATTTTTGCTTACAGTTTTTTTTAAATCTAAACCAGAATTACTAGATTTTTACAAATACATAAATAAATGGATATAAATGAATATGAAATGAAAAAAATGAAGCTAACTTAAGATGATTCCAATAATAGACAAAGGTTCTCATAAATGTATTTGCTTGAAAATCTCTTTAGTTGACAAATCATTTCCCTTAATCAATGTCATAATTAGATTTTAACACATGCAATTAAATGTGCCTTAAGAGTAAAAGTTATGATAGAGGAAATCTGTTGATTCCTGCAACCATATCTTATAATTCTTCAATATCCAAAAGACAGCAAAATTTACCAGAAACCAAATGCAAAGATTTTCCTAACTGAACAATGTGACTTTCCCCACTTGTTGTCTTAAGAGACTCTTGAGGCTTATTGAATGACAAGAGAACCTGTTTTAGCAAATGTCTTTCTGAACAAAAGGAATTCTAATGAACTCAACAGGCCTTTAATTCTTGGCAAAGAGGCCATTTCTAGAAAGCACCAAAGATCCAATTACAATGAGATTATTCGGTAAAAAGTTTTGTAAATAAAAAAGAATATTTGGAGGTAAGTAGCCAAATTCTTTAGTTTCAACAGTCAAAGAAATGAATCCATGAAGGATAAAAATAGTCAGTGCTTCACTTTGGTAAAGAGAATGGCAGACTTCTCAAAGAGTTGGAAAAACGACAAGGATTTTTCACTCTAGACGAATTTTTTTCAATAAAAGATGAAGGAAAAAAGCTTACTTTCATTTCATGCCTGCTGCCAAGCAGACACACACACACATAAACATCCACAGTGATACAGGTATGCAAAGACATTAACAACAAAAAAACTGCTTCTTGTATTTCATATTATTTGTGATAAGTATTTATGAGAAAATTAGCTAGGCTGGCGAAGGTAGGTTAGAGTATCTGGTCTGCAGTATTTTTATGAGGTAACAAAAGGACACCATAAAATTATCCTGTATAATTCTTGTACTCTTCAAGAAAATGAATCCACTATCAGATTTATGATTTATAACATTATGAATTTAGTTTCTAACTCCTCGTTTCTCACAATATAACCATTGTCTAGAAGAATCAGAATTCAGAATATCATGAGAACAGTTACATGGAAAATTGAATTGGGCAGATAATCATGAGGCTTATTTAAAAATCCTTAGTGATTGATAATAAGCTTACTGCAGAAAAAGTAGCAGAAAGTTTCATAGATTCAGTAGCATAAAAGTATATCTTGTTTTGAATGCAAGCAATAAAAAAAACATTTAAATTTGTCTCCCAAATGACCTTAAAATAAAATCAGTCCATTTATGATAAAATATCTCATTACAGCCAAATGTGAATTTTCTAGATTTGATATTGTTGTGGATTCCGGGATGAAATCCAGTATCAAATAATAACAAACGCCAAGAATGAATATAGGAAATAAGTGTATTAACATAATAATACAAGCTGGTAATACAGGTTAGTAGTTCCAGGAATGCGGGGTTAGTAGACAAAATATATATACATAGTCTTTGGCATCAACGTATCGCTGTATGACTTCTTACTGAGTCTACATGCTTGTTACTGTGACTCTTGTGCTACCCTCCTCTATTACTACTGTCCGGGTATTCACTGGAAGTAGTATATGTATACCTTGGGTGAGTCCATTTGTGTAAAAAGGGGAGACCCCTCAACAAATATTTTCTACATTTCTACATAAATTAATCAGCAAAAACCACAAAACAATATTTATAAATTAGACAATGTTTAAAACTACACCATGAAATATCCAGAAATTATTGATTTTTTTCTAAGTCTCATGAAATAAAGCAGCATTAAAAGAACAGGTGAGCCACATGACCATTCTAGTTTCAAATGCTACAGATCAAAAAAGCCGAATAATAGGAAGGTTTTATTATTGGAGAGTCGTTATTGTTGTTGTTATTGGTGGTGGTGGTCATGGTTATGGTTATGGTTATTGCAAGTCTACAATAAATGATAAAGTGATGTGGCAAGTGAAAAAGTGAAATGGCCAATGAAAAATGTCCCAACCAATAAAAATATTTAACAGTTAATGACAAAAGCTATGGTTAATGAGAAAGTCAATGGCCACTGAAAAAAAATAAATAAATAAATAAAAACCTACCTACTAAAGATAAAATTTATAAACAATTTTAAAATCTACAGTAAAGATAATGTTTACACTATTTACATTGTTTGGACTATTGTCCATCTTTGTTGCCATATTCACAACATTCTGGCCATTGTACATGGACATATGGCCCAGTGGATAGAAGCATTGGTTGAAGTAATCCAGTGACATGACCCAAAGAGTTGTGAGTTCAATACCTGGCCACTGTAAAAACTTGGAAAGTTGAGCTACTGAAGGGAAATAACTGAAACTGAGATATCCAGAAAAGGCATGACACATATAACTAGAACAATCTACCCCAGTGGACTAAATAAAGGATTCAATTTGAAATTTCAACATATATCAGCTGAAGAAGGCTGGGGCAGACAACAGCCGAAACATTGTAAATATGACAACAAAGATGAGAAAAATGTAAATAATGTAAATAGTTACAATATGTCATCTCAGAAATATAGACCAATGACAAAATGATGATAAAGACTATGGCCAATTACAATGTCCATGGCCATTGACAAAGTCTACAGCCAATGATGAAATCTATGACCAATGACAAGTCTCCTTATCACTGCTTTCATGTCTGTGAAGAAAAAGTGAACACCATTGACAAATCTACCAGTTTCCATGATAATCCTTGCAGTTTCTAATGACTCTTGTCATTTCAAAAGTCAGATCACAGTATAACATTAGATAATTCATTTCAAACACTCACAGCATTAAGTAATTTTACATTCTTGAAGAGTTGTCTGTTCAACAAAGAATGGTAGAGGAATTCAAACAGAAACTACAATTTATCATCCATGAAGAAAATTATGAATTTTAACAATTGTACAATGCTGATGAAAGTATATTGTTTTGATGTGCATTTCTGGGGGAGAAAACAAGAAACTTACAGCCAGCAAAAAAGCAGACCTCAGGATAAAGTGCAGAAGGATAGCATTACATGTTTCTTTGTATCAATGTTATCAGTGCTTATAAATTAATAAATTATCAGTGTTGGGTGCTATGCTAATCTATTTTGCTTCAAAAAGTTTTTCATTAAGTATAAATCACAAAACAAGGTATGTATGATACAAAAAAAAAAAATTTCATCCTAGATTCTAGAATTATTTATGCCTGCCATCTACAAGTGTTGGATCCAATGTGAATTATTGCTTGTTGTCAATGCAGAGTCACACTGTATGAAACAGCAGTGAATTAAAATTGCCAAACAAGGCTATCAAGTGTTTGTTGATTCCACTGAAAACAACCTGAGCGCAACACTCCTATGATCAGGGAATTATGACAACAATGAATATTCGTCCATGTGACATGTTGTATATGGTTAATGGTGAAGACAAAGGATTGCTGCAAATTATCAAGTCCGTCCCAATGAAAGATTTGCTTTGTTCATGATTGCCAATTCTTTGGACAGCATCAAATCAAAACAGTTATAAGGTGTGGGTACAATGGCTTGAGTGTTGACCACTATTACAGAGAAGAGCACGGTCCTTCAGATCAAAAGACGATCAGATTATCAACATAGTCATGAGAGAACAGCAACAAAAGTACTGATGCCATAGATAAAGAAAGTCAGAGACAGACATCTGCAGTTTCCATTAATGAGGCTATCAACAGTTTGCAACATTTTATAGATAAAAGGAAGCACAAGATAAAGCTAATGCTGTTAAATAAATGCATTTTCATCAAATAGTAGCAAAAGAGAAAGAAACACAAGAACTTCAAGCAGCAGTGACTGGATCATTTACTCTAAAAACAATGATCATCATCTCAATGAAATATTTACATGAAGTTTATGTCTACAATAAACTCAGTGCACTTCCTGTTCATATACGAAGGTGGACCCAAAAAGTAACTGGAATTATGTCATATAATTTTATTCATTTATTGTTGCATGTTTATATTCTTATGACCTTCAAAGTATTCTCCATTTGAAGCAATGCACTGGTCCAGACATGTTTTCCACTGTTCAAAGCAGTCCTGGAACTCTTGTGAAGTTATGTTTTTTAATGACTCCATCGTTTTCTTCTTAACCTCTTCCGCATTTGCAAAACGTTTTCCTTCGGGGACTTTCTTCATTTGGGGGAACAAAAAGAAAATTGCAGGGGGTGAAATTGGGTGAATAGGGAGGATGGGGAAGTAGGGTCATGCCATTCTTGGTCAAAAATTCTCACACTCAAGGCGGTGTGCACTGGCGCGTTATTGTGATGCAACCACCTCCCTCCACTTTACCACAGGTCATGGCGTTTTCGTCTCACCTTGTCTCACAAACGCTTCAGGACTTCCAAGTAAAAAAGCCTGGTTAACAGTCTGACGAGGAGGAACAAATTCTTTGTGGAGAATTCCTTTCACATCAAAGAAACAAATCAGCATCGTCTTGACATTGAACTTCACTTGATGCGCTTTTGGGGGTCATGGTGACGTTGGATGCTTCCACTGACTTGATTGCTGCTTCGTTTCTGGATCGTAGCCATAGCACCTGCGTTCGTCACCAGTGATGACCTTCGAAAAAAGGTCTGGATCAACTTCCAACTGTTCTTTCAGTTTACAACAGGCATCCTTTCAGCCATGGTAAAAATAGATGAAAAGGCGTGAAGCACTTCAAAACAAATGTGAACCATGGAGCTGTAAGTCTTCCCATGATGACACCAGATAGCACACTGATGCCTGAGGGTTGCCTCAAGTGGTATCTAGCGGTGGAAGTCTGAACTACTATGGGCTTGTCACACAGAAAACGATTCTAGGTTACTTTTGGGTCCCCCCTCGTATGTAATTACATTTTTTATAATAACATTATTATTTTTAATTTCCACTGACAATCTTATTTAAACAACAGATTCTCACACACACATATTAGTTTCAAATATGCCATATTTATGGGAGAAGAGTGCTTAATAATGGAGACAGTGTTTTGTAAATATAAGCAATATGGAAATAGTCATTGACAATGGTAGTCAGCATGTAGTGATCATATGTGTGTAATCATTTCACCCCAAGTATGACAATAAAGCCACTAAATACAAGGGGTTACTGAGTGTGAAATAATGTGAGATAATAGAAAACTTTATTAAGGAGAGAGTACAATAAAAGAACAGGAATTAAGACAACAGAAGATAACAATTGACATTGCATTTAAATTTTAAAAAATCAAAGTTGACTGCAAAGCAAAAAACTGGAAGAGATTTCCACAAGCAAGATGTTCAAGAGAAGACACTGTTAGCATAGAACTTACAGTTCCATCTAGCTATTTCAACTGTAAAATGGCGAGACCTTGCCACCAATCTAGTAATGTGCTTAAAATTATAAAGACTATGTATAAAAGAGGGAAAGTTCATCTAAACAATTACCACAAAAATATTTATAGAAAAGGCACAGAGTGTGTGTGTGTGTGTGTGTGTGTGTGTGTGTGTGGTCATCAGACTGTGTAATCTTTTTGTTAGAAAAAGAAATTTCAGTGAAAAAAGTTATGCAAGCAATGACCTGTTTAAAAAAAAATGAAGGAGCTAAAAAACAAATATTTGCCATAAAGAATTTCATGAGAAAAAGAGAAAGTTGTTCATACTTGACTGCCTGTCCTCGTTGTTCACCAATGTAAACCTGCACAACAATTTTGTATCTGTCATAACCAAGATCTGAAAGAGAGAGAAGAAATGATGACAAATTTTGCACAAAGACTGAAAAGCTGGAGAGAAGAAACAATTTAACTAGAAATAATTTCATTTCTCTTCTTTCGTTAAAATTATCCATCAATTTACTGGTTTTTAAATGAAATTTGTTTTTGTTTTTTCATAATTGTCCCCAACATTTTGGACAATGGCTTTGCTCCTATGTTCTTGGTTATACTCTTGAGAATTATTTGATATTCTGAGCTAACACTTACATCTACCTGCACTTTTTAACTCTCCCAGTGTGGATTAAATAGCAGGGTTGACTATGCTCTCTAGCCTTCAATGACAACCAGTATAGAAGAAAAACTACTCTGAATTCAAAACCATGGAGAAGGCAATAGAAAAATTACTTCACTATCATTCCCAAGAAGCCATGGCAATTTAACCGATATTAAAGTAATGGAATCTGTGGAGAGCCACAATTTCCTAGATCTTGAAGGACAAGGTATTTAAAAAAAGAAAGGAAAAAAAAGAAAGGAAAAAAAGATAGATGTTCCATTGCACCCTCATCTTCTTCCTATCATACTAATCTGGAAATAGGAATGCTGGAAAAGAATATTTCTACAAATCTGTAAAATAAGAAAATGCAGACATCACCCCCCGCCTACACACTCTGAAGAAATAAAAAATTAAGCAGTTTGCAAGTTTCTCCAAAGAAAAATACAAAGTGGAGTGGATTGTTATTTCACCAAGTGATGATTAGCGTCCCAATAACAAAGTGTAGAAAAATTTAAATTTGAATTAGAAATATTTGAATATGAAAATGAACATTTGAAATGGACATAGAGAAGTGCTGAACCAGAATATTTAACAAGTTGAAAAAAATAAAAAAATAATTGAAAAGTTTGTATTTCAGTGAATAAAAAAAATTCTTGATGTTGAAGGAAATTATATTCTTAAATCTTGTTTGCTTCACCACTGCCCTTTATCAGCTTTAGCTAATCATGTTTGTCACTCTAACCTGTGGGCAATGTTAGATCACCTTGCTAATATTTGTAAGAAGTGAATAGTTTATCTTTATGTTGTTTAAGGTTACTAAGCAGTTGTGCATAGGAATACTTTGAAGGGTGACACCTAAAGATTACAGGTTGAGATGTTTGTAATAGAAACAAGGATTGTTTATAAAGAAGGAGATTCACCAGAAATGTGCATCTTCTCAATATCAACCTTCACTTTTTTCTTTTACAAATTGACAATCTCAGCCAGCATTTATGCAAAAGTCAGTAAACGTTGCTTTTGGAAGAGTTTTCCATGTCAGAAATAAAATACAACAGTTTGTTTAACAATTTAACAAATAATTCAATCCAGAATCAGAATATATTCTCAGAGAAAAAGAAGCCTTTCATTAAAGGAACAGATTTTTAATCTCTATGCACAACCAAGAATTGAAAATTGTAATATTTACCTTGTTTTTCTCCTGTTAATAATATTGCTTAATCTTCATTATTTGAAGAAAATCCTTTTGCAAAAGTTTCCCATTGTTTGCAATGTTTAACATTCTGCTTTTTGAGAAAGTAAAACGTAAACACAGTCAAGTTTTTATCAGGTGAAAAAGCATGAAACTAACATTCCCCATTTTAGGGCAACATTAACTAACAAATTCCATTTCTATGGAAAGACATCAAATTTTTAGTTCCCCAAAACCTGGGAACTTTTAATTTCCTTTCTTCTCAAATAAAAGATATATCCAATTTGATGAAGAAACAAAATTATGCAAAACAGAAAAATTTCAAATCTGTATTTAAAATGGTGAAACATTTTCATTTTTAGGAATACTTCTCTCTTGTGGAACTCTCTTCACGCTTCTTAATTTTCAACTTTCATCTTCAAAAATTTAAATGCAATGTCAATTGTTATCATCCTTCTTAATCCCTGTTCTTTTATTGTTCTCAGTCCTTAATAATGTTTTTCTTTTTCTTATATTCTTTCACACTCAGTAACCTCCTGCATCTTAGTGACATTATTGCCTTGTTTGGGGATGAAATGATTAAAAAAAATTAAAAAAACAAATAAAAAAACTTTATACCAAAAAATAAATATCTAAGATGTTTAGAATTGTTTTCCATAAGTTGTCAAATAAGTAAAAAAAAATTTCAAATTTTAGAAATTAAATAATTTCTATTTGATAATGAACAGAGTTGGATGTATTTCAACATTTATGATGACAAATAAAAGAATCCTTAGCTTTTTTTATCTTCCTAACAAGTTATCTTAAAAACACATGGCTTCTAAATTTTGAAAAGAATTCTAGTTAAGATAGCTGCTGCCTTACATCAGAATCTGACAGAAATAGCTTCAAAAAAAGTGTCATTAGAAGATAAACATATTTAACTTAACAAATATACAACTGCATAAACAGTTAAGATGCATCCTTATATATATATATATATATATTATATAAAGATACATGTTTTTATATATATATATATATATATATATATATATATATATGAGAGAGTGAAGTTTATATATTTTCTTAACTGTAGAAATATTTTTAGTTTTCAATAAACAAAACCAAAATTTGTACTTACAGCACTTTAATTAGAAAAAAACTATTTAATATGAATGACTTTAATAATTAAGATTAATAACACCTCCTTTCCCTTTAAAAAATATTTCAAATTCTTTTTTCTCAACTTCTGAATGGCTATGATCAAAACAGAAGGTGGAACCCAATTTTATTTGAGTAATCAATAAATTTGTAGTCAAAAAAAAAAAAAAAAAAAAAAAAAAAAAAAGAAGACTATTTGGATATTTTAAGTTTAATTAAAATCTCATTAAAACTGAGAAGCATAAATTTGAAAAGTTATTTGAAAACCGTATTTTTTATCAGAGAAAAATCAATGAATGCCAATAAATTGACCAAGGAATATAATCTTGAATTTCATATCTAAGGATTTTCATATAACCAAGGTTTCAAATCACTATAAACTTTTGGCAGCTCAGAATGAGGCTGTTTGGGTTTCCACCTTATCCAAGGGTCACCTGGCACTACATACGGACATTTGAACTTAAAAAGTATTTCATATAAGTGACCTTTTCCTTTTTTTTTATTGTTCTTACCTACCTGCATATCTAACAGAAAGAAAAATGATTGTCTTCCAATCTATAACCACAAATTCATAAAATGAACTAAAAAGTTGTGAAATAAGATTTTTCAAAGCTAAAAAAGTTTAAAAACAAAAAATGAGAAAGACAACTTAAATCTTGGAACCAACAAGATTACTTACTGAATAGCAAAAACTGTATGAAATTTTAAAAGGAAATATTGGAATTCTGTGACTTATTTGGACAAGTATCCACATATCTATTGTTTTGATCATGTTATCCAATGCATTCTCTGTTTAGCAAGTAACTGCTTATGGACAAACTGAATATAAAATATGAATACCAGTATTTATTACTATCAATAATGTTAAACTTTGCTTTCAATAAAAGTACTGCTCATTGCTCTGCCAATAATTTCAACTAAAACACTCTTGTTTTTTTTTTTAGCCTGGCTGTAGAAGTTATCCAAAGCTAAAATGACCCATTGTTCTGACTTAAATGCAAGCCTAAATAATGAGTCTTGTAAATGCTCTTACAACCACCAAGATTTAAACATTCACTTCAAAGATTTTAATCTAATCAATTAATTCTTGATCTGTCATTTTCTATCAAAATATCTGTAGCTCTTCTCAGCGGGATAAACATCTCGAGTGGAATTTAGAAATGGAATGCAAATAATTAACCATTGTCATTTAAATGCAATCAAGGCTTGATTTCTCTGTTCACAACATCACTTGACAGAACAGCCTCAAGAAACAGAGCAGAGTAACAGATATTTTCTGTTTTTTTTACAGAGGTAATAATTTATAGAAAAGGAAAGACATATTAAAGGGGCTTATTTTTTATCTTCTGCTGAAAGTCGTCTGCAACATTGGTTTGGGCAGAAAAAAGTGAAGAAAACAAAGAAAATTACTAACTGCTAAAAGGTGAATTATGGCAAAGGTTTTTATAAGGAAAAAAAGCCAGATTTAAATAATGAATTAAAAAGAAAAAGTACACACATTACACTTTCTTTCAACAGATTTATTATTTCTTAATTATTAACCATAACATTACTAACAGCAATTCCTACAATCCCACTAATCAACAGATAAAATTTAGAAATTTCTTCAAACACCAACTTACTTTTAAATCACCTTTATTCCCAAAATGATTTACTTTTGTAGTTCAAGCAAAAATAAATATTTCAAACAGTATGCAGTTTAACAACTATGTTGTCAAAATTATTTAAATTAGTGCTTTGAAGTACTAGGGCTTAATCTATATTCACTGACAGAATACCAAGATTTGACATTCCTAATTGGTCTCCCAGCCACTACAAGGTCATAAATGACATTGCTTGACTATTGTTACCAACGCACTCTGTGCCTACTGCATTTGAAATCATGTACACATTTCAAACTTCTCCTGTTGATGAAGTCATCGTGTGCTTATTTCAGATTCACTAAGAGGAAAAAATGGTGTAAAAGAAAAAAGTATATTTTCTCTGTAATCCATTACTTCATTGTCTGTCATTCTCTCCCAGCAATGAACTCCCACTAACTTAACCCAATCTAATATTAGAGACGTTTCTATCAGATGATGTTGGCAGCCCAGTCAAGAGGAGTGGGGGTAAATCTGCCATTCTACAACTGACAGTGTTCTTCATTTCTTTATTCAATTCCTTCTGGCTTTTCCTTGTTTGCTCTCCAGGAATTAAGATTTCTAAATGAGTCATCAAAAAACTTACAGAATAGTGAAGTCATTTCTTACTTGATGCCTATGACTAATTATCTGTATTTGTGAATTGCAAATATGCATTGCTTTTGCAGAATAGTTACAGTTGGTATTTGGTCTTGAATAAGACACTAAATGCCACATAAATATGGCACCTTATAGACATTTTTAAGAAAAAAATGATTTTAAGCAACAGAAAAGAAATCTTATCAGAATTTGCATTTGTGTGTTTTATAAATTATTAAGTTTGGATCGATAGGATAATATAAATTTAAATTTTACAGCACATTAACTCTTCTATAATGGCCATGCAGTACGACACAAGCAGTTTCAGAATATTTGATAAAATTTCCAGATTTCTTTTAAATATACAAATCTTTTTCTTCTGTGAAGCAAGATTTTGAATTTGTTTAAATGCTGACCTGATTAGAAATGTAAATTAGTGTTACACAATGACCAATGGAAACAGGTTAAGGCAATTCCTAAGGTACATATTTGGCTAGATTTTTCTCTTGACTTATTAACAAAACAGAAGGAGAGTTGTGTAAGACCAAAAACACAAGTATAAATTTTAAAATGTTTTCTGTAAAAGCTTCTATTCCCTTGCAATGAACCAGTTATAGCAATTATATAATGAATCAGGAAAACACACCATACTAAAAAAAGACACTGATTTGTGTCTAAGATATAATTTCAAACTACTCAATTCTACATGAAAAGAGGGTTTATGTAACACTTGCTAAGAAGGTTACAGTGGCTTTAATGAAGAAAGGAACTGAACTCAGGTTACATTCCATATTCATGGCACTGAGAATGTCATGTACCTTAAAACTCACATAAATGCACACTAAGAGAGAGAATGTGGTTTCAAAACCAGTAATAGGCTGCACTACCAAAAGTGCAGAAACTGAAACTAAAGGCTTCCTTTTGAAAATTGGTAAAATTGCATCAGCAATACCCATAAAACCAGCCAAGCAAAAGAAAAGGAACATTTGCTAAATTAATTTAGGAAGAATTTGTCTGTCCAAGTTCTTCAGATTGAAAAATTTGAGGAAAAATTACTTAAAATTTTGAGAATTTATCATTCCTTTAACTGGCTAAGTACTAATTACTTACAGTAACTAATTAAATTTACATGTAGAAAATATTAATTAGCAGTTCTGAATTCAGCATTTGTCTTACAAAGTGTGTTCAGAAGTTTCTAAGTACATATATTTATTAATCATCAAAATATTTTCTTGGACTTTCTCTGACCATACACCAATATTTGAGAAGGTTTTGAGTTCTATCTTCATTAAACAAATTTTCAACAATGTCATCAATGAAATTTTGAATATTGAAGACAGTTTTAAATTTTTGTCTAAATAAAGAATATTGCATCAATTGATTGATATGAATGATAATCTGATTGCAGCAAATCAAGTGAATAGGCAATATCAGGAAGAATTTCCCATCATATTTTCATCTTGACATTTTTAGTTAACAAATCAATGTGTCACTGAGCATTCAGCAGTAGGAGATTCTGATTACAGTATCCTGTAAATAGCCTTTTTTCTTCAATTCACTGTGTTTGAATTTTAAAAAATGATTATTGTAACACTGTGCAGTAAGAGTTTCACTAGGCTTCACCAATTCATAATAAAGTGTGTCTTTCACATCCACCAAATATAGAGCAGTATCTTATTTTAAAAAAGGTGTTGGCTATCCTGGATCAACCTGTGACATTTGACATTTTTGATTTCTTGGGTGAATCCACATTTCATCTCCTGTGACAATATTCTACAAAAAAAAAAAAGAAAAGAAAAGAAAAAAAAAAACAGATTTTTCAAGTATGATAAGTGACATGCAGGTAGTGAGATAGTCCAGTGCATCAATTTGACATTTCATGTTGAACCCAATTTTGTCACTTCTGAATCTTTCCAAACATTTCCAACATCTTACAATTGTTGAATGATTGACATTTTTAAGCCAATTCCAACACTGACTGAGTGGCATCATCATTTAAAAGAGTTTGCAATTTATCACTTCCAAATTCCTGTGATTGACCACTACATTGTTTGATCCCCAAGTCAAATTCACCTTTCTTAAACATTGAAAATCATGACATATATGGCTTCCATCCAAACCATCTCCATAGGTTTCATCTGTTATTTTCTTTACTTCAGGCTGCTGTCTTACAAAGTATGAAAAGGAACAACATGCAGTATTTTACAAGCATCTTGTCTGCAACCATTTTCCTTTTCTTTTCTCCTTTTCTCTTAACATGGGATAAGCATTAAATAAAGAACACTCAAAACTGGTTTTCAAATAAGTATTAAATCTCTAGATTGTAAAGAAACACAAGTGCTGCCAACTTTTAAACACATAACCTTTGACAAAAGAAAATAGTTCAGTTCTTCTACTTCTCTTATCTGGAATTATCAAATAAAGCTCAAGCAAGAAACAAATTCTTCAACCACCTATATTTGGTAATATTTTTTTTAATGTAATTAAAGAATAAGCATCATCTTTTCAATCATTTAACTTGGGTCTTTTATTACAGATGTTGCATTTAAGATTTGGGATCAAATTTCACCCTCTATTATAAAATATTTCATAAATTGTTGAGACTATTATCCTCGTTGCAGCACTTATGTTAAAATATTCCCCAGTATCTGATACACCACACATCTGATGAAGGCCAAAAAAACAAAGAGACTGAAATGGGATAAATGTATCAATAATATTAATTTAAAGAGTTCACAGAATAGAAAGATTCTTCATCTCAAAACTTTAGACAACAATTATATGTTTAAAAGCTTCAGGAATTTTCCTCCTCCTCCTCCTCCTCCTCCTCCTCCTAGCAGCCTGAAGCAAAAGTGTTGGTGTTCCATAATAACAACTGACAGTTCACCTAACCTTGTTTCACTCTGTGCAAATAGAAATAGAAAAGGGAATTGAAGTCCAAAGGCTGAAATGGAAAGACTTTCTGGAACTTTTATTGTTTGTCAAGACAATAAAGTATATGTTTTATAGTCAGGAAAAATGAGAACGAATTCAAAATGGGTCAAGGATCAATGGAAAAATTCTACAGAAAAGCCTTTGAACATACAAATAGTGTAAAATCTATTCAAATACAATGAGAGTGAAGAGAGAAAGAAAGAAATAAAAGACATGACATGCACTTGTGTGACTTCACTCACTTGTAGCCATTGTGAATGGAAAAATAAACTGAAGTTTTCTTTTTTTTTTCTTTCTGTTCATGATGGTCAAGTAAATCATGTGCAACCTAAAAATTTACTTACAGGGATAATTGAACTTCTATTTTTTTTTAAATTTATTGATTTAGAGAATTAAGTCATTACTTGTGTAAATTTTGCAATTTTCTAACAAAAAAAAAGTAATATGGGACAGGAGAAAATAATGTATTAACAGCAGCTTCAAAATTGAATTGTAATTTCTGGTTTTTAAGACAAGAGAGATAAGTTTTATCAAAATAAATTTCTTTTTTATTATTATTCCAGGACATTACTTTCTTCATTACAATTACTTTATTATTTGTTTGATACAAAGCTTATTATTGTTCCAATAATAGGACAAATAAAACTATTAATAAATTAATAATAATAATGAAGAGCATATTTGGCACAGAAGATTGCGATAAAAAGCAACAAGAATAAAAGGGAGTAAAACAAAAATTCAAAAAATTAATTTGCATTTGAATTATTTATAAATTACAGAAATGTAAGAAGATGAAAAATTCTTGGTGTTAATTTTAAACAAAACTTACGTTCATTATTTACATTATTCGGACTACTGTCCTCACCATGTTTATTACAACATTTTGGCCGTTGTACGCTCCAGCCTTCTTCAGATGGTTGGAATGTCGAACTGAACCCTTTATTTCACTCACTGGGGTAGACTGTTCTAGTTCCACGTGCCATGTTTAATGGATGTCAGTTATCAGTTATCTCCTGTTAATTTCCCTCTCCAAGTTCTCCACTGCCTTAACCGGGTATTGAACTCACACTCTTTGGGTCTGTCACTGGATCTAACCAACGCCTTTATCCACTGTGCCATGTGTCCTTGAGGATAAAGGCGTTGGTTAGATCCAGTGACAGGACCCAAAGAGTGTGAGTTCAATACCTGGTTAAGGCTGTGGAGAACTTTCAGAGGGAAAATTAACAAGAGATAACTGATAACTGACATCCATTAAACATGGCACGTGGAACTAGAACAGTCGACCCCAGTGAGCGAAATAAAGGGTTCAGTTCGAAATTCCAACCACCTGAAGAAGGCCGGAGCATACAACGGCCGAAACGTTGAAATAAATATGGTGAAAATACCTCATCTCAGAAATATAGACAGACAAAACTACATTCAGAGAGAAATTTACATTTTAGCAGATATGTGAATGACAACTGAACTTGTTCTCAGAATCTTGTTGTTTTATACAAACATCAATTATTTTTATTCTATCCTAATAAAATGTTATAGAAAACTGGAGTGGTCAGAATATAAAATGTCTCATGAAATACTTCATGATGAAAGTTAGTTGGCAGATTGATAAAGTTATGTTGAAAAATTGCCTCCAATAAATTTGAATATGATGAACAGCCAATAATGTTTGCAGTCCATGAGGAGATTCTTGATCACTCATTGAATCTGTTCCAAAAAGATTCCAAACAGTTAAGCCAAACAGAAAACATGGAATTTCCTCTAATAAGATTCATTCACTAATAATTAATGAATTACCTGGAGTTCTTCATCTTGGCATTGAATCAAAACAAATTCTAAGCATTTGAGGTTTTAAGAACATAACCTGCCACTTGTCATTTGGAATGGACTCAATTACACCTTTATGTTAATGATGATTGTTCTTCTTCTATGTTTTATGCCCCTTCAGGACGTTGGTGATAATGGCTCTCCACATTCTCCTGTCCTTTGTAGCTCTTAGTAAATTTTGTCTTTTTGCTAACTCTCCTAAACCCTATTCTGCCATCCATTTACACAAGCTTGTTAAGCAGGGGTTATGTGTTGTTTTCCTCTTGTCCTCCTTTCCCTCAATGTCCTGTGAGTGATAAATTTTACAAAGCCTCTTTCCTCATTATGTGCCCTAGATATTTTAATTTAAATTTTAACAATGACATTTTAATGATTCAAGGTCAATATAGAAAAGTTTGAAAACGAGCAAAACAAAAGACTAAAGCTTTTCTCCTTGAATAATATTTTCATGGAATGTCACAAGCAGACATTCCACTTGAAGGAGGTTGGCATAACACCAAAAGATTTGTCTGTCCTTGAGTCAGCAACCACCAAATGAGAAACTCTAAAGATGATATTAATATAACCGATTCTTTAAAGTATTTTTCAGTTCCCATAAATATAATTTATTTTAAAATTCTAAAAACAAATATTAAAATTATTCAATGTAATTTTTCTTATTTAAAAAAGAAGTTTTTTTTCTTTTCCTACTGTGAATACTGGGTGCGATAGGTAAATTGTCGCCATTTTATATTTTTTATTTTTTTCTGACGTTAGTATAAGTGTCCATTTTTTGTTACCATTTTCAGTAAAACTTCATCATTGCTCACATGTTCAGTCCATGGTATTTTCAGCATTCTCCTGTAGAAGCACATTTCTGTTGTTTCAAGTTTTTTTCTTTGTCTGTGAGGAGATTGTCCTGCATTCACTAACATATAGAATGACTGATATTACATCAGTATTCTTTTCTTTGTTTCTAACACATTTTCCTGTTTTGCTTAGCTTTTGAAAGGCATCTTTCACTATACAAATGCACCTGCAGATTTCATTGTTGCTCTTTCTATTTTCTTTTAAAGCACATCTTTAAATTGTTTTACTTGCTTGATTTTAGCTTCTCCAATTTGTAATTTGCATGTTAGGCTGTTCCTTCTATTGATAACCATACATTCTGTCTTCTTGCAATCGATGTTTAGTCTTTTCTTCTCGCTTTCCTTCACTACTTTCTGTAGGAGCTTTTGTAGTTTGCTTTCTGTGTCTGATATCAACACTTTATCATCTGCATATCTTATGTTGTTAAGATTATGGCCTCCAATAATGAATCCTCATAGGACTTCTAATTCTCTCAGAATTGCCTCACTGTATAAGTTGTATAAGTCCAATGAGAAGACAAATCCTTGTCTTACACCCCTTTCTATTTTTGTATACTTTCTTAATTCGTTTTCTATCCATATTTAAGCAGTTTGCTGCCAATATAGATTCTGGATTATTCTAATATCTTTCCCAAATATGTCAACGTTACCTAGCAGTTCCAACAGTTCTTTGTGACATACTTTATCAAACATTTTTTTCAAAATGTATAAAACATAAATATACATCCTTTTGCATTTGTATTGCTTTTTCTGATATCATTCAATGCAATCAAGTCAAGTATGAAACTATCATTGCCTTAACTAAAAATTGACAAAGTAGATTCTCCAACATAAAATCAAATCAGCATTTAACTTGGAATTAAGAACAATTACGGAGAAGCCACTATAATAAACTTTTCAATTTGAAATTGGAGAATTAACCAAAAAGTAGATATACTTGAACTGTTTGGGAAATTTTCAGATGAGTTGTTAACAATACAATGTGATATAAAATCAAAAGAAAAAGATAGTGATTGACAAGAGATAAGAACCCTGCCAAATCATTATAGCTTTGGTAACTTAATTAGTTAAGGCATCATCCATGAAACCTGAGTTTCTAAGGAAGAGAATGAGATTTTGAATTTTAATTACAAATTCACAAAACTCAAAAATTGATTGACTAATTGTGTTATGATAAAAATCAACAAAATAAATGTGTCAAAATGAATAAAAGACCTAAAAGTTACCTTACCTTTTATTTTGTTTTTGATCAGTTCTACCAAAAGTTTAGTGTCTTCTGAGGCTGTCGCTTGCTGATACTCCTTGTTGTATAGATGCTCCATAAGGACTGCATGCATGCACTCCTTAACAAGAGCTGGACGGAATCTGTAAAAAAAATAAATAAATAAATAAAATTTTCATAAAAGCACAAGAGAGAAAATGTAAAAAAAACTAATTCAATTATCAGCTATTTTGTTCCTGGTCACTGAAGTTACATCAAACATTATGATTTTCATTCAAAAAGAAATTAATAATTTTAAACACATTTTAATGTGGTAAAAGATCTCCTTAGAATTGATAGACTCATTTTAGATCTTGAGAAAATAAATCCTGACTAGGTGAGTTTGTTTTATAAAAAAGTTAAAAAAAAAAAACTTATCCCTAGAAAATTGTAGTCCATTTTCTTTATTACGCTCATATTTCTCATCAGAAGTAGTGGGATTTGATTAAAGAATTATTTCAATCTTTCAAATTCATTTTCTGCCTAAATGATGCTTATTTTTAACTGTCACTTTGGAATAAATTGAAATATACTACATTGTTATCATGGATTTAACAAGTACTGACCACAAAGGACTTCTTGCTTGTTAGTTCTTGGAAGTGACAATCAATCTGTAAATATGATATTGTTGTTCATATCTGGTTTGAGCAACTGAATGAAAATGGCCAGGTCTACAGTTCATCCTAGTGCAGAGTAGGAGACAAAAATAAATAATTTCAAGAATGGTATGGATAGGATGAGCTCTTTAACTAAGATTGGTACCCACATGAAAATATAAAAAAAGAAAAAATAGAAAAACTACTTGGTGAGTGAAAGGACTTTTAAAGTTGCAAACTTAGCTTGACACTTGATAATGATCAGTGAACACACTTGAAAGCCTATCAGACATTATGACAAAGAATGCCATCTTCCAAGTGACATGACAAACCCAAATAGCATTTATTTGGCTTTATGAAATATCAAAAGCCTAAATAACTTTGTCTTTTCAACTCTTTAGTCTTTCTTTGGAGAAAAACGAAAATGTCTTACACTAAATTCTGTCACATAACATTTGTGACTTGTTCAATTCTGTCAGAGTCACATGAAGAGCAAAGAGTAAAAAGAGTTAAGAATAATTTTTTTATCATCATTTAAAAGGCAAAGTGAAAGTTATAAATAAAGTCTAAAATACAATGACTTTTTTAATGATTCAAGGTCAATATAGAAAAGTTTGAAAACGAGCAAAACAAAAAACTAAAGCTTTTCTCCTTGAATAATATTTTCATGGAATATCACAAACAGACATTCCACTTGAAAGAGGTTGGCATAACACCAAAAGATTTGTCTGTACTTGATTCAGCAACCATCAAATGAGAAATTCTAAAGATGATGATATTAATATAACTGATTCTTTAAAATATTTGTCAGTTCTCATGATTATAATTTACTTTAAAATTTTAAAATTCTAAAAACAGATATTAAGATTATTCAATGTCATTTTTCTTATTTAAAAAACAAAGTATTTTTTCTTTTCCTGCTGAGAATACAGAGTGCGATAAGTAAATTGTCGCCATTTTATATTTTTAATTTCACGCATGAATGTCATTTGTTTTTTATTTTGTTGACTGCACAATATAGTAGGGTCAGTTGGAAACCATGTGTGAGAAAAAGAGCACCATGACACCATTCACTCTGCCAACAGAGTGAATGGTGTCATGGAAACAGCATGCTGTACTGCTTGGCATTCACACTGGAAGCTCCAATACAAACATTAGAATGTTTGGGTGTCAATCAGAAGACAGTGCAGAGGATTCAGAATGAATTGGATGAGTCTAATGGTGATTACAAAGCTACAGCATCTCGGAAAACTCACTCTGTTCTGATAAGAAAAGAACTTCCAAATTTGTTGATGAGGGCCTCAGACCCAACATGGAGGCCTACATCAAGTGCCTTGAGGAGGTAAACCAATTTAAACAAGGAGATCATCCAGAAGAGTTGCAGGAGATTCTGAAGTCATCTGGAAGCTGTAGTTGAAGCCAATGGCTATTTTATTGAATAAATTTAGTCTTTAGTATTTCACAATATTTTTTGTTGAATTTTAGTACATATATCTGTTAAAAGAGATGCCAGTATTATTTTCAGTTTTTTGCATAATTTAGGCAATTTATTGATCGCACCCTGTATTATTTGGGTCAGTTTCATTTTATACAAATCTTCCTTAAAGACTGTTTCTAATATTGGTGCCCATGAATTTATCATAAGCATAAATTGAATCTTATTTAACCAAAATATTTTTAAAATTCAAAAAGAAGGACATCAACATGCCTAAAAGAATGTTATAATAAATATTTGTCCCATTAAGTCAACTTTGCTACTGTTCCATCTTTTTGTACCAAGGTGACTACCAATCTAAGTCAATTGCTTTAAGTATAACATTTGCCACATGACTTATGTAAGAATTGATGCACATAAAAAATTCATCTCGATATTTAACCTTTAACACCTTATAGGCAACTTCATTTGGGAAGTAAAATATTTTCTGTCACTGCAGGCAACTCTAATTGCTAAGCAATATGTTTGGATTTGAAAGTTGTGTTCACATATTCAGCCATGGCAACAAAAAATAACCTTGATTGAAATTGATAAGACTACTGGAATTATGCGGGGGGGGGGGGCGGTTGCAGCATCATAAATGAATGCAACAGAAAAAGGAGTAATAGTCATGAATAATGCAGAAAGCTGAAGGTGAAATGTTAATGGCATTTTTAGCGAAGACCAAAACTAATTGCCAGTTTAATTTCAGTTCATTCAAAAATGTTCAATGTATAAATTGGTCAGAAACTAATATAAAATTCTCTTGTAAAATATTCAACTTTAGAACTAGAAGGGATCCTTAGCTATTCACATCAAGATGAACATCTAGTCTTCTAACAAGTCATGAGATGATGTCAAACATGCCAATTATAACTGATCTGTGTGTGGCCACATACACACATATATACTTTTAAAACTCAATCTACTTCTTTCTTGTCCAAAGTAAATTTATTCCACATACATTGAAGCTTTTCTTTATACTCTCTCACTGCATATCTAGTTCAAAATATTTTTAATGTCTTCACACATTAATTTCTCTGTAATTTTCTGTCTCTATGAGAAGGTTAGTCTTTCCCTCTTTCTCTACTTACAGTTGTTAAAATGTGATTGATCGCTGCAGTGACTTGACTATAAATAACTGAAGGTCACAAATGGCTGAAGATAATTGAACTGAAATTTATTGGCAGCCATAATGAATTTGTAAATCAGAACAACTTTGCAAAAAAGCATTTGTTTTTTTTATGATTTGACACAAGTGAAATAAGAACTAAGATAAATGTTCAACTGACTTACATAAAACTTCAGTCATTGCCACAGGTTTTGTTTTGACTCTGTTGTGAAGTCAAGGTTTAGCACTAGTCAGTCGCTAAGCTTGTACTACTACATTATTCTCAGTAACGAGTTATATAGGCTTTCTCTTGCACTTACACAAATTAGGCATATTAATTTGCCAGTGTCACTACATCTCCCTGAAACATATAGGTTTTATACCTCTAGTAGTTCTTGTACTTCTTCTCATGATAGTTTCATTACTTTGCTCTACTTCTCTCTCTCCCGTATTTCTTTCTCTGGGAGACCTAGATCCGTCCCCTGCTAAGCTGTAATCATAGGCATTTTCTTGCATTATTTGATCTTCGTCTGAACTTTCAAACTCATTCTGGCCCACTTGATCCTGCATTATTTCATTTTGTAACGGTTGTTCTAATAAATAATTAATGGACGGAATCGTAGACATTTCTTCATCATTTTACTCTTCATATTCTGGGTCCTTATTTGATCTGCATGGGCTAATACACTGTTGCCGTTTTCCCTATTTATTATAGCTGTATTGTGGCCTTTTTGCATGATAAATTCTACCCTTTCCAGATTTGCTTCTTTGTTCTTTTTGTACCACATTTTTTCATTTGTGGAGTATGACATCGTTAGCGGAGCTCTAATTTGTCTTCCCATTAAAGCTGATGGGCTTTCTAGTCTTCCAGCGTGTGGTATTGTGTGATAGCTTAAAAGCAGCCTCAGTAGAAAAACTTCTACTTTTTCTTTTTACGGTCTGCACCATTCTTTCAACTGCGGGTGATAAGGGGGTGTCTTATACAGTTTACATCCTATTTTTTCTAACCATAAATTAAGATCTTCATCACAAAATTCTGGTGCATTGTCAGATACCAGGGTTTTTGGTATGCCATTTTTGGAAAATATGACCCTTAGAATCTGTTTTATCGTAGAACTTTTCTTGTCTGGCACCTGGATTATTTCAGGCCAGCCTGAAAATGAGTCTACTAGAATTAATAAGAGTCCCACTCCATTAATATACGCATGATCCATATGCACCCAACTCCATGGCTCCACTTCTCTAGGCCACGAATGTAAAGTAGTCTGTGTAAAGTTTCTTAATTCTTTACATTTTTTGCACCTTTTTATATATTCTTCAACATCTCTTGAATATCCCGGCCACCATGTTTCTAATTTTATCCTTTTTTGTGTAGCCGCTACTCCACAGTGTATATCATCATGTACACTTTTTATTACCAATTTTCTTTGTGTTTCTGGGGGAACTACCAGATCCCCATTACAAATCACTCCATGTTCTATTGTTAATTTCTGTCTTATTTCTTTGTAGGGTCTTTCCGCCCTAGAACAATTTCCCCATAAGTTTTTTCTTATTCTCGATATTATCCTACTTAGTACTGGATCATGTCTAGTTTCCGCAGCCATTCTATCTAAAGACAAAACATCAGTCTCTACCCAATGTAAGAATGTATCTTCAAATTCTTCTGTTTTATCTTTTGACTCCTTGTAAAATCTCAATCTTGATAGTGCATCTACGTGTGGAAATGAATTTCCTTTAACATGTTCTATATCAAAATCAAATGCCATCAATCTTATTGCCCATCTTAGTATCCTCGATGTCGTGGCTTTGGGTAATTCTTTCCTTGGGTTATAAACTCTAATGGTCTATGATCACTTCTTAACGGAAATATTTTTCCAATTAAAAATTGTCGGGCTCTAGTAGTTGTCCACACAATAGCCAATGCTTCTTTCTCTATATTTGAATAATTAAATTCAGTGTTCGTTAGTCTTCTTGATAAATACATTATCGGATGTCCTTCTTGTGATAATATTCCCAATATTGAATGTTCGCTTGCATCTGTGGTTAATGTCATGTCCTTTTTTGGATCAAACATTTTCACTACAGGTTTCTTTGCCATAATTTCTTTTAATCTATCAAAAGCTTTTTGTTGTTCCTCTGACTAAATAAATTCAACATTTTTTCTTAAATTTGCAAACGGAAAAGTCAAGTCAATGTATTTTGGTACATATCGCCTGTAAAAATTCACCAATACCAAAAAAGACTCCAGTTCTTTTTTATTTGTAGGTGTAGCTACTTTTAGTATTTTTCCTATTAAGGCTTGGTCTGGTGATATACCTTCTTTTGAAATGGAATAACCTAAGAAAGATATTTTACTACAATTGCTTAAACATTTTTTTTCATTTATTGTCATTCCAACATTTCTTAATCTATTCAAGATTATGTTGGTTTTCTTTTTTAATTCCTTTTCATTAATAGCTCCTATGCATATATCGTCTTGGTAACAAATCATATTTTTCATATTTTCTAAAACTTGTTCGATGGCCCTTTGAAATATGGCGCTTGTGGTTTTTATTCCATATGGCATCCTTTTCCATCTTAGTAACCTTATTGGCGTATTTATCGTGATTACTTCTTTGAAGTTATCATCTATTGGTATTTGGTGGTATGTGGTTTTTAAATCTATTTTTTTAAAAACACTCATTCCTGCCAGTACATGTAATGCAACTTCAACATTCGGTATGGGATATGAATCTGAACAGACTTTGTGATTTACGCCTATTTTGTAATCTCCACAAATACATAAATCACCATCTGTCTTTCTCAACACTACAATGGGTGATGCCCACTTACTGCCCCCAGGGGGAACATGTTCAAGAAGGTCTTCTATTAATTTTCGTAGTTTTGTTACTACTAATAGCAACAAATGTACTGGTAATTTTCGTGCCTCATAATAAGAGGGGGAGACATTTTCTTTTAATTTTAAACTCACTTTATAGTTTTTTAACTTTCCGATTTTTTCCATTTTTATCTCATTAATTAATTTGGTAGAATTTATGTCAAGCACGTCGTTTCCAAGAAGTCCGTGGTTCTTTTTACAACTTGTGACAATTATAGGTATTACTTCAAATTTATCTTCTAACTCCAAGGAACCTTCAAAGTATCCTAAAGTTTTTATGACCGACCCATCAAATTGGCAGAGTTGTAAACTGCTCTTTCGTAAAGGTGGCTTTCCAAAGATTTTTTGGTATCAGCGTTACTTCACTCCCAGTATCAATTTGCATATCTAAATTGCAGTTGTTAATTTTAACCTTTAATATACTGTCTTTTTTCTTTTGTTCAATTTTTTCTATATTCTTATCTTTTAATGTGAACACTTCCATATTGGTTTCATTTTCTTCAACTCTTTCAATGGTTTTCTTTTTGAATTTGCATACTGCTTGAAAATGGTTCTTTTTTAAGCAATTTGTACAGGTTTTTCCAAATGCTGGGCATTTTTCCCTTTTTATTTTGTGTCCACGTCCACAATACGCACATTTTCTTATCTTTTTTAACATGTACGTATCAGCGAATATTTGTTCGCTGGGTTGACTTTTATGATGGTTGTATTTCTGTATCAATTCGTGTTGCTGTATAAAGTCAATGCATGTATTTAAAGACATATTTCCTATTTGTAGTTGTTCCATTATTTTATATCGGTGTGATGCATTGCACATACCTTCAATTAACCTTAATTGAATCAAGTCCTCTTCAATAGTCTGTCCGTCTTGTCCGAGTTTTTCAAATTCGCAATATCTACTCGCATTTCGTAGACGGTGTAGATATTTTATAATTGGTTCGTCAATTTCTTGTTTTATCGACATGAACTTCGTTCTTTCTGCCACTACCAGCCTTTTTTTTGGGTCTCATATTTCTCCTTATAATCTGACTTATTTTTTCGAAAGTCAGGTCTTCCAAGTTTGTGGGATATGCCATGGTGGAAACTTTCATTATCGCCTCGCATCCAGCTGTAGCCAAGAATAAATCCGTAATTTCATTTTCGCCTCCCTTCTCCTTGTTGTCTTTCAACTTTTTACTTCTTGCACTGGCAGAAAAACATCGAATCCATGCCTCCACAAAATCTGAATCTTCTAGAGACAAATGGTATCCTATTGGCGACGCCATTGTTGTGAAGTCAAAGTTTAGCACTAGTCAGTCGCTAAGCTTGTACTACTACTACTACTACGTTATTCTCAGTGACGAGTTATATAGGCTTTCTCTTGCACTTATGCAAATTAGGCATATTAATTTGCCAGTATCACTACAGACTCAAAAGTTGCAGTAATGTTTTATGGATGTAAATTTACATGACCTTCCAACTTGTCAGTTTACAATGATTTCTCTTTCTCAACTGAGATAATTAAGAAATTTGAACTTTCTCATTATCTGAGAATGCAACAAACAATGAGACTGTGATGGCAAAATTAAAAGAATTTCAAGTTGTTATTTTTTGCATCAAGAAAAAGTGTCTCTTATTATTATGAGAGACCTGAAAGCAAGAGGATAAGTCAATGTTGCACACAACTTGTCAGATTGAAAGTCAATGTTGTATACAACATGTAAGACTGCAAGACAATGCTGCACAAAACTCCTCATTTTTAGCCAATCTTCAAATAACATTTTCTTACAGAATGTATCATTAAGAAAATGAAGTTATATATAGAATTACAGTATTTTGACCAAAAATTCTCTGTCATTCCTTAAATAAAAGCAAGAAATCTGAAATAAAGTCTGCTAACAAAAATTCTTAGTTAAATTATAAACATCTCAGTCTGACACATTTCCATATTACTGGAAAACTATGAGGGAAAAATCCACCCACAATATCTTGTTAGTCTGACCCACTAATCATTGCCTAATGGTAGTCCACCCACTTTTATAGATGAAACTCTTTTCATTATTTTGAATTAAGAATCTCTCTTTCATTTGACAAAATTCCACTGGTGAGTATTTTATAACTGTATAACTGTATTTTATAACTGTATAAATGCAAGTGAAAATTTTTATATTTTTTAGTGAATCTCCATTAAAAGGCATGGGGCATATCAAAATTTATTGATAGCAACCAATCAAAATAATTTGCTGTCTGTGAATGTTTTGAAATTATGGTCAGAAATGTTATTTACACTTTCCTCAATGATACACTTTAAATACTTTCTCAATAGAGAAATACAGCAAGATTGAGGCAGCTCAATGATCAGGGACATCCACAAATACAACAATAAAAGAAACTTTTTCTCCATTAAGAATTTCAAATTAATCATTTGTAAATGCTTCAATGACAGATGTCCTTCAACAGGTGCTACATATGAAATTATTTAGTACAAAAAAAGTTTCCATAATCCACAGTTGGGCTTTTGTACATTTTTGATATATCCTTTTTAGCCTTTGCAACATTATCTGATAAAAAACAACAGTGCATATTTACTTAGTTCTATACAAGGAAATTCACAAAAACCTTGATTTTAATTTAGAAAGAGCACCTTATAAAACCTCAAAATGCCCTGCTCACAAAAAGAGCAGTGTATACTTTTTCACTTAAGAAAAAAAGTTTCTGAAATTGCACTGAATTTTTAAATAAGAAACAAATAAAAAATAATAGATTATTTTTATTAAGGAAATTTTAAACATTTATGCACAAAGGAACCAATAAACTTTCAGCAAGAAATTGTAAATATCCCTACTTGATAAAATGAATGCAAAGATGTACAGTGAAAAATTTTCACCTGTAAATTCTATAGGTTATTATCTCCAGAAAATAGAAATATTCTTTTTGCTTCTACCACACACTACCTTTATTTTCTGGTAAGAATTGGTTTTAGCAATAAAGACAAAAACTTTTCCTACTTTTTATCTTTAATAAAATAAAGCGTAAAACTTAAATTACAAACCAGAATTGATGATACAGAACTTTTGAATGGGGAAATTATGTATCTTTTTTTTGCCTTTCCAAAGGTTTTACTCATGAAAAATACAAAATATATCATTTCCCTAATTTAAACATTTACATTTTTATACTACTTACAGGTCTAAAAAAAATGATGATGTGATTATTATTAGTAGTAGCAGCAGTAATTCTTTCTTTTTTTATTAATGTAATTTGATGTTTTCTATTTAACCAACAGCTAAAAAGAATCTTTCCCTATTTTAGTGCAAATCCACCTCCCATATAAAACCAATAGCACTGAGGGCTTAGCAACCCACACTTTCTAGAGAAATGCTACAACTACCAGTGCAAAAAAAATCCAAGGAAAAAACAGACAGAATATTTATAAAGAAAATAAAATCCTGGCTGCGCAAAACATTATTTTGATAGATTTGTTATTTGACACTAAGTCATATTGGATTGTTAAACTCACTCAGTCTTCTTTTAGGGGTTTGGTTTCTTTAAGAATATCTTCAACTTGTTTCATCTGCTGAGCAAACAAGTGTTTCATAAAGTAAAAGAATTTCCTTTACCATTTACCTGAACAGTTGTTGCATTACACCTGCAAGATGAAGATAGGTATTTTCATTTCTATAAAATCATGTGGAGTTCCTTGCTTAAAAGAAGCTCTTTACTTTACTGTTTCACTCTGTCATTCAAAAGAATCGATCACTAAGCATACCATAACAGAGTTTATCCAAATTTCAATAATTATAAAGAATTCTCTAATCTTTTTACATTATATTTCGATGTTGAAGGCAATCATGGATCACAATTTGTTTCATTTTGGATTGTTTAATGAATGAATCCATTTTTTAATCAAAAGTGACTATCCTGTCCCCAAAATAAAGAGAAAGACAAATTTTTAAATGTTAAGAAACATTCGTTTGCATAAGTCAACGTGGAATTTATTTTCTTAACTTTTGAAATTTCCTAAGACTTGTAAAACAATGTCTTACACAGTTGATTGATTGGAATAAAGAACTGAGGAAATTTCAGGCAATTCTAAGATTTCTTTAAATCTATGAAAAAGAAAGGGCTGGAGATTTTTTTTTTTTTTTTTTTGCGTTAACCTATGGTAAGTTCCTTAAAATAAGTTTAAGTGAATTGTTTGTTTATTCTGGTGAAATCAAATCTCAAAATGAGAAAGGGCAAAAGAACTGGGCAAGTAAAATGAGGTCAAAACCAGTAAGAATAAATAATCAAATCATGATTATTATTTATGATTATAACTTTCTACCACAGAAACGAACAACACTGAATAAATAATAGAAGTCATTGGAAATCAATTTTGTATAATTAATCACTCGACAATGGTAAAAATATCGAGACTGAGAAAGACGGACAAAAAAAAAAAAGTTATCCCGTGAGTGTCACAATGACATTTTCGAGGGGTTTAAGGGGGTCATTTGGACAAAAAAAAAAAATTTTGTCATTGAAACTTTAGAAAGTCTTCAAATTACCTCTTTCTGCATAAGCGATAAATATTTAATATTAAATTGCCAAAAGAAAGAGAAAGAAAAATACAATAGCAAATTGATTGCTCCCAAAAAGAAAAATAAAGACTAGACTTCTTTTTGCAGGTAGAGAAGATGATGATGATCATAATTAATAATAATAATAATAATAATTTCCTGCGATTTGCATGGGTGACGAAAAAGAGAAAATGATAGAGCTTTTTAAAAAAAAATAATAAAACCAAGTCAATAAACTTCCTGGCAAATAAAATTGATAAACAAACTAAATGAAACACGTGTGTTTTTCTGTTTAACTTTCATGTCTTTAAGAATCGTAAAAAAAATGTATTTTTCTTCAGGCTTAATTACTGGTTACAAATAAAAAGAAAAAGACTGTTTGAGAAAAGAAAAAAAATGGGTAAATTTTAGTCAGGCTACCCCTACATTTCAGAGTAAAAAAATTAAAAGATAGGCCAGTATTGTTTTTATCGTTTCATGAACTTATTTTTCCCGCTAAAAAAAAAAAAATTATATACATTTTTTTTCTCAAGCAACTCACAAAAAAGAAGGGAATAATTTCATGAAATTGAAAAGGAAGCGCAAGTACTTTCAGGTGCGTGAATTCCAAGCTGAAAGTTTATGACAGACAGACAGCTAGCTACCTAGCTCGATAGATAGGTAAAAAAAAAAAATTCTTGGCCAGAAATGTTGCCCTTCAAGTATTTTAGAGATGTTCACAACTTTAGTCTAATAATGAAATTGAAAAGTAACAAGAAGTTGCAGAGAGGAGGGCGAGAAGAAAAACCAAAGTCCCGTTTTGAAGCGAGTAAGTCGAGTGACGCTGAAGATAAGTAGAAAAATAAAAACAAAAAAAAGAAACGTGTTTTTCTTATGAGATGAGATTGTTGTTGTTTATTACAATGAAGAGATCAGTAATAACCGACAGAAAAATTAAGAAAAACGACAAAGTTGTGTTTTTAAAAGTTTTTTCTACTTACATTCGCACATCGAAGGGGGAAACCGGTTGATAAGAAGATGGCGAGAACATGGTGGGGAGGTTGTTTTTTTTTTTCAAGACAGACCCTGATAGGTCCTGAAAGATCTGTGTGCAATGGGAAATGTTTCAAACGGGTTGTTGTCATACGTCAAAAGGTGGCCAGGGGTGTTGTCTCTGTCACACACACACACACACACACACAGACACAGACACAGACACAGACACACACACTGTGGCTGATGGTCGTGAAAGACGAAAAAAGAGAAAAGCAGAGAAAGTGAGAGAAAAACTAGTGACCGAGATGCAGGGTAGTGATTGAAGATCAACACCCAGGGAAATTGTGAGGACATGAGTGGGTGGCTGTCTATCCAGGCGACACAGAGAGCGGCCAATACAAAAAGTAAAAAACATTAATAATTGAAAAAACATTTAACCGTAACGACTAAAAACAAAATACTGGCATCGTCGTAGAATAATGTTGTTTTATTTATCAATTAAGGAACATCACTTAATTCTTCTGATAAACTATCACCAGATAATCATGAACAAGATTTTACTCGCACATTTTTAAAATTAAAAAAATAAACTTTCCAATTAGAAGTGTAAATCATTTTTATTTTCTAACAGCTCGACATAAGAAAATAAATGTTCTGCGGCTGCCTGTGAAAATCGAACCCATAACCAAATCAATAACAAAATATTAAAAGACAAAGTTTAAATCTCAAGTTAAAAAAAATGTTCTTTAATTCCCTTAGCAACAACAGACCTACATTTCAGCAGGAGTACCTCACAATTGGCTGCCTCAACCCATGATGAGTCTATTTTTTAAGAATTACAAATACAATGCATTGTTTTAGAAAACAATTCTTATAATTATTTATTATCTCATCATAAGTAACTTTACAATTTCTTCAAGCCTTTCCATCTCAGTTGAGTGGAAGTTGGAAGTTTTTTTCTCTAGTATGAAGAAAACAATAATTACTGAATGATTATTATTTCATTCTTTTTTATTCTACAAATATTTCTTAACAATTAACCAAATCAGGCCAAATTAAATTCCTACACAACAATTATTTCATTTTTATATCTTACACACACACACACACACACACACACACACTTTGCAATGTAACAGAACTTTACAGACTGCCCCATAGAAGATGGATTTGTAAAGTAAAAGATTTTTGTTTTTTCACTTCTTCCAGTCTGACCTTGCTCAATATGTTGATCAGTCTGTGTGTCACTGACCTTTAACCTTTTAAATGAATGGCTAAGGAAAAGTGGAGATACAAAAACAAAGACGAGAAAGAAGGTGTGTTTGGTAGAGGCTGAAATCTAGGACAAAATACAATTGTAAATGTCAATGGAACAATTTAGAGATGAAAATAATGTTCAGTCAGAAGAAGTGAAGAGGAACATTTTCTAATGAATATTTATAGAAATGACAATTTCAGATATTTTGGTTGGGTAATCACAACTGGATAGACTAATAATTTAAGCCTCAAACAAAAAAATAAAACAAATTGAAAACATTAATCCAAATCGTCTGTGTGCGTGCGTGTGTGTGTGTCACTATGACTCGGTAATCAAACTGAATACAAGCCCAACTACATGAGAATCAGTACACAAAACGTTTTCACAGAATATGTCTCCTAAACTCAGGCACAGTGTCAAATGAAGTAGGTTGCTTCTAAACGTAATTATATTTAGCCTATAATTGTCGCCAGGATTAATTTTCAAACAAATGGTAAAAAAAAAAAAAATTGTTTGGTGAATACATTTTTAATGCCAACCTGACAATTACTGACTCTAACCTGAAATGTTTTCTACTCTGAAGAAAAATACCTTCTGACTGATCATCTACCCAGCAAAGTTTTGCAAAGCTTCACATATAGAATGAATGAAATGATGAAAACTTTCTACTTTCATACTATCAATAAAGGTATGAAATCACAAAAAGAAAAGAAAACCAATGTCTTATGGACGGGAATTACTGACACCCAATGAGTATTTTGGTGCTTGTAAAGTTATTGCTGTAAGCGATTACAAAAGTTGCCTAAAGACAAAGAAAGTATTAATGTTTTCTTAATTTTTGAACATATTTTAAAATACCTTCATCTATGGTGAAATATATTGTACTTAGAGTCGGTTATTTCTCTTGTAGAAGAAGAGCTTCCACTAAGTATGTTGATTGTTGAATTTTGTCTTTATAATGAATGCCATATAATGTTTTAATATCATCTACTAGTATTTGCCTTATGTTAATGATCATATTTTGGTTTCCATAATAATCTGTATCAAACTGAAATTTTATTTCCTGTGACATATGGTCTCAGTTTTATTAAATGAAAAATTGATTCCAATTTTAGTTCTCAGAGTTTCAAAAACAATTTCAGGAATTTTTTTTGTGTGTGCGTGTCTGTGAGTAGCAGATTTTTCTACCATTTGGGAAAGAGATTTTGTTTGACATACCACACCAACTGAGAAGAAATGGCTACCTGAAGGCTCTATTCTAATACAAGAATTCTATCCTACCATTGACAGCAGTAGCTATCATTACAGTTATTTGAGAACCATCAGTTTACAGTACACTAAGTATTCATATCAAAATATAACATCCAAGTTTCTACTTAGCACACCAAATATAACTATCACTTCTCAGAGTTAATTATCACACTATAAACCTTATCTTGTCATTAGGTACAAATACAGAATAGGAGAATTCAATTTTAGGTATTCCAGATTTTATAATTATTTAATAAATAGAATCCAGATTAAATCTATGCAAAAAGCAACAATAAAAATCATCTCTTGGCATGTAAAAATAGTGATAGCAAGGAATATTTTAATGGCAAGAATAAAATAATTTCTCAAATATGCAAGATATCTTTCTTTATATATATATATATATATATATATATATATATATATATATATATATATATATATAGGATATATGAAGCAATACTTAATGTTTTCAGTTAAGCCAAGAACTTCCCCACAAAAATGTTTGATTATTGTCAGATTTTCGGAAATGGTTTAGACCCAAAACATATACACACACATAAGTAGACACAGAGGTCAACAACAAGTGACAAGTGGTTTCATGCTTGAACATAATCGTCAGGCCATCTATCTATCAATATATACTATTAAAGAAAAACAAAAACTGTTGGTGAAAACAACAGACAGCTTACCAAAACCTAAACAGATATAGTCTTGAATAAAGACGATAATACTGAAAAAAGAAAGAGAAAAAAGGCCAGAAAACAAACTTACCTACCCAGTAAAGTGCTCAAAGCCTAGATTGCCTAGACCGAGCAAAAATTGATTACCAACATTAAATCCTATGCAAAGACGGCACTAGTCATGACAAGTTTCACGCAACGCAATCTTCAGACAACTTGAATATACATTCTGATGATTACTTGCAGTTACCATATAGTATTGATTTCTTTTTCAACTACCTGGCAAACATAACATTAGCATCTGCAGGTGGAAATGGAAGGGTCAAGGAAGAAGACCAGATAATTGCCATGGCCTGTCTGCAGTCCATGCAACATCAGAATAATATTCAAAAGCAGCTCAACTTTACAGAGAAATCTCTGCCAATTAAAGCCTAACACAGAGGAGAAAATAACCATGTGTACTCAATTCCTTGCAGTTGCGACAGAGAATATAAATGTGAAAAAAGCCACCATCAAATTAGTAAGGCTGGAGGAACATTTAAAAGCCATAGTGAGTGGTGAGACAACGAAATTGGGCATGGATGATCATGTATGGAGGGAAAAAGTCATCACACTGGACAATGTAGAACACAAGAAAGTTAGATGTCTGAAAGAATCAGCACATATGCTAGGCTATGAGGACCTCCTTAGTAGGCCTAGCATAAAAATAAATACAATATGAGTGCTGCTAATAAAGAAAGAAAGACAAATGACAACAACTCTTCAACAGCAGCAGCTATAACAAAAGAAAAAAGCTTCAGTGGAGCATGACAAGCAGCAGCAGTACACATCAGTAGGTAAGTTAGGTTTAGGGCTCCAAGTTCTCCAAAGAAAATTGTCCTTTACGACAATAGCCTAGTGGATTAAAGTGTTAGTTCATGAATTTGGTGACATAATAATTGTGAATTCAGTGTGTACTTGGACTATGGAAACAGGATGAGCAATAACTGAACAGTATTAAAAATAAGAACTAGATAAGATATCCCTATTGAAATGAGAACAGTCTACCCCTGTGGATTAAATAAAGGGTTCAGTTCAGAATTCCTTGTGAGTTTCCCAGATTGATATACACCTGATGATGGCTGGCCAGTAGAACAGCCAAAACTTTGAGATAGCAACAACAAAGATGAGGACAACAGTCCGAATGTAAATAGCTTAAATAATGATAACTCCTCAACCCAGAAATCCAGACAGAAATCTATCTTTACATTTAAAATTGAGAATTGCATGAGTTTAACAGCTTCAGAAAGAAAAACTCAATTTTTAAACTAAGATTAGCACTTTAAAAAAAAAAAATACCTGATCTCATTTACTGATTTCAAATATATTAGGGTATTTGTGCTGCAAAGCATATATATATATATATATATATATATATATATGCACACAAAAACATCCATACACAGGGTGCAATGGGTAAATTGTCGCCATTTTATATTTTTAATTTCGCACAAGTGCATTGATTGTTTGATTTTGATAACTGCACAGTATATTAAGGTCAGTTGGGCACTGTCTTTGAGAAAACGACTACCATGACGCAATATACTCTGCAAAAAATATGGAAATGGCATACTGTACTTCTTGGCATTCACGCTGGAAGCTCCAATAAAAACATTGGGGATGTTTGGGTGTTAATATGAAGACGATGCAGAGGAATCAGAAAGAGTTGGATGATGATTATGAAGGGACAGCAGCTCAGAAAACTCACTCTAATTGTTCTGATAAGAAAAGAACTTACAAATTTGTTGGTGGGACTCAACATGGAGGCCTATATCAAGTGCCTTGTAGATGTAGTGTTGCCCTGGGTCAAGAGGGTGGCTGCTGGAAGACATTATGTCTGGCAAAAGGACTCTGCACCATGCTACACAATCAGGAGAACCCAGTCATGGCTGTCAGATAATTTCTGCGACCACATCACCCCTTACATCTGGCCACCTAATACTCCACACTACAGCCACCTTGATTATTATGTTTGGTATGCAGTTGAGCAAGAAACCAACAAAACTCTTTGTAACACCAAAGATGAACTGAAGACAAGGATTATGGCAGCATTTGCCAACTTAAACAAGAAAAGTTACAGGAGATTCCAAAGTTGTCTGGAGGCTGCAGTTGAAGCCAATGGTGATTTTATTGAATAAATTTACTCTTTAGTATTTCAAGATATTTTTGTGTAATTTCGGTAAATATATCTGTTAAAATGAGATGTTAGTGTTATTTTCATTTTTACGTAATTTAGACGACAATTTATCCATCGCACCCTCTATTTACACAACAATAAATCCAAAAACTGTAAACTCTGTCTGGAGGAGAAAATAGCTGTAATTACTTTTCCAGACAAAGTCAAATGACTAAATAAATGATCAGAACTCATAACAAAATGCAAACACGAAAACAATTTTTTACTACTTTACTTTAAAATTAAAAACAAACACAAAAATAAAAATAATATAAAAATAAATAAATAAAAATAAATAAAATAATCCAAATCAATAAATAAAGTAAATAATAAAGGAAAACTATGAAAGCACACATAAACACAAGTAAACATTATAATAACACTCAACAAAAAATAATTAAGTAATCAATAATAAATGATGAGTAAAAAAAAAAAAAAAAAAAAAATGTTAGCAAACAACACTATAAAATGACTCCAGAACTGCATTCGGATTCACAATTATTTCTACTCAGTAGCCCCTTGAATAATTTGAAACATAACTGTTACAACTCACTTAATACAATAGACCTACTCATAATGTACTATTGACTAGCCTATATGATTAGTCAAGCCAAAACACAACACACATAGCCTAAAGATTGTATTTAGGGATAAAACAGACTGTCGCCACTGAGTGTTGGCCTCAATAGGGACGATTAATACAAATATAAAATTTGTGACTGAGCTGATTGATGTTATTTTTTTCAGCACCCTGACTCTAGAGTTTCATAGACAGCCCCTCCAGCAATATATATATATAAATTAGTACATATACGTGTATCTACATTTTGGTGTGTGACTTAAGTTTCACTGAATCATAATTTTAAAAAGGAAATAACATTGTAGTGAAGCAAATTGTTTCTTGTTAGACATAAAATGATGTTTGTTTTTAAAATTAAAACGGAATAATACTAAAAGTTATGAGACAATTCTTGTTCCCACAAAAACTTGTTTCTGATTGACAAGAATAGAAACTAGAAACAGTTGTTTGTATTCACAGCTGTTTACTCAAAAATGTTTATTGTTCAAACTTTGTGTAATAATTTGTTTGTTTCGATGGATCAGACTCAAATCAATGAGCCAAAGTTGGCCTCATTAAATTTTGTTCATAAAACATTATCATGAAGCACAAAATTGATTTAATTCAAGATTTTAAGTTATGGAAAGAATATTACATTCAAACCATTACAAAATCTTAAGGTTATCCTTAATAGTTAACCCAAACCCTAATCTTAAGATTATCCTTAATAGTTTGGGTGGAAATTTGCTAGCCCAGCTCATAACAGAATGGAAAAAAAAAACTTGTCTGTTAGTTTCACAGGCTGAATTGAATTTGCCTAAACTAGCATCAACAACTTTGTATTGTTATGAATATAAACAAGAAATTTATTTAAGTCATGATTTTATGTTATGAAATTGAAACAAAGCTGTATTCCTTGAAAAATGATGAATTAAAAATAAAACAGGACAAGTGATTTTAAGAGTTTGGAGTGAAACTTGCGAACCAGAATCATGAATTATTACAAGTCAAGAATGAATAATAGTTGGGTTACTTAGACTGAGCCAGAATAGCCCAAGTGTTTGAGTCACCACTTATATATATGATTAAATAGAGAACAAATAAGAAATGTTTATAAATTTGAAAAGGTTTCACCACTTTTATTGTAGCTTCATCAGATATTTTTTTGGAAATGTAGAGGAATGCTGAGAATGTGTTGGCATTTTGAATTCTATGTTGTTTATTTTCAATGGTAGGTAGATATCACATATCCATATTTTGTAGCAGCATTAGTGTGTGTGTGTGTGTGTGTGTGTTTAGTTGCATATCAACTCTTTATGGGTCATTTAATGTTGAAATTTAATTTTTTGGGAAGTATTAGTAATTTCATTTACAAAAATGTATTGCTAGTAATTTCTTTTTTTTTTCAAAAATGCATTGCTGGTATTTTTTTTTTTTTAATGTATTACTGGTAATTATTTTCACTATGAAAATGCATTGATGGTATTTTTACTATAAAAATAAATTTTTATACATTCATAGTGTTTTAACCCCAGTTTGGGGGTTAACTATTTTTCCAGTTGGAAAGGTGCTAACACTCTGGGTCAGGATGGACAGCAATAAAGAGGTGGTTCCACACTCCTCAAAACCTCCTGATCAAAGGCATTGCTGCTGGATGTAGTTTATTGTCATATCCAGGGTGTATGTGTGTATGTGGGTGTTTGTGGGTGTCTAATTCCTGAAGATGATAGTAAGAAGAAATGAGAAGAGTATATGTATATGCATGTGTATTAAATTTCTAGTTGGGTGTACAGTGGATACTGATAGATTCTATGCATGTGTTAACTGTAGATTAAATTTAAGTTACATTCATTTTAGAATAAATTGTATTATCGTCATAAGATTATTGACTCTGTATGTATTGGGAAATACCAAGTGTATGTTGAAGATGGGTGTGTTTTTTGCTTGTATGATAAATGTGAGGAAATTTTGGAAACAAATGTACAAAATTAGTTTTCATTGTCAGCAAGTGTCCAGATCTGACATTCTTCAAATATAGGCTTTATGAACAGTGGTGATATAAAAAAGTGCATCTGGCATGTGTTTATCATTTGAAGGTGTTATTTATTAATATTCCTTTTAGGTATTTTCTCCATAATAGGATGTGATTTTTTTTTTGTATTAGGGTGGCATTTTTTAAATGAAAACTGCATTCCTCAACATTGCCCCAAAAATTTGTCAATGCTACAGTTGTGACTCCAACAGTTTGGCTACTCCAATTCATGGAGAAATCATTCAAAATTCAATATTTTTGTTTGATTTGATAGTTACTTTAAAAATGTTAATGTTCAGAGTTACCCTATGGAAATGGTTATATTAGCTTCAGTCTGACAATTTGTAGAAATCTTATAATTCCAATTTAAATGAACAAATGTTGAATACAATAGATGGCATATATTAAAGGGATAGACATTTTATATTTTTAAAATATTACTCTGTTAGCAATTACAAAAGTTGCCTAAAGACAAAGATAGTATTAAAATTTTCTTAATTTTTGAACATATTTTAAAACACTACTCTGTTAGCAATTTCTATGGTGAAAGATATTGTACTTAAAGTTGGTTATTTCTTTTGTAGAAGAGCTTCCATTAAGTATGTTGATTGTTGAATTTTGTCTTTATAATGAATGCCATATAATATTTTAATATCATCTACTAGTATTTGCCTTATGTTAATGGTCATATTTTGATTTTGTGTAAGCTTTCATAGCTATGTGCAACCACAGTCCTCTAAGAATCTCCTTTATGAGCTAAAATAGACAAATCTAAGGATACGAAGTCAGCATTCTAGAAACATTTTAGCAGCCATCATCCTCTGCTCCTTCATGGGATCTATTGGCATTCTGGGAACCCACTTTGCACAAACCTTCTTGAGTAGCCAAATTATTGCGCTAAACTGCAGGCACTGCCATGACTCATCTGAAGACTTTCACAGAATTTTACATTATTGATTCTTCTTTCCACTGCTGTTATATGTTTTGTAGTGCTTGTAATATAAGTAATGCTTTGGCAACTTGCTGTGACACTGTATGAAGTAGTCTGAAGACTGACTCCAAATGGATTCTTTTCCTCACCTCTAACCTGGACCTCTTTATTCATAGTTATGGACTAGCTTACTCCACAACATCCCCATTTTGAGATTAATACTTTTTATAAATATTTTTTTTTTATTAGTATCTCCCCCTCTTCTTTCTGGAGAATTCGCCAACATACTTGACTTTGTAGTATTTCCATCTTGGATCCACTTCCAGTTCTTCAGTATGCTTTCTTTTTCTGGAACTTGTCCTAGTCAGTTTCATGACTTGTTGTGGTGCTGGCACATCAAAAATATCATATACCATTTTTATTAGTTCTTCCAATGTTTCAGGTCTTTTATTGATGAACCTTTTTTATCAGCTGATTATGGTGCCTTTTATGTTCAAATCTTTTCCTTTTTACCATGTAAATCAACTTCCCGATTCTTGCTGCTATTATGCCATCTTCCCACGTTTCTTTGCCATCCTTATATGTGCCGACTTTAAAACTTTCGGTGTCGTTTTTGTTATCTGTTCATATTTTTCAACTTGGTAATAACTTGTCGAACAGCAATTTTACTTTTCTAGCAAACATTAATTCTAACGGCAATATGCTTGATGGTGTATTGGAGTTAGGTGTTACACAGTAAACTCTCAGAAAATTTTGAAATGCTTCCTCATTTACTCTTAAGACTTACTTTCTTCAACACTCTTTTGAACATTCCCACAAACTGTTCTGCTTGTCCATTTGACCTTGGGTGATATGGTGGAGTTATAGTATGCTCAATAGGGAACATCTTACAAAAGACTTCAAATTCTTTAACTGTGAATTGCATTCTGTTATCAAAATATATGGTATCTGGTATGCCATATCTTGCAAACAGTTCATGCAAGAAATTCAGTCACAGAAGATGTTGGATTTTTGCACTTATAAATTTCCGGCCATTTAGTGAAACTATCAACTACCACAAGATAATGTGATCCATTCATAGAAGCTGCAAAATCTATATGCAGCCTTGACCACAGTGTGTCTGTCTTTGGCCTAGGTTCTATCTTTGTGATAGGTAGTTTTGCTGCCAGAGCACAACCTCTGCAAGCTTTCACTATTTTTTTCAATATCTTGGTCCATTCTGGTCCAATATATGAAATTTCTCATCAGAGATTTAATTCTTAAAATAACAGGATGTCTGCTATGACAATCCTTCAATATTCACTTCTGTAACAAACTTGGTATTAGAACTCTTTGCCTGAATATTAGTACACTGCTGCATAGCAAGTAAGCATTTAAGTCTGGATTTTGTTTTTGTTACTTTCTTTCAATTGCTTTTTTATTTTTGCAATAAAGATGTCATTTTCCATTTTTTCTCTTATTTCTTCCAGATTAACTGGTAACTCTTGTACTACATTGCACAAAATGTTTTTTTTTTATTTCTATTTCACTTTTTAGTGCTGCAATGACCTCAATTGGTTCTGCATTTTTGGTTATTAATCTTGATAATCCATCTGCATGTCCTAATTTTTTAGACAGTTGGTATTCCATCATAAAATCATAGTTTAATAAGTTGGTACCCCGGCATTGTAGTCTATTAGTTGTATTTCATTCTTTGAACTATATATTGTTAATAGAGGCCTGTGGTCTGTTTGCAACCTAAAATTTCTTCCATTAATAAATTTACAAAATTTCTTCATAGCAAATATAATTGCTAGAGCATCTTTTTCTATCTGGCTGTAATTTTTCTCTGCTGGTAGAAGTGAGCAAAGGCTTTCATTTTACCACCATCATATTTGTGTAAAATCACTGCTCCAATACTATACTTACTAGCATCTGATGCCACTACAATTTCTGCTTTTGGATCATAGTGTGCTAATGATAAATCTGACGTAAGTTTATTTTGTCAAACACCTTTTGACAGTTATCATTCCATTTCCACTTTACTCCTTTTGAAAGTAGATTGTTCAGTAGAGCTCTCAAATTATGCATATTATGTACATATATTTAATAATAATTAGCCAGTCCTAGAAAAGCTTGTAACAGTCACATTTGTTGGTGGAGGCATATTTTTAATTGCACTTGCACTAGATGGATGTGATTAACAACCATTTATATCAATAATTTGACCAAGGTATTTAAATTTTGGCAAAAAACACAATTTGCATTATTCTTCAGTGAACTTGAATTCATACTCTTAGTTTTTCCAAAACATTTGTTAAATTTTTCCTTAAGATTTTCAGTGACATTTTTAAATTGGTCACTTGTCCACTTACATTTTTACAATAAATGTTTATCAGCAAAGTTCAAATAGTTCCATCCAGTCAGTAGTGAATAAATTATTTCTTTAAAAAAAAATAATAATAATAATTTCTTGCCAGAAACTGAAATCACAACTTTGGAAGTCCTTTTTAATAAAGGAGTTCCAATTTCTTTCCATGTAGTTTCACTAATTATTGAAATATCATTATCAGTGTCCAGTAGCATTTTGACACCCACATAATTTATTTTTACATTCACAAATTTCCTTTTGTTTTCTGTGACCATTTTTTGTCTCAATGCTGTGTACAAATTTCTTCCTGTGTGAATTTAATTTTTGGTTTGGTTTTGTAGTGTGATTTTATACGTCTTTTTTACCACACTTGTAACATTCTGCATTTTTAAATGGACAGTGATATCCAAGATGTAATTTACCATATCTGAAACAAAGATTTATTCTCCTTTTTATACATTTGTCTTTTGCTTGTACCAGTACACATTCTTTTTTCTGAATTTCTTCAGGATCATGTTTCAAACTTAGAATTGTCTAGCAATCATTTCTTGCAGTGTAATATTAATGTTTTGTTCAGTTTTCATTAAAAGTTTTGCTTGTATTTCAGCATGTTTTAGCTGTTGAACCTTGAACAAAAATTAACCCATTGAACATATTTCTTTTATCCTAAACTTTTCACATACTTTGTTGACAATACCAGTACACATGACAAACTCTTTGCTGTCTTTTTTGGTTAGATTTATGCACCACCAATGAGCATTAAACAGAGAACTTTTGTCATTAAAGATTTTCATCAGAATGTGTAACATGTCTTCAAAACTGATTTCACCTGTTTTTTCAGTAATACGTAGTTGTAGTATTTTTCATACTCTATTCGAACTACTTTCCTCAGAAACAATCTTGTTTTTCTCTCACCTTTCCAGCCACTGCATTCCTGATTGAATATTTGTTCAGATCTACATAAATACACAGAAAAAAATCAGTCCCACATCAGGATTCTATATAAATTCTTTATGTGGTGTTTTCAACAGTGTCTGGCATAAGAGACATTGAAGAATTTTTTCTTCAGAATTATATCCAGCAACTCCTGTTGCTGTTTTTGTAGTTCTAGAAACTGTTAAGTTTTGTTTCATTGCTGTTGAATTTCAACTATTGGAGCTAAAATTTGCTCCATATTCACAAGAATGTTTTTTTCCTACACTCAAGAGAAAAAAATTTTTTTTCTTCTACACAACAAGAAAATAATTTTTTTTAAAACCAACGTGGTTAAAATTCTTGTTGCACCCTAAGCAACAAGTATATTTTTTCATACTTGTTCACTCAGTATGAGTTTCTAAAATCCTTGTAACTCCAATTACAACACGTATGAGTTCCTGAATCCTCATTACTGTTATAAGTTGTAAGAATTCTGAATCCTCATCACAACAGTTATAAATTGCATAAGTTTCGAATCCCTCATTGTTACTGTTATAATGCACTTCGTAATAGAAGTAATGCTTCGACAACTTGCTATTACATAGTCTGAAGACTGACTCCAAATAGCTTCTTTTTATTATCTCTAACCGGGAGCTCTTTATCTATAGTTATGGACTAGTTCATATAGTCACCAGGGGTGTACTATTTATTCTACAACAACTGCAATGAGAGGATCAGTATGGTTAGTGTGCTCATCTTGTCTGGTTATCCCACATATCCATACATTGAGAGCGCTTGCTCTCAACTGAGAAAAAACTGGTGTTATATAGCTCACCCACTCCCAGACCCATGCTATTGGCTAATACCTGCCCAGTATCGTTCATATGCAAATAATCAGCACCACCTACTGTAAGTAGAATGTCTTCCCTCAACAGCCCATTGTGGAATAGGATGCAATTCCTGGTGCTAACAGCACTACATTCAACCAACTCGGAGTCTCATATCAGGTTGACCCAATTCTCTGTTACACTCCCCTTGATCTCCTGATCACAGCACCAACATGAATAATATGTAGGTACATCCGTGAGATAGCTAAAAACAGAGCATAGCATGATGAAAAAGACGCCAAGCCAAACTTAACAAAAACAAAATTTTAGCGTCTAAATGTTTATGTTATTATTAAGAGGAAAGAACAAAGTATTTTTTAATTATTTTTAAAAAATTTTCCTTCTTTTTAGAACATTCTAAATTTTGATTGAAAAACCTTGTTTCTCTTCATGTCCAGCGGAACTGCTAAATAACATAAAATTTTAGCGCATTTTCTTCTGTATGACAGACACTAATTTTGAAAATCTTGCAAACATAAAAATAATTGTCAGATTTTAATGAAACTTTCAGAAAGTATTCACAAATGATGGAACTTATTATAAAGATGTTTTCCTTTTTTAAAGTCATGGCAAAAATATTTTTTTCACATGTATTACCCTCCCATAACTAATTGTACAAAAACTCTATAATTTCAATTTTGGGCAGATTAGTGATTATATTAGTTAAAAGCACAAGGCTTTGAGGAAACCAAATCATGTTTTTTTTTTTTTAGTTGGACCATTTCTACCTGAAAATCATCTCTGAATTGTAACATACAAAACTCAATAAAACAAAAATATTTATTTCAAAAGCTTTTAATTGCTTTTATTTATTTTAATGAACATGGACAATATTGTCTGAAAGTAAAAAGATATTTTGATGAAAAATGAATTTTTAAAACAATTATTTGTTATTTCTGAAATATTTTATTATTTATACATTAAATGTTGTTAATTCTTCTAAAATTAGGGAAAAGTTTGTAAAATTTAACGAATGTTGTTAAGTAGATATATATTTACAGATTATAATCTCCAAAGCTTTTTACAAACTAACGAACACCAGTATATAAAAAAAATATAATTTGTGTCAATAATATGGCTGCAAATCAAATCTACGGAAGACCAGCAGTATCATGCATGCAATAAAAAAAATGTCACATGGATTGAGTTTCTGTCTAGTAATTAACTTAAATACTGAATTTTTAATACAATTATTTGTTATTTCTTTAATTATAATAGATTTTTACATTTAAGTTGTTAAACTATTATAAAATTAGTTAAAAGCTGCATTCAGTTTCGTAAATGTCCATTTGAGATAGATCTATTTTATCGCATTGTAAATTGTGTTGTTTTGACCAATTAGAAGACCCACAGTAATTAAGAAATGTAATTTTGTGTTTATAATACGGCTGTAATTATAAAGTACGGAAGACCAGCTAGAATAAAATTAAGTTATTTGAGTTAAGCATTGTTCTCCGCTTTTAAGGCCTTTATTTTTGTGAAACACGTGTGGAGAAGTTCATTTCATTTTTCAATTTCAACTGAAAAGGGTACCTAAAAGTATCAATATCATCTTATTAAATTTATAGGATCCAATTTTTATATTAATCTCAGTTATGACATTTTTCCATAAATGAAATATCAAAATTAATAATAAAATGAATGGAAATACAAATAACACAGTAAAATGTAATAAATGTACATAAAATTATAGTATTTTATGTACACTTCTGATAAAATTTCATAAGAAAGGTACCTATAAATTAATTAGATACCTTTAGGTCTCATTCTCAACAGTCTTATTTTAATTTCTTTATAATATATTTTCCATAAAGCATCGTAAATGTAAAGGTGAAAGCTAAGTACAAAAAAAAATAGAGCGCTGAAAGTTTTCCTTAAAAATAACGAGGTAAATAATTTGTTCACTTAAATCTAAATAATTTCACTTCTCTCCTTCAGTAGAATAAATTATCCTCACGTAAGCTGTCAATACATCATTAAATTGTCATTCATCACCTGTCAAGTGATGCAAAATGTTATGATCTGCTTTGTTTTATTTTCAAACTACATCTTTTCGGTGCAGAAACTAAGTAATGCTTGTTTTAAAATATTTTAAATAAACATTATAATTTCTGATTTTCTTAAAATAAGTTTTGAAAAAATTATAATTAATTTTTAAAAGAATTTCAAACTGAGATTTTCATTTTTTTTTATAGAATGGAAAAAAATGGTTGACATGATTGATTATCTGTCAATTTTGCTGACTAAAAAAACAAGATTTTTAACAAAAATTTTGGACGATAAAGTTTTGTTTTCGTCAAGTTTGGTGTCTTTTTCGTCATGTTATGCCCTTTTTTTGCGATCTCATGGAGGTACCTAAGTAATATCCATCCACAGCCTGGACCACATACAGCAAACCCATAATCTTCGATTCTACCAGTGCACCAGTCTATGAATTGGTATCCAGGATACCTCTGAACCACCATTTTGACAGCTGTGCTAGGTACAGATGGATCGACTTGTCTGACAAAGTGGTGTGTTTAACACCAGGGTGACTGCTACGCTGATATATTTCCATTATTTTGCAATGGACCAGCTCTCCCATGCCTGCACCGCATGCTGAGATGATAGGTTCAGTGTCCACATTCAACAAATCCAACCACCTCTGTCAGCTTTATTTTGGTTGGATTTAGCCAGCCTTACATCCAAGGTGAGGCCATACTCCACAATTAGCACTCAAAGTATCCCCAGTTGTCTCCACATAAGCATCTCACATGCTGCCTTCATTTTCAGGTGTGCCTTTCTGGTCAAGGTGTCATTGATCTCGTGGTGAGTACATGCAGAATCAGTGACCAGATGCAACACTTTCACCTTCCACTGCAGGCCAAAGTTTATGCCCTTTAATGTTGCGTTGAGCTTGGCTAGGTTAATATGTTGAGCATCACTGTCACAACCAAACTAGCATGCATCTTCAATGTGTCTCCATTCACTTCCAACTTATCAGTTATCAGTTACCCCCTGTTAATTCCAATTCCCTTCTCCAAGTTCTCTACTGCCTTAACCAGGTATTGAACTCACACTCTTTGAGTCCTGTCACTGGATCTAACTAACGCCTTTATCCACTGTGCCATGTATCCTCAAGGACACGTGGCACAGTGGATAAAGGCAGTAGAGAACTTGGAGAGGGGAATTAACAGGGGATAACTGACATCCATTAGAAATGGCACTTAGAACTATAACAGTCTACCCCAGCAAGCAAAATAAAGGGTTCAGTTCGACATTCCAACCACCTGAAGGCTGAAGCATACAACAGCCAAAACAGTGTGATAAATATGGCAACAAAGATAAGGTCAATAATCTGAATAATGTAAATAGTGTACATAACACCTCATCTCAGAAATATAGACAGATAGGATTGCCATTAATTCTACTGATCCTTCTCCTTATTCTGCTTACATCAAATTTAGCATTTCCATAAACATTTGTGGAGGTTTGCAAAACTTTCTCTTTGCAAAAACAAATTTTACAACAGTACTTTCTTTTCTACAAGTGCCCAGAAGGGCAACCATTTTAAAAGAGGATTATAGGTAAGAAAACAGAAGATAACTCCCCAAATTTTACTCATGGCTTTAAGACACAAAGGTTTTATTGATTCTCTTGAAACACATCCTAGGAATTCTGATTTATAAAATTAGAATTGGCAAACTAGCATTACTTTTTTGGCTAACACTTTTGTATGAGTGATGTGTGTATAAGCCTTTGCAAAACCAATGTCAAACTGACTCTTGTTTACCTAAGCTCTATTTCTACTATAGAAAATTCAACAGTTAAAAGATTTTATATTAGGAGTACCAAGAATTCTTTTAAAACTAGGTAGTATCAACATATATTATTTTTCACCAATAGTGCTTATAAAAATATGATGTCCCTTTCTAAATATTTTTGGAACTCAAAAGAAATTAACAAAACCCCTTACCATCACCTGAAGAGGCACAACATAGTGCTGAAATATGAAAGCTATTGTGTAGCAATTTCAACATGTTTTTGTTCTAATCTCTTATAATAAAGATAATAATATATTGCTCTACTTTGTATTGAGCACTTTTTAAATTAAAATCTACGAACAGTGGAATTTTACACCAGCTGTTCTTTCTCACATTTGTAGATATATATATTAGATAGAAAGAGAGGATTAGATAGGCTCACTTATCATCAAGGAAGTCACATGAAGATGTGTAAAAATGATGAAGCTAACATAGCACAAAAAAAGCTCCAAAAAGTTTTTCATAATGGCTGACAATTTATATCCGAATATGTACCAGAAACCAAGAAAATGATATGAACTATAGAAAAAATTAAAAAATTCCTTAAAGAACTTTCATTGGTCTTTAACTGCTGCAATTTCTAGTTTGCTTTGTATGGATTAATTTTACTTCTATGTGGTTTAAAGTTTCTTTTGCATGTTTTATGTTGAAAATCTTATGATATAAACTTTAATTTTCTTTTTTGAATTAAATAAGGTAACTATATATTTCAATCTACAAACTTTTCTCCATTTTAAGTAAACTGATTGGTATTTAGAAGTGTTATGTAAATGAAATATGTCAAGTCTTACTTTAGATGATGATGCACCATCGTCTAAGATGTTCATGGCAGAGGATATGTATTTGATAACATGGCTAACATTTAGTGCATCTTTGTGCTGGTCATATTAATGGTAGCTGGTTACCCTGTTGAGGGTGTACAAATGGTAGTATGTTTCATAGGTTTAATTGATCCGATTTGCCTTGGTGTAATAGTTACAGACTTCAAGGCACTAAATTAAACATTAAATTTAATGTTCAGCGCACACAAGGCACTAAATTGAACATACAAGTCACATAGTCTCATTAATTAAATCAGGTTAAACAATCCCAACCAAGAAAGCAGGCTCAATTCTCATCAAAAAAAATAAAAGATGTAATAACACATTGCAAGTGAGAGAACACAATCCAACTGTGACATGAAAGAGACAAATATTGTTCATCTTGGAAATACTAATCAGGCATTTCTTTCCTCAAATCAAAGCCAACCAGTGCATAAGACCCTGAAAGTCACCTAATCAAAACATAATAATTCACATGAATACGAATAGAAGACGTAAAGAGGAGTATGGTAAGCAGATGATGATATTGGTTGGAAGAAGATGGAAAATGTTAATCAGTTTCCCAGTAAAATGGGACAAGCAGCTGTTGTTATGTGTCCTCAATGAAGTCCTTCCTACTGACAGACATCAATTAGTCTCTCTTTAAAACTATTATTCAAATCAATATTATTTTCTCAGTTATTTGACAAGGCAAATCAATAAATATGGTAATCAGTGGCCACACAAGGACATACAGAGTTTTCAGACTGCATAGGCATAAATTTAACTATTTCATCACATGGTAAGGCATATCCTAAATGCAAGAGAAATCATTGTTATTCATACTAGTACTAGAAAATCATACAGCATATCTATGTACTTGTAAAATTGAAAACAGTTTACAAATATCTATATGATCTTCAAATAAATGTAATTATTCCCCAGGTCATATGTGCAGTGCCAAGGAGCTTGTTCATGGTTAGAACACTGGACTTGCAGCCAAAACATTGAAAGGTTAAGACTCACTGTCAAGAAGATGAAACTTGACAGAATGCATGGTTGTCAACAAAATAATTTTGGTTACATATTGTAATTGTCAAAATGAAGCAGTTACAGAAATTTAATTGTCTGGATAGTGTGACAACAGATGATAAAAAATGTGACAAGAAAAATCTGAAGAAACACAAATAGCAAAAGATGTTTTCCAGAAACTAAGCAAAATGTTAAGACAGGAAAATATCTTTAGAGAAAATAAAAAAAGAAATGTGCTGAACTGCTATGTAATATCTACATCGTCTCCTACATGGCAGTCAATGCTGGATAATTTTTGTACAAATGAAGAAGCGACTTGAACCATATAAATGTGGTTCTACCAATAAAAAGACTGAACAAGTGAGCAGTGAGTCTAGAAGAAAATAGACACAAACAAAGAAACTAAACTAACATCAGCAAAAGAGAATTTAAATTTATGAGAAAAGGAGCCTAGAAAATTTAACACTCACAGGACATAGTGAAGGTAAGAAAAGCCGGAGGAAACAGCAATTAACCTACTTAATGAGTTTTTGCATGAATGGAAGGACAAACAAAGAATAAGGTGAATGGTAAAGAATAAAAAGTGACATAGAAGAACAAAAGAAAGGATGATGTGGAGAGCCATGATCCCCAATGACCTGAAAGAACTTGATGCATAAAAGAAGACTACCTAGTAATTTGTTATTGTAAACTCTCTAGGAAGATGGTGAAATACTTTACTCCATAAGCCTTTTCACTATTAAAAAAATTACAAGAATCCTGAATTTGAATTGTTAATGGCTTTAAGTCTATGAATAGCTCTTGAGCATGATTTTCACAAAAAAATTGATTTGTTTTTTGTCTTCTAAAAACAACATTCAAATAGAGAAAATATCCATTAATATGGAATATCAAATAAAAATTGCTCTTTAATCACCCTCTCTAATCACCCATTTTATAGGAATCATTTCTTCAATACTAAAAGACAAACACTTTGAAACATTGAATCGCAGGTTATTCAAAAAATTTTAAATAATGACATTTCAATAAATAGCAATCACAATCATTCAAATTCTAGAAAGATATGACAGGCTGCCCCCTTACCTTAAGGGAGTGGCCTCTCTCCCCTTTATATTTCTTTCCACAGGTTGGAGTACACACAGTCTTTAGTCATGTTCTCCTCTATGGGGAAGGGCCTTACTTGGTAAGGCTTCAAGAACATCAAAAAGCTGTAACACGAGGGAAAGTGGAAAAATCAGGCATGGCTGACCACATATAGAGAGAAAAGGGAAATCACCACCCTCTGAGGGATCAGGTTGAAATCATAGACATAGAACATCATTGGAAAATTTGTAAACTTAAAGAATCAGCACATATGCTAGGCCACAAAAATCTCCTGAGCTGACCAAGCACAAAAATGAATACAATATGGGAACCATTAAAAGGAGTGCCAGAGAAAAGCAATAATATCAACGAAAATTGCAATATAAGCTCTGGTAAAAAAATGGTGCTGAAGACATTAGGTTTATAATACCCAGAAATTCATACACAGATGTTCTCAAGGACACATGGCACAGTGGATAAAGGCATTAGTTAGATCCAGTGACAGGACCCAAAGAGTGTGAGTTCAATACCTGGTTAAGGTGGTAGAGAACTTGGAGAGGAGAGTTAACAGGAGATAACTGATAACTGGCACGTGGAACTAGAGCAGTCCACCCCAGCAAGTGAAATAAAGGGTTCAGTTCGACATTCCAACCACCTGAAGGCCAGAGCATACAATGGCCGAAATGTTGTGATAAATATGGCAACATGATGAGGATGATAGTCCAAGCAATGTAAATAGACAAAAGAAATCTTGCTCTAAGTAAAATACCTGTAAGAGTCACATTCCAACTGATTATTTTCCATAGAGTAGAATCCTTAATTTCTTCACAAAATATAATAATGTTGTATTGAGGTTGGGAGAAACACTTAAACGATAGTTCGCTCATGTGACCAAATTCACAAGACACTGAGTCTGCTGACTACTGGTTTTCCCATCACTTTTATTGACAGGATATGCTGGCAGAAACTCGGATCAAGACAAGTTGCAGAGAGGCTCATATTGCCTAGCTGTTTAGTCCACTGTTAATGGGAAAAACCCAGATGTTACTGGTTTTGACAGACATGCGATCTAAGGCCTCTTTTGCATCTGTACTGATACATTCACCACAAATAAATCTAAATTACATTATAACTAATGTTATAACTAAATTGATTCAATAAAACATTTAAAAATCTCTAGTTATGAGGAAAAGACAACAAAGTTTTCTATCCTATTACTGTTGGTTAAAATTTATAAAATGTTTCTCTTAAAACAATTTCAGCAAATCCGACTTCTCAAGTTCACCATTATCACACTTTCTAAAAACCTTTTGTTTAAGATAGTGTAGAAAGTTAACACCTTGATTATATCACTATTTTCCATTCTTGTTGCATGTTCTACCCATTTTTATTGTTGCTGCAAGTTTTCATGTGATGTGGTTTTTGTTATTTGCTAAAGCTCTTTGTTCGTGATTTCGTACTGCTAGTCGATAGAGTCTGATAATGGATTGCCTTCTTTAAAACCTAAAGGATTCATTCCCTTGAAGGCATTTTTAATTGTTAAGCTAAGAAAATGGTTGTATATATAAATAGTAGTTGAAACATTTCTGAATGGATGCCATACATGACATTCATCTGAGAATTGAGATGCGATGATGTAATTTAGAAACAGAAGTCAAGTTTTCAGGTGAATGTTTTGGTTTTGTAGCATTTTATGGTGTTGGACAGAAGTAACTCTAGCAGAACCTATATTCTGTGTTCATTTTCTTTACCTGCTATACGAAATTTGTTATAACTGATCTCAACACCAAGGTATTTGAAGTGTTTAGAATAGTTCTCTCTAAGAGCACAATATGGTGTAACATTGTTAATAATTGCTATTTTCTTTTTCGTTTTTTGTCTCTTGAAATTTATTAAGCATTTATCATTTCTCCAGTGCAAATCTATCACATATGTTATCATTTCAAATTTGGGGAAAGTGTTTTAATGCCCATCTTGGCTGGCTCATAGTATTCTTTATTTACATATTTTATCGTATTTCTTCTTTTAATTTACACTCAAGTTCTTTATAAATAAAAAAACATAAGTTACTGCAAATTCAAGGAGAAAAAATAAAACTCAATGTAATAAAGGCAACCAAATATTTATACCCCTAAGTAAAATATTATTTTCTACAATACATATACCATTCATGTCACATCATAATTTTTGCTCAAATAAAAGCCAAAATCAGTTCCTAAACAATAGAAAGTTATTTTCTACCAAAATTGCTTAAAAAGTGTGTGTGTGTGTGTAAAATCTATTATATTCAATAATATCTTGACATGTCACCGACTGTCATCTTAAGATTAAAAAGAGATAATATCATTTATTTAATGTTTTCTTCACAATTCAAAAAAAAAAAACTACACCGAGAATGTTATTGTTCATGGTGTTTGTTTGTAATGAATTATGTTGTCAACATGAAATGAAAATCATTTTTCACAAAAATAATCAGAGCATAACCAATAAATAAAGTCATATAGCCCAGAAGATAGTGTTCAAGTTGAGCAAACTTTTCTTTTCCTTCAACACAAAGTTCAAGGAAATTATAGACTGATGCTTGGTATAAAAATAAACTCAAGTAATATTGGAACATAGATTGTGAAAGTGAGATTCAGTATTGTAATTTATAAAATAAAATAGGCTAATGAGAAAAATTCAAGCCCAGGTTTATTGGTTTGAAATTTGTTCTTTCTTAGAGTTATCTCCCTCAAAATCTCCTCAGAATGTTCTTTTTAATATTAGTTCCATCTTCATATTTATTATAGCCAGTGAAAACTTTTGCAGAGAAACAACTGCTACAAGAGAGAAAATGAAAGGTGAAAGAGAGAAAGTGAAAGGCGAAAGAGAGAAAGTGAAAGGCGAAAGAGAGAAAGTGAAAGAGAGAAAGTGAAAGGCGAAAGAGAGAAAAAGAGAGGTGGAGGGAGAAAAAGAGGGAGAGAATGACAAGTGAAAGGAGAAAGAGGAAAGCATGAAAGGTGGTAGAAGAAAGAGAGAATGAGTGGTGGTGATGGTAAAAAAGAGAGAGACAATGGGTGGTGGTAGGAGAAAGAGATTGAGTGGTAGTGGGAGAAACAGACAATGAGTGGTAGTGGGAGAAAGAGATAGAGACAATGAGTGGTGGTGGGAGGGAGAGAGAGAATGAGTGGTGGTGGGAGAAAGAGAGAGAGAATGAGTGGTGGTGGGAGAAAGAGAGAGAGAATGAGTGGTGGTGGGAGAAAGAGAGAGAGAATGAGTGGTGGTGGGAGAAAGAGAGAGAGAGAATGAGTGGTGGTGGGAGAAAGAGAGAGAGAGAATGAGTGGTGGTGGGAGAAAGAGAGAGAGAGAATGAGTGGTGGTGGGAGAGAGAGAGAGAGAATGAGTGGTGGTGGGAGAGAGAGAGAATGAGTGGTGGTGGGAGAGAGAGAGAATGAGTGGTGGTGGGAGAGAGAGAGAATGAGTGGTGGTGGGAGAGAGAGAGAATGAGTGGTGGTGGGAGAAAGAGAGAGAGAGAATGAGTGGTGGTGGGAGAAAGAGAGAGAGAGAATGAGTGGTGGTGAGAGAAAGAGAGAGAGAGAATGAGTGGTGGAATTAAAAAGAAAGTGAGAGAAAATGAGTGGTGGAATTAAAAAGAAAGTGAGAGAAAATGAGTGGTGGAATTAAAAAGAAAGTGAGAGAGAATGAGTGGTGGAATTAAAAAGAAAGTGAGAGAGAATGAGTGGTGGAATTAAAAAGAAAGTGAGAGAGAAAGTTTATTACCTGAAAATTAACAGATGTTTGATAAGGGAGTGTCGTGTGTGACAATAGAAAGAAAGAGGACTAACTTTATGTGGCTTTTTTACACTAACTACCTGCTCATAATCACCAAAACTGAAAAGGTGAAAAATCATTTTTCATGAAATGTGGCATGAGTGCTTATAAAGACATTCTACTTCAGCTAATTTCTTTCCTTCTATTCTAAAATCAAGTTTGAAGCTCTTGAAATCAATCAAGCACAAGTTTCCCTTCTAATTCTTTATTACATTCTTTTCTATCCCATTCATTACTTAAATGAAAGTGAAATAAGAAACATTTTGCAAAATTACTTGAAGCTTCAGATAAACAGACACACAAACATTTGGATGTGAGGTGGTAAAGAAAAGCATCCAAAACACTTAAGAAAGAAAAATGAAAAAAAGGGAGGAAAAAAGATTGTAATACGATTCAAAGACAAAACATAATTCCAGGCTTTATTCAATTCATTCCAACTGCAGAATACAGCTTAACACCTTTCTGATGTAACTCTCTAGGAATGTTAAACTATAAATATCAAAAACGCTGAAAGATGAAACAAATTCCACTCAATTTTAACTTAAGGTCAAAGTAAATTCACAACAATATTACAACATTCTTCCTACATTATTATTCCTTTGCCAAAAAAATTACAATAATATTTGTGTGGAGTATTTAGGACTCAGAATCCATTGAGTAGTTCAGCCATTATACATATTAAATATGCTTCTACTAAAGAACTTTTATTCACAAAATAGTCATCAAATTTATTGATCTGGCAGTAAATATGGTTAGATCATCTGAAGCCTAAGGATTCAAATATGGCAGTATTAAGATCCTCAACAGAAGGATGGAATCTCAAGAATCTGAATTTCAAAACAATTCAGAGGATTTTCATTATTAGTTTGTTTTGAAAAGACAATGCTACATTCTTATTGCATAGACTATATTTACCTCAGATTTCATAGACTCAGCTACAAATTTTACCACAATTGCCAAAAGATGCTAAATTCCAAGAAGATATACAGTGGGTTTTCTGCTGTTTAGGTTTGATATGCACATAATTTGGATTGGCTTCTAAGAATTTAACCTTGTCCACTAGATTGCATACTTTAACAAATGAAAATTGTGCTTCATGTACACAATTCTGATGTAACCAGCAAAGACAGCAGGAAGTTGCTATTTGCCAACTGTCACAGAACCCCAAATAAATGCATATGTGGGGTAGTATTCGTAGCATATGGACCACAGATCCTTTGTATTTTCTCTGATACAAAGGATCAGTGGTCCATATAACATCAGGACAAACTTCAAAAGCTGGATGACACTTCGCAGATATTTCTCCCAAGTAAGACCCCCCCGCCCCACCATAGAGGAGAACATGACTAAACACTGTGTGTACGCAATCCCATGCAGCTGCAGAAAGAAATATAAAGGGGAGGCAGGCAGCCCCCTTAAGGTAAGGCTTCAAGAACACCAGAAAGCTGTAACATGAGGGGAAGTGGAAAAATCAGGCGTGGCTGACCACATATGGAGAGAAAAGGGAGATCACCACCCTCTGTGGGATCAGGTTGAAATCATAGACAAAGAACATCAGTGGAAAATTTGTAAACTTAAGGAATCAGCACATATACTAGGCCACAAAAATCTCCTGAGCCAACCAAGCATAGAAATGAATACAATATGGGAACCAGTAATAAGGAGTGCCAGAGAAAAGTGATAACAGCAAAAATTGCAATATGAGCTCTAGTAAAAACATTCAATGAAAGCAGCACTGGTAAAAAAAAATGGATGCTGAAGACATTAGGTTTATAATACCCAGAAATTTATACACATATGTCCTCAAGGACACAGTGGATAAAGGCTTTAGTTAGATCCAGTGACAGGACCCAAAGAGTGTGAGTTCAATACCTGGTTAAGGTGTTGGAGAACTTGGAGCGAGGAATTAACACGAGATAACTGATAACTGACATCCATTAGACATGGCACGTGGAACTAGAACAGTCTACCCCAGTGAGTGAAATAAAGGGTTCAGTTCGACATTCCAACCTTCTGAAGAAGCCCAAGGCGTACAACGGCCGAAACGTTGTGATAAATATGGCGACAAGGATGAGGACAATAGTCTGAATAATGTAAATAGTGTACATAATACCTCATCATTTTTATTAAGCTTTTAATTTTCACTTAGTAAATATAGTCTTCACTTAAAAACATAACCTACCTCATACTCTGGAAGAATTTTAAGACATTTTTTAAAATTAAAGAAAAATGGAAAACTAAAAAGAAAAATGCAAACAATTCTTGTAAAAATTCTTTATTCATAGAAAAAAATTTTTTCTTCAGATAATAATGTATATTATTTATAAAAGCAAATAAAAACCTATCTAATTAGATAGTTTTATTGCAGTTTTTATTTTACAATTTGGAGCAGATTTTTAAAAAGTTGGCAGTAGTTGTGAATAAAAAATGATGATTTACTTTTTCCGAGTCCTGCTTATAAGTAAATATAGAACAATTTGCAAACTGCTTGAAATTCTAAAAAAATTTCCAAAAATTAAGTTATATGGGGAGGTAACAGATGTAAAAAAAAAAAAAATTATTTTTACCAAGATTTTCTAAAAAATAAAAATTTCAAAATTAAATTCATTCATTTTTTAATAAGTCCTGAAAGTTTCATTAAAATCAGCTAAATATTTGATTTTTACAAGAATTTCCAAATTAATGGTTTTTCCCCCAGAAACTACTACACTAAAATGGCCATTACCACAAGTAATACAAAGTTGACAAAGAAAAAAAAAAAGAAAAAGATTTTTTACCCAAATTTAGAATGTGTTAAAATGAAGAAAAAAATTAAAAAAATAATTTAAAAAAAAATGTTCTTTCCTCTTAGTAATAAACAAACATTTTGACGATAAAACTTTGTTTTTATTAAGTTTGGGGCCTTTTATCATTATGTTATACTGATTTTTAGCAAATTATTGGAGGTACCTGAATTTAATATTCCAAAGAGAATCCATCAAAAAGTCAAAAAAGAAAATCCATGTCACAATTATTGTTTAGAAATGTTTACAAATTGTAACTGGATTTTTTACCCACATTTTAGCTTTATCTTTTATGCAAAACAGCCAAAAGCTTAAACTTTGTAACATTAATGTAAGTTAGTGTACTGAAGATGTGGGTCTTGTGAATCTTATCATGTTATCAATTCAAAGGAGTTGGTATGCACCCAGTAGAGTAACTCCATTAATGGTTTGGAAATATTTAATTCATTTTTATGGCTTTCTTCAGATGCAGTATACTCTCCAAGGGGAGTCACACAGCTCAGTTATGCAACCCCCCTTCATCAACCAACACATTTCAAAAGCAATGAAACTTATTTATAATAGAGAATCATCAGGAGGAGTAAAGAAGGAAGGACACTCGAAAGTGATGGTCAAGGTTAGGGAACTGCTGACAAGCTGGACTGGCATAAATGTTTTTTTTTCCACATTTATTGAAACTGAGTCCTTTGCAAGATACTTAACTCTTAGATAACAATTTTTTTTTTTTTTTTTAAGCGTATCACCCCAAGCAAGGCTGGACGCCACTATCACGCATGGGGTTATAGAAGGGTTGGAGGAAGAGCAGATAGGAGTGGTAAAGGAGAGGATGTGGAGAAAGAGAAAGACAGTGGGTCGATCAAGGCAAGGGGGTTACAGAAGATTTGGAGCGAGAGCAGATAGGAATGAAAGATGAAAGGATGTGGAGAAGGGAAGTGGATAGATCAAGGCAACTGGAGATGTCGATTGACGCTACACTTAAACCGTTGGAGATTGTATTTGTCAGGGAAACAGTAATAGGGAAGGGAGTTCCATAGGCAAGATGTGTGAGACATGAAGCTATTGGAGTAGAAGAGATGTCTACATCTAACAGTTTCAACGGTGTAGGAGTGGGAACGGGATGCCAGCCTCGTAGGACTTTTAAATTCACAAGGCCTAGGGACAAGCGAAAGCAGCTCCTCGGAGCAATTACCGTGAAAGTACTTGTAAAAAAGGCAGAGTGAGGCAACATCGCGTCTGTTAGAGAGCGACTGCAGACGAAATGACAGATCAGGGCCAATCACATTGCATATCCGTCTCTGGATCTTATCAAGAACCCTGAGGCAAACAGCAGGGGCCCCAGACCATATATGGCAGCAATACTCCATGCAAGGGCGAATGGTCGATTTATAGACTTGGAGGATCGATTCCGGGGAGAAAAATTTCCTGGCTCGGCACAGGGAACCAACTTTCCTTGCGGTGGATGATGCAACTGACTCGATTGTTCCATCTCAGATCAGCGGACAGCGTGAGACCGAGCAGCCGCAGAGAGGAGCTCTCGAGAAGTTGATCTTCAGACATTCTAATGGGATGCAGGGATGGATCCTTGTGGTGGTTAATAGAGAGCAGTTTTGTTTTAGAGGCGTTAAAGTTAACTAGCCATTTCTCGCCCCAGTTCACAACCGATTGGAGGTACTTTTCAATTTAAGCTGCCAGGTTAACTTTGTCAGCATCACTAGATTTGTGTTTGAGGCAGGAGTAAATTGTGGTGTTGTCAGCGTAGATGCCGACTTGGGAGTCTATGGCGTCAGGAAGGTCGTTTATAAATATGAGGAACAGAGTAGGACCTAGGATGGAGCCTTGAGGAACACCTGCGTTAGTGGGATAGGAGCTGGAGATGAATCCACTGAGAACGACCTTCAATTCCCGGTTTGACAGGAATGATTGTATCAGGTCAAACAATCGACCTGTGATACCATAACCCTGGTGCTTGCGAAGAAGGCCGGCATGCCAAACTCTATCAAATGCTTTGGAGATGTCAAGGGCCACGGCACGAGCTTCACCGTTATTATGGATAGCTTGGTAGACAAATTCAGTGATGGCCGTAAGCACATCGGCAGTAGATCGGGCAAAGCGGAAACCATACTGCTTGTCTGAGAGCAGATCATGGGATATCAGATGATTAATCACTTCGGTGTTGATAATGGCCTCGAAGACTTTGCCGAAGAGGGGTAGGAGACTAATAGGACGGTAATTGGAAGGGTTGGAGGGGTCACCAGAGTTCTTAAAGACAGGAACAATGGTTGAGGACTTCCAGCAGTCAGGAAAACAGAACTCCTTGAGGCAGCGGTTATATAATTTAGAGAGGGCAGGCGCCAGTTCAGGTGCGCATTTCTTCAGGAAAATGGCTGGTATTCCGTCACCACCAGTAGCCTTGTGGTGATCTAAGTTAGAAATAATGCCCAATACTGACGACGGGGTTATGTGCAATCCGTCCAAGAGGGCCTCAGTTCTGGGAGGGAAATAGGGCAAGGGTACCCCGGAAGAGTCTAGCGTAGAATTGGAAGAAAACTTCCGAGCAAAGCATTCAGCCTTGTCGGCAGAGGTGGTCAGGACCTCAAACTGATTGAACAGGGGAGGAATGGAGGGTTTGTTATTGTTCAGAACGCTCTTGCAGAGGCGCCAATAATCTTTGGAGCCAAATTTGCGGGATGCAATACGTTCCTTCATCCGAGCAGCAAAGAGTGACTTGGCATCGTCTAGGATACGCTTACACTCGTTACGGGCAGAGGTAAATAGACGTCTATTGGAGTCAGACATATCACTACGAAAACAGTGGAAGAAGTGGTTCCTATGAGCAATGGCGGCTGAGCAAGCAGCTGTGAACCAGGGGGAGGAGCGCGGTTTGACCTTGAATTTCCTGGAGGGGATGAAAGCGTCGATTCCAGCTTTAACCCAGGAAGAGAACTCTGAAGCACAATCTTGAATAGGGAGCTTAAATACAGCATCCCAGGGGACATCGCGGAGGAAGTCACGAAACGAGTCCCAGTCAGCCCGTTGGTAGCAGAATGAGTCTGTCTGAATGAATGGCAGAACAAGGAGTGGGAGGCTTAGCAAAATATGAAATGCTGCTAGGGATCACAAGGGATACAAAGTTGTGTAGAGCCATGCTTGCCCACGTCCTGAAGGGATATGGCACACAGAAGAAGAATGGATCGATTTAAACTTGCTCTTTCATAAGCAGTTTAAGTGCCTGCTGCCAAAATTGATCCACACACTGTCTCTTCAGGTTGTTGTTTGCAATGAGCCAATGCATAAGATTTTGTTTTGGGGTTTGACATTTCAAGAACAGAAAATGCATGGTTATAATGAGTACATTCAGTAATACATTCATATGCAGAAGATGATTGATGAACAAGTTGAACTTTGCAGAAGAATACTTTGAAAGAATTGAGATGAAGTTGAAGAATGTTTGTTTCCCAGTTCAACCATGTACTTGGCAGAAGACCTGTAGGCAGGATTGGCAGAAAACCATTGGGATTTGAGGAATCTCTCCTGTAGAATAAGTTGAATCAATTGTGATATGATTCTGTTAAGATAGAAATTGATATCTGATTGTATATTTCTGGTGAAGTTAGTGTGTTTACATATGAACACATACACAAATTAAGTATAAAGAGCTGAAATCTGAAAAATGCTTTTTCTAACAAAAAAAAAAAAAAAAAAAAAAAAGCCCAAAGCCATATTGTCTCCACATATCAACTAGCCATAGGAAAATAAACTGCTGAGAAAATTGGTGCTTTCTACAAATAATTTATTTTTTTATCATGTAACAAACACTAATAGATTCAAAGATAAAACCAAATTCAAGCCTTTATTCAACTCATTTCAAATACAGTATTCAATTAAGACCTTTCTAATGTAATTCTTTAGGTATGTTGAACTATAAATATCAAAAATGCTGAAAGATGAAACAAATTACACTCAATTTGGAACAAGGTCAAAATAAACTCACAACAAAAGGATTAAATAATAGCCACAATTTCCTTTACATGAAACATTTCTGTAAATTGTGATGTGCAGAATTAATCAGTAGTGATCAGCTAAGAGAGAAAACATCAGAAGGCAACAGACTTCAAAGAGATTTTTCATCCATCAACATTTAAAAAAACAAAAAAAAAACATCCATTATTATATACATTACTACTCAAGCCAGACTGGTTGTTATACATGCAATATTTCAGCTTTTCTACCCTCCAGCCTTACTCAACTTTCCCAGAATTTATTCAATTAATGGAAGAAAATCCCAAGTAGTTTCCTGTGTATGACAAATACCTGAAGAAATATCACAGGGTACAGCAACTGAAAAACATTGTGATTATAGGAGCCAACACAAGCAACCTGGACCAAATATTAAGGTATATAATAACAATAATTTTGCATCTAAAAAATTCCCACATAAATCAATGTCCCAATAATTTTTTAAAAATATTTACAAATTCCAGCTGAAATTCTTTTTTCTTACATTTGGTTTTATATTTTATACAACAAATAGTCAAAGACTGAAACTTTATAATATGATATTTTTCTTTTAGTAGTGATAATATCAAACTTGAGGGTACAAATATTATTATAATTTAGACAAATCAGCAAAGTTGATTGAAAATAATTCATTATACAATAATTCTTCTAGACTGGATCCTGCATCTTTGAAGATTTTTTTTTTTTTTTTAATAATCTCTGACTTTTCTCAAGTGTCTGCTGCAGTTAGACAGAATCCAAATTTATCATCTGGTTAGTGGGGGATGGGAGTGGGTATATCACATTCCATGTCCTTCCTTGGAATTTCTGAACCTTAAGTATCAGGCTTTATTTGTGATATTCATTTGCTTCAGTGTCCAATAGTAATATGACCAATGGCATAAAATAACTGGCATGTTCATTTTGCTATTTCAAAGACAAAACTCTGCAGATGAATTTCAGCTCTCAACAATTCAGACAGAAATTGATAAGAGATTATCTGTGATTTGATAACTAAGACTTTTAAGCTAATGATAACATTCAAGCTTCACTTAACAATAATAAAATTATTAAAATATATTGTTGAAGAAAGGGTTTTACTTTTAACAAGAGAGGTGGGTTTAACCATTTTATAAAAATACCAAAAACACATGATGAATAACTAACATTATTAGCAGGTCAATAAGACAGATCGTATAATTACAAAAACGGTAAAAATAAAGTTTTATACTTTCAATACCAAGGAAAAACAATGACAACCACAAAGGAAGTGAATAACAAGAATGAAGGTATTAAATTTTCTGTATGTTTGACTACTATTTACTTTCAATTTTGTTGTTGCTTTTTTATAACACCTTACTCGACCTATAGAGTAAACAGAGTAGATCGGAAATAAAGGCGAGCGCATATATTAGTGAGGTTCGAACTCGCATCTTTTTTGTCTTATGAAACCTATTTCGTCTCACGAATCGATGCATAGATGACCAATCCAAGAACATGAACTTATAATGACAAAAGTAGAGTTACCTCCCTTGATATGTTTTCATTTTTTTTTTTTTTTTGTATTTATTGAGTGAATGTATACCTAAAATCATAGATTCTCTTCTCACTCTGATAAGGATAAATCAGTATTAAATCCACAGACAGTTCTCTTTTGAGTAAGACTTATTTATGGAGATTTACCAAAGAAAATGGCCACGAATTTTTAACAATTTCCTGTTATTAATGTTGATAAATGTACAATATATTTAAAAAAACAAAAAAAAAAAAAAAAGTTTCTTTGCATTACCCATTACAAAATATAATCAGAATCGTTAATCAAACACTCTGAAGATAAAAATTTGTAAACTAACACATTTTTCTGGCATTTAAAGAATTTATTTATGACTGAAAAAATAGAATATAAAAAGCAGGAATGGCTTAGTACTTGAATATGAAGCCTAACTTTAATGACAGACCTTTTAAGAGACATAGAAAAAGAAAAACTGATCTTCACGAAACGTTTTATCTTTCTCAAAACTATTTTGGATTCCTTCTGCAATCTTCTAGGGAATTTTATTTCTTTTTCACGATGAGAATTCTATAAAGACCAGAATAAATGGTCATTCTAAAGATGCAATTCCTGATGAAGATGGCACATCACTTGAAGCAAGCTGTGACTATTTTGGCTTCGTTAATAAAGACTCATGCAATAAGCATACATTATTCTGATGGAATTGTGTTTCAAAAAATTTACAAACAATTTTCCTAGGATCAGATCTCTCTCATCCGTCTCTTAAATCTCATTCCTTCTCGCAACTTTTCTCAGATGAAATGAACAAGAAAAAGATCCCAACTTCTATTTTCGGAGGAGCTTTATAGCTTTTCTTCCTTCCTATAATTCTCTCCTCCCGTAATATCTTTCTATAAAAGAAATCACTGCCTGTTGCCACCTTTTTCTCCCTGCACCCCACCACAAGGTAAGCAACATTCCAATCACCTTTCTTCCTGTATTCAAACTACAGGCCCCCATGATCGTAAAAGGTCATTTCACACAACATAGTTGCATGCCCAGGTTGGCACTTTGTGCTCTCTTCAGTCTTTGCGTTAGTGCCATTTCATGTCTATCTCCTCCATGTACAGTATTTGCATCCTCATCATCTGCATAGACCACTCACCTTAAATCCAAAATATGCTGCAGCATACCCACAATGGTCAGGTTGTTAGGTGATTCACAACCCCTCTCTCCCATTGCATTGTGCACTGTACATTTGGTGGCTTCACCCAAACTTCATCCCCTATTTAGATTCTGGTTGGCACTTCCTCATCAGTATTCAGGGTGCCTCCACTCATAGGTGAAAATTGCCCTTTGTAGTACAGCATCCTTTCTCTGTCCAACCTTAGGCACCATGTTGTATCAAAATGTCACTTTGACAGGCAATATCCCTCCTCTCTTGGCTATTGCTTTCACAGTTCAATGGTGTCACACCACTATTCCATTTCTCCCTGTCCTATACACTGTTCTGCAGTACCTTCTTATTTTCCATTTTTCAAGCATTGCTTGAAGCAGTTCTGTTCAGAAAACCCAGCCATTGTCCATTACCACATCCACTACTGGACCTCATTCAATCATCTTCTCCAGTTCTGCAACAACAGCTGCCATTTCTGCACACAATTCCCTCCATATCCCCAACTACCAAGGTCCACAGTCAATCATCAACAAATATGCATCCCCACAATAATGTGTTATATCGACTTTACATTCCCAGTCTATCCCCGCTTGTTCTTTTCATGTAGCTGCATACCGATTGCAGCCATCCACTAACAGGGTAGTGCCCCAACAGCTTTCCACAGATCGAGAACAATTTCTGCCTACTCATCTCTGTTACCTGTGGGATCTCATTGCCCCTTCCAAACACCAGTTTACACACTTTTCCTCTCTTCAGCTTAAGGCCAGCACTGCCCCTCCTAAGGGTTCTGGTGGCTTTTTGTCAATCAAAATTCCTTAAGATGATCTACCACTTCCTCCATCAATACCTTTGTTACATCTATCAGGATATCATCAATGTACAAATCAGTGGCTTCTTTTGTTTTATTGGCCTTCATCGGTACAGTTTTTTAGGACCGCTGCCATAATTTTCAGTGCAGGGTTGAGTCCGAACCCCCAACTGAGTCAGGCAGTAAGTTTTCCCCTTATAGCACACCAAATACAGAGTCCTGTCCCCTCCCATATGATGCATACCGTGCAACTCTTCTAGTTCTTTGGTCCCTAGACAGCATACTGGAGCCTCTTCCTTCTCATTGATGACCAACCACTTTTTGTTTACTTGAGTCAATCCATCAGCCTTATTTCTTTACAAAGGCACAAACACTGCTTTTATTCATAATGCAACTCTCCTCGTATTTCTAATCTTTGCTTCACTATCATTTCTCCAGCACCTTTTGCCCGATATTCACCTGCTCTCCTCTAGAGTAGAGTTCACCCAACTTAGTACTGTGGCTGAATCAGTCTTTATTTTGATCTCTCTTAACTCCCACTTCAAAGCCAAGTTAATGTCTTTTAGTACAGCATTTAATTCAGCCACATTGATGTGGTTATCACCATCCTTTTTTCTCAGCCACCAAACCACTGATCTCTACGACTACACCTGTAGCAATACTGCTAGCATCACACCACACTATTCCTGTTTTCATTTTAGGGATGTGCCAAGTCCTGGTAACAGGGTCCTCTTTCTTTACCTCAGCTAAAATTTCCTGCATCACACACATCAATTATGTCACTCCCAATCTCACCATTTTCAGACTCCATATTGCTGAAATAACATACAGTTCAAAAGATAAAAAAAAATTCTAGTTCAGATCTTTCTTGTCCTTCTCTTAAATCTTCTCCTTCTTGCAACCTTTCTCATACAAAACAAACAAGAAAAAAAAGACGCCAACTCCTATTTTCAGAGGAGCTTCATAGCTTTTCTTCCTTCCTATAATTCTCTCTTCCTGCAATATGTTTCTATAAAAGAAATTGCCACCTGTTGCCACTTCTTTCTCCCCACCGCGGTGGGGAGAAAGAAGTGGCAACAGGTGGCAACGTTCTCTTTTCTCCCTTTATTCAAACTACAGGAATATAACCACACAACTTTCTATGAGGAAATACATGGATGCCTTTTATCAAGTGTTGCCTTCACTTTAAAGATCAATACTCGTTTGAATCAATTGTTTTGTTCTTCAATAGGTGTTTATAGTAGAAGATTCCATTGCAATCCAGCTAGAAACACAATATTACTTTCATTGGATGAAGACTAGCCTTTAACATGTCAGTAATGAGGCATTTCACTTATCCAGTAATTATTTTTAATTCTACATTGTTAAAGTATAGTCACTTTTCATTGCTCATAATTTGTTTAAATAATGCAACATTTAAATCATGTTCAGGATTTTTGTTTCTATTAACTTTCTATTGCTTAATATGGAAGTTACACATCAAGGTGACTAACAACCAAGCTGGTGCAAATAATCAAAATTTAATTTGAATATTTTATGTATTTTGGCTCCCATGTCATCTTATATTGATTCTTCTCAAGTAATTTGATTTCTATATACCTCAAGTAGTTTACCAAACTGTAGATCATTATGGAGAAAATCTCCAGCAGAAAGTTTCACAACCCACTCTTGACATGCATTATCAGTTACAATCTTCCCTTTCTAAAATGCAAAGTCTCTTCCAAATATAGGCAATTAGGTATCTCCCAAAGTTCCATTTTTTTAATATCCATGACTGTCCTTTGGAAAATGTCACAAGAAGGTTTCTTGATGCCACTGCCATGGTTTTCAATTCAAAGTTGTGAAGGCCAATTTTGAATTCAAAACCATGGCAGTGGCTATTTAAGAAGATGACTCAAGTATTTTAGGTTAATATTTTGGTTTTGTAGCAACTCAGTGTTGTGTGAAACTACTCCTAGTGCAAAGGGACACCCAATATAAATTGAACTTACTACAGTAGTTTATGAGAAATGATGCCTAGCCGCTGCACAATGATGAGGTACCACAAAAAGAACTTAGCTGACTAGATTAACAACAAAAGCAATTAACAAAAAATTAGTTTCCATGGAAATGTACAAATGAAACACTAAATCAGAGAAATTATTTTACCACAAATATATTTGGTGTCATCAGGCGTGTCATACTTGTCAGTAATTATCCCACAGTAATTTTCTATGATATTTCAAATGGTAATTCATGAGAACTTGTATAAGATTGTTTGGCTTTATGAATCTGAAAAGAGTGTTGCTTATTACCTATTAAATATTTCACATCATGTTATAGACAAGGAAAGGATTTTAAAAGTATATTATGATCATTTATATTACCTGACCAATGGTAAACTGAACATTACTGGAAAAGACCATTTTAAAAAAAAAACAATTTCAACATGAAGTGTTTTTTCTTATTTATTATTTTCTGATGATAAACCTCAAAAACCCAACACTGAATTTCTTGACTATCAAGCATTTGGACACTTCATATTGAAATATCGAGTGCCAATTGACTGCAATGGGTAAGGTAGGCTGATTATCCAGGGAACATCCAGATGAAGAACAGAGCTGGTAAGATTCCTTAGCTTATTAAAGCACAATAGTAGGCATTGGAGATCAGAACAGATTGAAAGATTTCTATAAAATGAATGAGTTCAAAAATCAGATAAAGATGCTGCAATGATCCAGTAGATTATTTGTTAGAGTATTAACCAATGGGGTCAGAAAAAAAAGTTCAATCACAAATCCGTGTTCAAAATGTCCAAAAGGCAAAGCAGGCAAATTAATAACATAAGCAGGATCAAAAATCCAACCTTCCACTCGCAACAGAGGAAACATATTCTCACTCACCAAGCTCAAAAATTATTCCTAACGTAAAAGTAACGTCTTTTATTCACAGAGCAATTTTTCTGCTTGGCCACACCAGATGGGGAGGAAAGAACATTATCATAGTTCTTCTGATACTTAAAGTAGCTAACAATTTTCTTTAGTTTTCCTTTGGCATACCATGCACAAAACACAAACTCTTTTTTGAGGTAGGTGATTTTCTGTTTCATTACACTCCCTCCTGTCACATAGGTGACACAAGTGGACAGGCCTCTTTAATCTTGAACTTCTCCAGAGCGGGATGATTACTGGAGAGGATTGAATGATATGTTCAGAAGAATCGTCTCCCGAGGTGTCCTCTAGATTAACAAGCTCATGCACAGAGTCTTCACCATCTGAAGAGGTAATGTCCCTTCCTTCGATAGTGTCTATCCTTTCACTTCCTGAGCACTCACTGCTGGTGTCACTTGCAGAAGTGTACGAACCTACACAAGGACGCAATTTTTTTTATGTGGCTTGACATTCCATCAATCAGCATAGTGTGTGAGCTGCTGATTCAAATGATATACCCACCTGGTACAGAGTTGTACACCGGCTGCACGAGGCTTTTACCCACACACAGTCACCCAGGTTGTATGCCATTCATACTTTTACTCATTCAGTTGAGTGCATCACGTCAATACCTTTTAGATGGACTTTGCACCAGTAAATCATGTTAGCTGGGGTGCAGCTGAGAGTGACACATCATCTTTAGAGGTGACGTTGTGCCAATATAGTGTTTCCATTACAGAACATTGCTTCTTGGTAGCAATCCTCTTGACACTGCGATGACGTTGCTCGATTATGCCATTTCCTGATGGGGCGCATGTGCAGTGAAATCGGAGGTGGAATCCCTATAAATCCAAAACATCTTTAAAGAGTCCACTGTGGAATGTGGTAGATGAGGTCCAGTCCAACCTGGTTCCACACTTTGCTCACATTCAATTGTCCTTTTGAACATTGCACAGGTGGTGGGTCAATGGACTGGCACTCCTTGCATTTTCTGACCACTGCTCTGATGGCAGCTTTGGATACAGAAAGATCAATCTACCTCACAAAATACAGGGTCTGTTTTATACTGGGATGTCTGTTTTGACAGTGCCCCGATTTAAGCAGATCTGAATTACAGTCATTTACTGATGTTGCACAGACATGTCCCACTGGCTCTACCTCTTAATAGCATCAAGCCATCTCTGGAGTACACTTGTTAATCTATCTGCCTTATTCTGGTTCAATCTGATCAGTTGTATATCCACTGATAAGTTGTATTTGTTTACTAACTTTCCTAGTGTATCTAGCCACCTTTGAATGAGCATTTTGCTTGCAACCTTTGTATGTATCATGACCTTCCCCACAAGTTTCTGTTATCCACTTATGCATACATGTGGAATCTGAATCTTTAATGATAGTGTCCACTTCTGAAAGGTTGATTATGTTGTGTATCCTTCTTTGGACACAGCCAACATGTGTCTTCCATGATGGTTCCATTGAGCTCAGGGGATCCTCCTGTGGCAAGAGAGTTTGTGTCAACCCAGACTTCAAATTTACATCCATCCATGCACCACTGACTGTATACAGGGTCATCTTGACATATCCTGGTAATGACTTCTGTTATCATGTTTCTAAGAGGAGCGTCAGTTGCTTTATCATCCCAGTCAAAAGTGACTACAGTCACCCTGTGTTTGATAAAGGCAGCTGCAACATGGATCCAACTGCCCACAGGAAAATGTCCCACCAGTTTCCCACATAATGAGAATGTGCTGCATCATGTGTGCAGAAATCTCCAGGAGTTTGCTTCCATGTTTCTAGTGAAGCATATTATGTTCCCCCCAAACCTGCAAGCTGAGCACATGAGCACTATTCTCCAGTCATTATGTGTTTTTACACTCAAGCCCAAAGTCAACAAAATTCTGTTTCACCTGTGCAGCAGGTACTATGGTTTCATTGGTGTAGATATCATCAATGTAAGCTGATATCATTTGGTAAATTGTCTCATCCTTAGCACAACATCCACAATAGCTTTCATGATGACTGGTGCCACATTGAGCCTGAATCCCATTCACGTTAGGCAGTATCTCTACCCCTTAAAGATCACTGTCTGAAATGGCCACAGTGATCAGTGCATGTGTACCTGCTAGTAGGCCTTTCAGAAATCAAGCATAGAGACATTGGATCCCTTCCTTTGCCATTCTCTCAATTTTTGTGCACAAACGTCAGCATAAGCTGTGTATGCACCTACATATTCATTCAACTCCCAATAATCTAGTACGGGGCACACATTTCCTTTGTTCCTCTTCACCATGGCCATTAGCAGGATGAGGCCAAGCTCTTCTTTGGGATACAGAGTCAGCTATCCATGATCCGACAACCCCTGCAGTTTGCGCTGTTATTCCCCCCCCCCCCCCGACATGATTGGGCACCAAGTACTCTGATTCTGGAGCTTCTCTGGTGGGTTATTTTATGTCCATTTCCAGTGCTGTCCATGTCTTCGTGCTTTGGTCGAACTCTGCACTAAAGTTGGGCCATCGATCTTCAAGGCAGCACAGATAGGTGGACTAGAAAATTGAACTTCACCCAACTCTGTGATATGTACTCTGTCCAGCTCCTTAATAACATCAAATTGGTCAAATGGCTGTGGCAACTGGCTCCTCGACCTCCTTTTCGTTGATCATGATAGCACAGGCTCTGGTCAATAACTGGTTGAGCATCATGTCTTCTATTCTGGTTAACGCTTGGGGAATCTGCTTAATATGGCTAGACAATCCAGACACAAATGCTCAGGTCATCCATTGTTCAGGTACTGGTGCAATAGGTATGGCAAGCTTCTTTAGTTCCACCAGAAATAAGTCTACTGTCCCTGCCAGGGAACAGACACTGCATCTGGAATTGGTCACAAGCTATAAATCAGTCAGTTCCAAATGTGGTTAGCAAAGCACACTGGATTTTCTTTTCATTCTTTATTCAGCTCCCCACACAAGGGCCCTGTCTTTCAAACGCAGTGGAAGAAATCTTTTGATTTTTGTGATCTCGCATAACTGACAGACCAGTTCCACATTCTCAATCCACTCAACCACAGGCTGTCCAGTCTTATCACCATTGAATTTAAGGATCAGTTTTATGTCAAACAGTCTTTCTGCCATCTTACTAGTGGCACAGTAATACCGAAATAGATTGTTAGAGTATTAACCAATGGGGTCAGGAAAAACAAGTTCAATTACAAATTCATGTTCAAAAAGTTCAAAAGGCAAAGAGGTCATAAACAGTCCAGCAGGCAAATTAATACCAAAAATGGGGTCAACACTCCAACCTTCCACTCACAACAGAGAAAATGCATTTTCACTTAGCAAGCTCAAAAATCATTCCTCCCTTGTTAATCAAAGCAACGTCTTTTATTCATAGAGCAATTTTTCTGATTCGCCACACCAGTCAGGGAGGAAAGAACATTAACATAGTTCTTCTGTTACTTAAAGTAGCAGGTTTTTGCTAACAATTTTTTTCATTTTTCCTTTGGCAGACCGCACACAAAACACAAACTCTTTTTTGAGGTAGGTGATTTTCTCTTTCATTACAAATCTCATGAACAACCCACACTATGAACAGGACACTGGATATGCTTCACTAATTTTAACAGATTTTAAACCAAAATTATACAGAATAGCTTCTATTAAAATTTTAAGAGGCTGACCAGAAGAAGGAAATTATTTGTTATAATTAGGCAATTTCTTTTTGGTACAAAATTGCTTTTTATTCAGTTTTTTTTTTTTCTTTTTTCTTTTTACTCATCATTGTATATATTCCGGTCAATGTGTATCAATGCCTTTTCTATTTATACACTTGCCAAATCATCAAATGCTATATTTTTCCTTATCTGTAAATAATGAATCAAATTGTAAAATGCATGGTATTAATGTGCTATAAATATCTTTTCTCTAAGTTAATATACTGAAATCAGTTTGCTTAAATTTATGAATAAAGCATGTCAAAGTGGTCTATCCATTTCAAAGAGTCTGTCTTTACTTTATTTGCACTGTTAATTTTATACTCTGGCCTCACACACAAGGTATTTTTAATTTATTTATGCATTGACAGAAATCACACCATAAACAGATATAAGCTTGTAAATAAAGTTACATTATTTAAACAAAAAACAAACAAAAAAGATTTCTCATAACTAAGGTTAGTCTACAGCAAGACAAAATCAGAAGTTTACCCATCCCATAAATAAACATTTCAAAAATATTAGCTTCTAGATTAGTGAGGTCACGTAAAAATTAAAAAAGAAACAAAAAAATGATTACCATGAATAGCTGCTAGAGTAATACTGACACATATTTGGCTCAATGATGGGAAGCAAGATGGGAAGTACCTGCCTCCAAAACAAGTCTTGTGTTGATCCTTATTACAAAATCAGTACAAAGAACCATTTTTTTAACCATAAGTCATGCAGACTAGTAATCTATTTTAATCAGCTTTGGTTTTTAACATTTAATATTAAACGATTATTGGGTGCATCACTTTTTCATTACAAGTGAAGCTGTAAAAATAAAACCCACAAGAAAATTTGTCATTTCCTTTGCTAGAAATTCCAACAGGAAAGCCTGAGGAAGAAGGAAGAACAGAGGAAATAATGTTAATGGATTTGTACTTAAATCAAATAAAAAAAATTAAATATAACTTTATATCCAAATACTAATGAAATGTCATTAATTTAAGATTTCCCTTTCTCTTTTCTTCAATACAAATTTAGTAAGAGTTATAGAAGTAACAAAAATCCTGCTGTTTGGCTAAAATAGCTGGACTTGTCTGTTACTTTTGTTTTGAAATGAGCAAATAACAGATTATTTTACAAATTTCTTGCAACTAAGAAACACAAATCATTAATACAAAACAATATATATATATATATATATATATATATATATATATATATATATATATATATATAAGAAATTCTGACAACTTGAGTAATCATGGCATGAAGACTTATTTTATCCAAAGAAACAATTTCAAGAGACAAGGTGGAAGATGGCAAATGCTGATTTTTTGCAGAATTGAACAGAGGAGAAATGTTTCACATGTTGAAATCACCATCACCAGTCAGATTTGAGTTTCTTGTTATTTCTTCTTTTTAATACTGTTTTTAAAATAAGAAAATACACAGAAAAAAATAGAGATATTTACGTTTGTTCAAGATGTATGATTTTAAATAGCTAACTTTGTTGCAAAATTATACAAAAAAAATTACTACATAAATTATAGACTAGCAGAGGAGAGAATGCAACAGTTTGCTATACCTAGCCATGTAAAGACCCAGGAAAACATATTAAAGTAGCCCTCCTTAAACTTAAGTTAAATACAAACACATTTATTATAAAAATGTGTGACTTTCTTTGTTTGCTTATATTAACATTTATTATTAACACAAAGAATTTCTGTGACAAGAAAAGGGCAAAAAAGTGAAAACAGAAGTACAGAAATAAATCCCCCTACCCTGGCCACAAAACTAAAACCTCATATTAATCAAATGGAGAATGACAGATTTGTCTGTCAGGATAGAATGCAATAAGTACAGTTTTCTGAAATAACTGACAATCAATGGCATACAGACCAAAATAAATTTTATATTTATTAGAGGTTTAAATGTAAAATCTTTTAAAGACAAAATTCAGAAATTCTGGATTCTAAACCAATGAAAATCATAAACAAAATGGGTTTCCATTATGCTTCAAGGAACAGACCATTTCTTTTTTTTTATCAATAAAACAAAATAACATTTTAAAGAAAGAAATCAAATTAATTTTGATGGGAAACTTTCATTTAGCAGAAAGTCAATTTTTTTCAGAATTAATGAAAAATCAAAGTCAATTTTAAAGAAATTCAAAATGTAATAAAAATAATAAAAGCATTCATAAAAATTAGATTTATTTATTCAAGAAAATATTTTCATTATCTCCACAGGAAACTTTTACATATGTTGCATGTTTTAGTAATAATATTTATTTTAAAGAGGAATAAAAAATTCTGAGATATTTTGCAATTAATCAAACCAAATTTAAAAGCAAAACTTTACATACATACATACAGACAGACCTACCAATGCACACACCCATCAACACACACAGTCAAAAGATTTTACTTTTATTAACAAACTGATAATGAGTTTCACTAACTCAGCTGAGAGAATTTTCAGTTGTGTGACCTTTATTCCTCTACATTCTAATTTCAAAAAGCAAATAAGAAACCATAAATTGGCCTACATGTCAAATAAACTTACAACTAACCTGAAGTTCTCATTTCATCATAACAAATGTGACAATTTCTATTTATTTATTATCTAACCCATGCCCCCAATTCAATCCAATGCAACAAAATGAATTTTACACTTTCACTAACCTGAAAATCGGCTAACAGCTATTCCATCTCAACCCCTACACACACTCCAAAGTTAGGCATCTGAATAATTTTAACTCCACCCAATAAAAGTAAAATGAGAAGAGGACACTTATTTTTATATCATCCAATCAAAATACAAAATCTATTTCTCCAAAGCAAACAAGGTAAACTTATTTTATATTTATTATCAAGTAGCTTTTATTGCTAAACTTATTTTAAAACAAAGAATTTCATCTTCAACTCAAATAATAACCAATATACAAAATCAGATCTTTAACAAAAATTTATAGTGTTCTTTTTAGAAGGAAAATTTTTCAATGACAAACTCTTTGTTGAATTCTTGGACATGAGTTGCTAATAAAATATAAATAAATAATTAACAAAGAAATTCAAGGTTAGCACTATAAATAATCTAAAATATTAGTGAATAATTCACCCCTACTACCATTTCTCACTGGCCTGTATATAGAGATTGCACAAGAAGCTTGAGGTGTGAAACTCACAATTACCATGCAGTGTTATTTCTATGTTCACACTGTCTACACACACACACAATATATATATATATATATATATATATATATATATATATATATATATATAGTGTGTGTGTGTATGCGGAAGACATGATATACAAGTCTATACATTGAATTAATAGTGGGTAATTGAGTGGAAAAATGATAAAAACTGCTATGTCATGCATTTCATTCTTCAACAAGAGTTCTTCAGACTAATAATTTTTATTAATGGAGTCTAATATATAACGGAGGGAGGAAGAAATACAATAAATATAAGTTACAATTTTACATCAAGAAATGCTGAAGATACAAAGAGGATTAGCTTTAAATTTAAATTTACTTTTTGGTGTCCAATTTATTCAAATGCGTAACAGTCAACTTCATTCAGTTTTCTCTTGTTTTGAAATATTCTACATTGTAATAAGAGAAGTTCTGTGAGGAAAGGTAATATTTACTATGACCCTGGATATAAATTGACCTTGAAAGACTGAAATTAGCACATTTTCAATACATTTTTGACTTAATAAGTTACTTTTTCTTTAACTAAAACTGCATTCTTTCAGTTGAAATTATGGTCAGATCTCTTACAATGAATGACTTATGCATTTTGTGTATTGGATTGCAAAACATCTCTTTTGTATTCATATGTTAAATTCCTAAATTTTTTACCTACATATTCCTTGTTACATTTTTACAGTCTATTTTGTAAATTCCTGCTTTCAACTGAAAGTTGTTATTATTTTGTTTTAAATAATTAAATTAAAATTTATTATTCTTAAAATAGTTGTAACAAACTTTATATTAAATTTAGATAAATTCTTTTTTAGCAGATTAATACAATTTATACAAATTATGTTAAATATTCTGTATATTAATGAAGCTCTTCATTAATTTGGTTAATACAGTGTAGATATGAGATTAGTTCCAGCAAATATGATGTTCTCAAGAAATCATAAATTTAGATCTTATTGTAAACAAGAATGTGTAAAAAATAATTACCTTAGAGATTAAACATTTGGATTGACTTATGTAAAATTATTAAAGAAAAAAATGAAATGACATTCCAAGATATTGATGATGAACTGATCCAAATGTTAGTAAAATCAATCAAAATTTCTAACAATGAAAAATTAACCCTTTGTATTGATTATTGCAAATGTTTTCTGAAGATGTTTTTAGCAAATAGTTTACTGTTATTGTATTAATTTTAATTAAACCTTTTATTGCATAGTTAATTAGAATAGATTCATTTAAGATGAATGACAAGTTTGATTGAAATGTACTTGTCTGAGCCTCTTTATGTATTTTTATAGTGAGTTAGGGAATTTGATAAAAGCCAATAATCTCAGCTGAAAAATGAACAAAGGAAAATTCCATGAATTCATTTAAAGCAGTTTTTTCTGAATTCATTTTGTTCTTGAAGATAAAAGTGATTAGCTATCCTCAAAATAATGATTTATTATGATGAATTCTGTCTTCAATATAGTCATTTATATGCTCCATTTTACTTCAAGATAGGTTAATATCAATCCATCACTTTATATAAATTATTAAACTTTTGCATAAACCCATTATTTGCTTAAATAAGGATTAAATGAATTGAAATTAATCAATCTTGAAATAAAATGGAGTATATGAATGACAATAGTGAAGACAGAATTCATGATAATAAATCGTTATTTTGAGGACAGCTAATCACTTGGCATTTTATCTTCAGGAATAAAATGAATTCAGAAAAAAAAGTGCTGTAAATGAATTCATGGAATTTTCCTTTGTTCATTTCTTTAAAATACACTTCTCTAAAAAGTATGTGTATTAGACAAACCTAGACGATTATAATACTTATTTGTTTACACTTTCTAATCAATTACTAATTTTAATTATTTTACACTACTAATAATTTTTTTTTTTTATAAACCTTAAAATGAAAGTAAACAACATGATCTAGGCATCAATAAACATTGCACAGAACACAAGAGACTCTCATGACTTGTTAAATATTTTATCCATCAAATTGTTTATCCATCACAAGAGAGAGAAAACAAATCTCACTATAAATAAGCTTTTTTTTTTTTCAATAGTTTCTAGGGTTTTATCTCAATTCAGAATGAGGAAGAGTGACTAACTCGTCTGTGGTTTCATCTTGAAATTGAAACAAGTTCAACTCAAAGTAAATTGGATTCACTGCCAGAAGTAAAGCCTTGACACACATCTAAAGCAAATTCAGGTCTTTCTATCTATATGGACACACACACAGTTTATATATATATCATATACATACACAGTAAAAAATAGATTTGTCTACAGTTTAGAATATTCAATGAAGGATATTTTGCTGATCATTTTTTAAAAAGCAAAATAATGAAAAGTAAACTTTTTTTAACAAATGAATTAACCTTGGCCTATTTTATTCTAACATTTCACACAAAATGTTGTCATTTCAATGTACATTTTTAAATTTTTCTTTCATCAAATGACTAATCAGTCAATGACTAATCAGTTTTTACTTGATAATTTGTGTGAGAGAATATTTTTTTAAAAAAAAAAAAGGGAATTTATTTGACATTTTGTCACAATCTTCCCAAATATGAAGAGGAAAAACTACAACTCACAAAATAATCTTCTTTACATATGGTCGCTTGTCACACTTGGTAAAAAAGGAAAACGTAAAAAGGAAACTCAATTTGCTACCAAAATGATGGCAAATATTTTAAGACTGAAAGTTCAAATGAGAGAAAAGCATTTTTATTTCTGCTCAGTAGAAATTCATCATCTGCCAATGAGAACTGGTCATTCATCAATGCAAACACTGTGAAACGTTGCCTTTCATTCACTGGAACCTAAATATACAAGAATTGGCAAAAGATATTTGATCTTAGAATTAAAAGTAATAAGCTAATCCTCTTTTTCTAATTGAAAGCCAAATCATAATAAGAAACAAAGAATACGTTGAGATCTTTTTATAATGAAGAAAAGTGATCCAATCAAAACGGCATCCAATGGTATTTATAGATTCTATGGCACATGGACATTTCAAAAACAATACAAAAGACCCCAAAATCAAACTATCAAAAAACTATTAGGGGAAAAAAAGAAAATTTACCAGACAGGTAAACACTGTGTAATCAAAAGGAACAACTTACCTCCAGTTAAATGTCATTTGAAGTTTGTTCCTGTCGTCTCACAATGAGAAAAAGAAGAAAGTGAAACTCAACAATTAATGTATTTCCTGTAGTATTCATTAGAACACTCCCTTGTGCGTGTGTGTGTGTATGTGAGAGAAGAGTCAGTAAGGACAGGCTGTTTTATTTTCATCTCCAATAATTGCTCACATTAGATCATTGTCACAGTCAGATAATATTTAAGTTGCATAATCTAGTCAAGCCAGTCAAAATGGATTCCAGCATTTACATTCAGCCTGACAAACCTTTTTTTAACTATTGTTCTGAGTATCATAGACATTTCTAGTCAGACAAGCAGTAAACAGAAAAAAAAAAAAAAAAAAAAAGGGGAGAGAGAGTGAAAATAGTACGTCAGTTAAAAATGGCTTGAAAAACTTGCTTAATGCCTACAAGATTATCTTCTGGATTTGGTTGGTTATTTTTGTTTAGTGGCCTATAAACCCCTATAAGTTATTTAATGCCGAAATTTAAATATATTGTACACAATTTTATGACTTCAATTACAGATATTTTGTACATATTTTTATACTTTCAAGGTAGATGTAGGTTTTATAGATATATAGTTTGTACATGATATATTGTAGGCGTTATATGTTTTGGTATAAACCGCATTCTTTAAGGTAAGATATTATGTTGATAGTTTCAGTATTTTCAAATAGTTTTCTTGTATTGTTTTTATGATTAAATTATAAGCAGCATTTTTTTTAACCAATTAATCTTACAAAATCAAATGAGGAACAAAAATTTGTTTCTACTTACGAGAAACAAGATTAATAATATAAAATCTTTTTTCTTAAGTTTTTTTTTTTTTTTTTTTTTTTTTTTTACAGCATATCACAGGTCTTCAATTGTAATATAAAATGTATTGCTGGTCATTTTGCTACAAAAATGTATTTTTATACTTTTTTAATGTTTTGATTTTGTTTGGAGTTTTTTTTTTATGGTATATCAATTCTCTCTAGGACCTCAAATTTGTTTTTGTTTTTTTTTGGGTGAGAGGTGTTATTTTTGTTGGTTGATCATGTTTTTGAAGGAACTTTTTTGAGATATATATTAAGAGAGTTAGTAGCCAGATTGAAGATTTTTGCTTAATGAGGTTTGCTTTAGGTGGAGATTTTAAGTTTTGTATAGTAAATATCTGAGCCATAATATATGGGTTTGAAATAGGTTCTCCAGATTTATTTTTCAGTATTTCTGCTTGGCAGTTTTCAGCTGTGTATATAGGCTTAATTGTATAGGTGCTAGGGCTGGACATGATCAGCCGATTGATTTGATCAGTCCACTCCAACCACACATCTAGCCCAAATAAGGACCAAAAAAGAGTGTTGACTGTTACATGACCACTTATACACCCAAGTCATGGATTGCTCAGCCACCAAGTTTCTGTCCCCAGGAATTACAGGTCACCACTCACGGAAAACAGACGGCCTCATTGAGGGAAGGGGAGGTTCTTACTCCTCTGCAGAGGTGCAATCAGCATATTCTACAGCAATGCCTCTCAAGTGCCTGTTAAAATTCAGGTTCACCATTAGGCTGCAGAAGATCAACATGCTGAGCCAAGGCATTGAGCCCTCCCCTTTCATCACCATCAACAACCACAAGCTGGAGGTAGGTCATGAATTCATATACCTTGGCTCCATTATCATAGAAAACCTCTCCCAGCAAATAAAGCAGACAAGCAGCCTACACATTCAACAGGTTGAAAGAACATAGATGGTTGACTAGAAACGTCAAGAATACAGTCTACACAGTGTATACATACTCAGCACATAGCTATACAGTAATAAAACTTGAAGCATCTACTGAAGGCTGAGACACCAACACTGAGGACTACCTCTACCAATAATAAACTAGTGGATCAATGTTTTCCTTCAAAATCAGTGAGATCTTTGGCTCTCCTACCACCGTTCTGTCCTACTCTACATCATGATGCACAATTGGCAACTCACCCACAATGGACATTGGAACTCTCTCTCAACTAACAGATTGTACCGCTCGCTCAATGAACAGTTTCAGAACAACTCTCAATTCTAATTGTGACTGTTAATATAAACCTGAAAGCAAAACTTTCTAACTTCATAATAAGTGCCACTTGTTCCCAAAAATGTTCATTTATTTATCTATTTTATTCCATTTTGGTCAAGTTGTTGGCTGCTTTTAAGATCTTCTTTTGTAGATTTACCACTGGTTATAAAAACATAATACACTTCAGACTTGGATAAAATCATTTAGAAGCCACTTGACTAGGTGTGTGTTTTAATGATGGCCGAGTTATATTATGTCATATTAGGATCAGAAAAAAAGAGAACAAAAATATCCACCTAATTGATTATCAAATTAAGTGCAAAAAATATTTTAAAATAAACAAATCATCTACTTTAAACTATTTAGATATTGTAAATTTTACTCATACACAAATGAAATAAATTTAAAATTAAAGTAAAAAAAAATAAAATGAAAGGATTCAGATCATCATTTTGATTCCTAATTTTTAAAGTTTATGTTTCTTTTTTTTAGATAATGTTTGCTGTGAAATGTTACGAAATGATCTCTTGCTTTGTGCTTTGTATGTAAATTTATTGTATGCAAAGGAACATTGCTGTTTCACCTTCCTGCTGTTTGTGAATTGCTCTTAAATTCATAACAGTCATCACCCAAATTCAACATTTTGTATAAAATCCCAATGTCTAAATAAGTTATGAAACAGACTTTGTCTTTAAGCATTTAATCAAATCAAGTAATGTGATTACTTCTTGAAATTTAAATTATGAAATATGGAAAAATATTAAGGATGAAATAAAAGGAATTCCAGTAAAAAGACTACATTAAAAAACCTGACAGTGAGATTGTTTTTTGATATGAAATTAGTTAATAATAATAGAAAATTAAAATGGAAAAAGACATTTTTGCAGTTATTAACAGTAAATGACAAATCTGAAAAAAATTTCAAATGACAATTGATAAAGTCAGAGTTGTTTTCAATAGGAAAATCACAATATGAAATTACCTCAAAAAGGTTAGACATTGTAAGTAAATATGAGCAACAACTGCATATATAACATCCTCTGCAACTGTATTAAGAGATATTAGAGATGTGACACTATGAGTTGGATATATGCGCACGCGTGTGTGTGTGTGTGCGCCCGCACATCTGTGTGTGTGTGTGTGTATATACACCCCCACATCTGTGTGTGCGTGCATGCGCACACATATGTGCGAGAAGATTAGTTAGATTTGACCTGGGCATCAAACTTCAAGACCAAATGATTAGATTAGGAATCTAGATAAAAACATGTTTTGGACATATGATGAAAAGGGTAGATAAGTGTTAAGTACTTGTCAGAATACGACGATAGGAAAAAGACCGGCTCTGGTCAAAACTTAAAAGGGTTTGAATTTAATGTCCCTGAATCGGAGTCAGCTAGGCTAAGAAATATTTTTATGTCCACTTTCTTCAAAGAGAGAAATGGTCATGAAAAAGTTATGGGTTTATTCGTGGGTGTCCCTTGTCCGGAAATGATGAAAGAGGATTCTCCATATATACGGCAGCGCTTTGGGCCACGAGTGTAGTTAGACTTAGTTTAGGTTCGAGGAAGGTTGATTTAGGCCGGAGCACGTAACATCGAAGAGCGACCCATTAGCAGCCGGACATTGTTAGTTAAGATATATATTTTTTCCGCCAGCCGAGAATCAACCAAGAGTTATCATCCACAAAAAGGTCACACACCTTCTCTCCTCTTTTCGTCCTACCCAAGTTTGTAGTTGTGTTTTTCTTTTACCTGTGAGCCTACCTCTCGCTCGATCCACCGCACAGAAATTCTACGACGTGGGGTCTATATCTTTGTGCAGCAAGTTGCAGAGGTGGGTAGTCTCACAGAGAGAAAACTGTCAAAAATTAGACTTAAAAGAGCATCCAAATGCCATTATCCAGTATAAGACTATGCATGGAGGGACAAGGAAACACACTTTCCTCTTTGATATCAGTTATGGAATCTATTAATTGTTTCATTTTATTAGGTCTTTTATGTGTTCGAAGAGTTTATAAAGTAGAGACTCTCTTAATAAGATATTTTAAAATTGCTATTTTATTTCTATTCAGATATTCATTATTAAAATTAAGGTGATCGGAATTTTAACTTGTAGAATTTTATGTAAGAAGTAGTAAAACTGTATCTATTGAAGTCAAAATAACATCTAAGAAAGATTTGATTTTTAATATTAAGTGAAATGGAGATTATTTTTTTAAAACATCTATGTTGGCAATGATATAAATACCAATTTAATAATAGTAGATTGTATGATTAATAGAGTTTTTGAAGATGATATATTCTAGGTGAAACAACAACAGATAATAATTACCAAACATTGAACCAAGAGGAAATCCCATGGCAAACTGTTAGCATTATTGTCATAAAAAGAAACTATAATAGTACAAATTACAAGATTGGAAAGTTTAGTTGGTTTCATTTTTGAGAGTAAGAGGGAAGTGGAATTATAATTTGATATAACATTTATTCTAAAAAAAAAAAAAAAAAAATTCAAATGTGTAATCTCATCATTTCTAATAACATTTGTCAAAAATCAAGCCATATTGTTATCAATGAATTTTCCTGCCTCTGAATAGATTGTATCCTTCATGAAGCACTTTTATCAAATTCGTATGTGAGATATATGACTACCACTTTATCTCACTGATGAACTTGCCACTTGTTCAACAAAAGGGGATTTCCATGCTCATACTGTTGAACAGGAACTTTTTTTTATGAATGTTATCAAATGCAAAACTTGAGAGCCTCTCAAAGTAGAGGGTTACTGTTAAAACAGTTATGATGAATGAGTAGGTAGTTGAAAGTGAAGTGAGAAAAAAGAGAATGGAAAATGATTGTATTATAGTATTCAGGAAGCACCCATGTGGGAGACCATTCCACAATGTAGCCGTTATTGGGAAAAAGTTATCAAAGTGGAACTGTCTTCTTACATTTGGAATGAAGAAATAAGGGTGATTTGACTCCATGGAAGTGATGTGATTTTCTATGGTAATAATGATAGAGTAGTGATGGGCTTGCAAAGTTGCATCTGTAGGAAAGAGGCTTCAGAGTGGGGAAAAAGTCTTCCCCTACAAGGCTGTGTAAACAATTTTGAACTCTAACAAGGCTAGGAAGTGAGGACGGACAGACGGACACGCACGCACGCATAATATTACTAAGCTGGCTGCTTGTATCTGAATATGCCTGCCTACTAGGGTGGCTAGCCAATCCCTGTTGCAGAAACCTGCTCAGGCACATTTGTGTTTGTTCAACATCCACAGAGACCACCTGTGGTTTATACTGTAATTATTCTTAGTGAACCTTACAGTTTCTGGGTGTGAGCAAATTATCTGATATGCTCAACAACCTAAACAAAGCCAATAAGCTCAAATCCTCGGTTATGATGACTTATGACTTCATGCTAGCACAACACCAAATAGTTCCATCTACCCAATTTCACTGTCTTATGTTCACATATGTGGAAATAATCAAAAATGCTTGCATCCAATCCAACCAGATGGTGAGCCTGGATGTGGTGAGTTTGTTCACCAAAGCATCCACTGAGGAGACAGTATCAGTAGTCAGGGACAGACTGGCCTTGAACTCACCTCTAGGAGAACATAGCAGAATAACAATAGATAATCTGTTGGAGATGATGACTTTCTGTATGAAAACTTTGTGATGTGCTCACCATTATTACCAGCAATGGCTAACACATATATGGAATACTTTGAGGAAATAACATTTAAATCAATGTCACTAAAGCCTGGCTGAGATACATAGATGATGCATTCATACTCTGGCCTAACCAGGAAGAAGTCCAGCTACTTCTGGTTCATGTGAACTCAATAAAACTATCGATACAGTTCACAATTGAGAGAGAAAACAACAAACGAGCATTCCTGAATGTACTAATATCTCAAACAGAGCATGAGTTCAAGACATCTATATACTGCAAGCCAACATTCACCGGACAATACCTCCACTTCAATTCCCACCAGCCATAAAGTTTAAAGAAAGGGATCATCCACAATATCAAGTAAAAGTCATAAGTGATGAGAGAGAAATATATGTACAAGAATTAATCAGTATAAGCAGGACCCTACAATGATGCAACAACTACCCTGGGTACATGACAGCAGCCCCCACAAACTGGGATAGAAGGGTACAAGATGATAACAACACTCAAAAAGCAATCTTGGTCTGCCTAACCTATGTGAAGAGCTTATTGAAAAAGATACAAAAGATTTATGGTCCATATAACCAGGACAACCTTCGGGATTGGTTCAACACTATGCAGATATCACTTCCAAATAAGACTACCTATAGAGAACATAATTAAAGACTGTGTGTACACCATCCCATGCAGTTGTGGCAAGAAATATAAAAGGAGAAACAGTTTATGTACTTAAGATAAGACTGCAAGAACACTATAAAGCCGTAACACGAAGGGAAATAGAAAAATCCCGCATGGCTGACCATATATATAGTGAATACATTAATACAGAGAGCTAGAGAAAAAACAACAATAACAAAAATTGTAATATGAGATCTGGTAAAAAGATAACTGAGATATTAGGTTTATAAGTTAAAAAAATTCAATACTTGGCCACAGCAGAGTTACTAAAGGGTATTAACTGAAACCACAATTGCCAAAAACAGCATGGCATGTGGAAATCGAACAATCTACCCCTGTAGACTAAATAAAGGATTAGATTCAAAATTCTAATGTATATCACCCGAAGAAGGCCAGAGTGTACAACAGTCGAAAAACCGTGAATGTGGACATCAAGTTGAGGACAACAGTCCGAACAATGTAAATAGTGTAAATAGTTACAATGTATCCTCACAGAAATATAGACAGTAATACGGGGAAATTTCCTGGTGGGCCCTAAAGTGATGGGCCATCACTTTAAAAATAACCAAAAAGTGTAAAAACTAAAACAAAAAAAAAAAAAGAAGAAAAATATTGCATAGACGCTGAGAAGATTTAAATAAACCTTCTTTGATGCTATAATTTCTTTATTTAATTCCTTGACTATGTTTTGGAATTAAGAGAACCCTTTTACAAGTTTTCCTGTTAGAAATTATCAACCAAGTCCACCACTGTATGTCATTAAAGTTTTGATAGAAAATTATTGATGGCTAAGGAGAATGGAGCCACTAATTTATGCAGAAAGGTTCTGATATTATGTATCTTAATGTATTTTTTGTTTGGAACCATATTAAGAATGTAGTTTACAACAGAAACACAAAACACTTCAGGATTTAAAGAATTTCACTGAAGAAGAAGCAGGTTTGATGTCACCTGAATGTGTCAAAATTCAAAGTTTTCATGGAAGATTTCAAATTTGCATTGACAATGGTGGTTCATCTGTTAAGAAAAATTTACTTGCTCAATTTGTTAAGAAAAAGATTCTCTCATTTTGCATTTTTATTTTGCCTTTCAAATATGGTAGTTACTTTATTTACGATATGTGCATGTGTATGTATTTATTATTATATAAAATATGAATTAAAGTTGATAAGCATAAAATAATTACATCATTGTCAAGAAATAAAAATATAGTCAAAGTCTGAAAAATTCAGAGCAATTTAAGATCAAGTGTGAACATAGGAATCAACACTGCATGGTGTCTTCCACTATTCCTTTAGCAGGCTATATATATATATATATATATATATATATAATGGGCTATGTATCTAGGTCACTGGGGTATTGAGGAAAGTAGGGAAAGGAAATAGACTCATCCCATTTTTTGTTTAAGACTAATGTTAAGGATTTACTTATAGTTATGAATTCTAGATTGTTTATTTATGCTGGTTGGGTGGTTGGAGAAAGATTAAGGTTAATTATGTTCATAATCTCTAGATTGCATAAACATTATTATTATTTTATTCATTTATATTTATTTTTTTGTATATTTTTTCTTCTGTGTATTTTTCTTTGGTTCTAAATTTTTGTATTTAGAATAAAGTTCATTAAACTTTAGATCATGAAATTTTAGTCTTTTAGGTTATGATGTGGTTTTAGGTAGCTTAGAAGAAATTTGCTTTCATGTCTACATGAGTTAATTAGTTCTGATATTTCGTTTATGAGCTCTTAAACAAAAGATCAGAATGTATTATATAAAAATCATCAGATACAGCAGACACTTGAGGAAAGCTAGAGAATATAATAATCAAAATTTTGCCATTAAACATCAGGGGGGGGGGTATAAGGTTGAATAATTCATTAAACAAATAATCTTTTTTAATTTAAATCCACAACAAAAGTTGATATAAAATTCATGTTATTGCATACCCAATTTTTTTATATGAAAACTAACAGATTCTCTGTTGCACTCTTAAATTTTGTTTTTCATAAAACCTGAAAACATTAATAAAAGGCAATGATAAAATATTTTCATCCACAATTATTCAATGGAATAAAATATTTTAGAAAATGCAAGAAATTTTGTTCAAGTGGAAAGACTGGAAGAAGGTGTAAAAGAATGTCAAAAATGTAACAAGTGGCAGTAAAGGAAATGAGCAGGAATCTGGACAATAAAGGAAAAACAAAAATATGGGAAATATCAGTTTTCTTACACCGAGTGAAAGAATACAAAAAAAAGTGTCTTAAGTAAAAAGAATAAGATCAAGTACAAATAATGTTTTGTTAGTTTTAAATATTAAAACTTTATTGCATTTGCAATTAAATCATTTCCTCAGTATTTCTCTGAGATCAATATCAAACTGAACGGATTACATTCATGAAATATGGAAGAAGCAAAGAGGTTTATTTCATAAAATAAATTCTTAATGAAAAAAAATTATATATAAAAATGTACTCAAGTGTTTCTTATAATAAATGAGTACATATTTGAATTTTTGATATTGATATATTTTTCAAGATGTCAAACACTGATTCTTTTTTGCCACTTTTATGAATTTAGGTTTGTGCAAAGTTTATAGTAAATGCACTCTTTTTTGAAAATTAGAGTATGAATACAGAATAGAAAACTGTATTTGTTAATAATAATAAAATGGAAACTTTTGAACGCACCTAATTACACACACACACATGTAAACCGAGCTATCCCCAAATTTAAAAATATATCTAATAATAAATAGCTTCTTCATTCATCTGAATAACAGTAACAACACAACATGGCTGCATGGGAATATCTATCCATACACATTCCAGTGTGGTCCATAACTGAAATAGGTTTGTTGAGTATGGCTGAAGAAAATTTACATGCTCAATGCAGTACAAATCTGTACAGCACAGGGGCTCATATGGTATCTGAAAGTCAGCCTAGTGTTTCTGGAATCAGTTTTGTATCACCTGTGCCTGATGGAGAGGCAACATTATCTTAATGGAGCAAACCATTGCCACCAGGAAACAAGCCAAGCAAAAAAAGGGTGCAAATGGTCTGCAACAAGATTAGGGTATGTTACACCTGGCCACTACTGGTCTTTGCAAACTCCAATAGAACACACCCTACACCATTAAAGGGCCAATTCAGCTTGCACAACACCCTGCTGATATCCTGGAGCCACAGTTTCACGTAGTCTCCTCTACATATAAACTTGTCTATTTGCCTGAAAATGTCAGAAATGTAACTTGTCTAGCCAAACAATATGGTATCAGTTTTTCACAGTCTAATGTTTTCTGAATCAGTAGAGATGCAGCAATTGATGCTGTAATGTCAATAATGGTACACTTGTTCGACAAAAATTATGACCCCATGAAAGAGTGTATGCTATAATAAACTGTGTATTGATTGAGTGATTCAATGGTCACTATCCTTGCTAGTCACTGGTGGTTTTCTGTACATGCCTCACTGGTGGGTTTCTATCTGTCCAGAATTCACACCTTTCTGATATACCCATGCTTGCTTTTGCCTGTGCAAAAGTGAATTGTCACCTTTGCAATAGAGTGCCCCTTTTTTTCTGAAGTTCTAAATCCATTCAACAGTAAAAAGGTTATGTCTCTGCCACAGCTACACTACCTCTTCACTTATTAAGTCATCTGACAAAATCTATTATTACAGGTGGGAGAAGGCAAAACCATCAAGTATGTAGTAATTTCTAATGTTTCAGTACATTAGTTTATAACAACAAAGATCATTTATGCCTAACAAAATTTGGCAGTAAATTACTAGAGTATACAGCATTCAAAGTGAGCAGAGTTTTGCAAATAAAGTGCTCCGTATTTTATATATATTATATACACATACACACACACAATCATACCATTCTTGAACAAAAATAACAAAATATGAACTTCAGGCAGTTTATCCTCAACTTTGAACATAATACTCAACATCTTATCAGAAAGTTGGAAAAGTATAATAAAAAATTAGACACTTTGTCAGTTCTATTAAACAAACTTGTTTATATATCCACTCCATGGGATGATGATGAGTCCTTTTAAGGAATGGCATGCACATGAGTGGATGTATTTTTTAGTTGAGTGATTGCACAGGTCCAGGACAACTGGTGGAGAATGAGTTGTAGAGAATGACCAGATCAAAATCCAATATAAGGAATGCCCTTCTTAATCTTATACTTCATAGGGTTAGCCTTCTCCAGTACTGGTCGCTGTAGTATTTTATCCACACACACACACACACATATATATATATTTCCTGAAATTTTATATTTATATATCAATCATTATGCGGTGTTGATTTTTAAGTTCACAATTTATAACTCCAAACGATTTGTCTCCGATATTGAGCACTGTGTCCCATGGCAAATTTTAAATCATATATATATATATAGATAGATAGATAGAGAGAGAGAGAGAGAGAGAGCTGACATGGGAAAGTTATGGGGTAGTTGCCTGGTATAAAAGGACCCACCCGTCTATCCGGGAAAAGTGCTACAAATAGTTAAAAAAAAACCTCTGCAGAAATATTGAGCCATTCTATCTTCGTACCCATCGACACTAATAGTGGGACATAATGAAAAAATTCTTTTAGATTTTTGTGATTTTACTTGGAACAAAACTAAACTCAAAATATGGTTTTTATCTCGTTTCTCTAAATATAAAAATAAAATGCATCTACTAAAAAAAAAAGTGTGAAAAAAATCCGTGGGTAGCAGATTATCGTAAGCATTTAAAAAAACAAAGTTAAACCAATTTAGATTTTAAAATAAAATTTATTCTTAATTCAAATACTTAAAATTAAAAAACAAAAAAACGTTAAAATTAAAACGAATAATTTATTTATAAATCTATTCTACAGATATTTTGTTGACCCATTATGCCCCATTAGAGTTAAATATTTTTAATAGAATCAAGAGAGCATCACAAACTTTCGAGTACCTTCTTAAGAAACAGAAAAGAGTTAGACTAATATAAATCTACACACAAAATTAAGGAATAATCATAATAAAAGACAAAAAAAACAAACAAGAAAGAGGTTTCTGTAGAAAATTTTAACGGTAAAATAAAAAACTATTAAGCCTCATTATACCCCACTTACTAATGACGATGTGTCTGAAATTTGTCGAGTTGAACTTAGGTTTTTAGTTTTAAATTTTAATGTTTACACTTTATATTTTCATTTTTTTATGTATAAAAAGTGTTTTTAAAAAAAGAAGAGAAAAATCTTTATATTTTTTGAGAACCCATAAATTCAATCGGTTCGTTTCATTCAAAGCTATCAAACTTTTTATTTAATATTTGAATAAAAAAAAAAACATTTATTATTTCATTCAACAACAACAAATTTAAGCCCAAAGTAAAAACAAAAAAGAAAAAAATTAATGTAAAAAGAATAAAATTATAAAAACCTGTTTTTTGTTTAATCGAAAAGTTTTCACCGAAAACAAAATAAACGTCAAATAAAAAAACATTACTTACTTTTTTTGATAATTTGGCCGAATTGTGTAGGATTTGTTGTTAATCGACATTTTTCTTGAAAATCCTTTTTAAAGAGAAACGTTTTGAATTAAAAATCACGTAAAAAGTCCGGATGATATTTTTTGACAGTGGAAGAAAAGAACTGAATTTTTTCTCGTTTATTTGAAAAAAAATAAAAACGAAACAAATCCCTTCCGAACGAATTCAGAAATAAAAACAAGAGAAATTTTTTGAAAGACAATTTTGGTTTCTTTCCTCCTTGCCTAATTTTTTCGGCTTTTGTTTTTAGTTCTCGTTGCAGAAGGAAAAAAAATAAAAACAATTTTTTTTTCCTTGACAACGCGGTCACGTGACCCGACGACAATATTTTAAACTTTGTCCTCCTTTAAATGTCTTCCCGTTATTCATATTTGTTCCGTGTTTCCAGCCACGCGGCATTTTTATATCCCACATTTTTTACTGTAAGATGTAAAATACGTTTTAGGAATTTACTCGACAAGTCTACACCCACAAAAAAAAGTATTTTAAATATTTGTGGCTTTTTTCCATAACGCCACGTTGCTGCCAAGTTAAGGTCAGAGGTTACGAATTTATTTTATTTTTTTTTTATCGACTCATTTTTTTTTATCTGGTTATTTCTTTTTTTTTTATCTAGTTATTTTTTACTTTCCAGTGACCCTTGAAAATTATTTCAACTCTGAAATTGTAAGAATTAATTGAAAGTCGATTTAAGTAATGACTAGGTGGTAGAGAATATTGATAATAACAAACAACTTTATCAAAATATCTAAAAAAAAAGAACATAATTGATTTCTTTTTAAATTTTTTTTTATTTAAAAAATTGATTTTTTTTAGTTTAAGTTTAGCAATTTAACTTTACGAAAATATTTGACTTTATTTTGTTAATTACACTTTCTTAATTTATTTATCTTTATTTTAACTTCTGGCTTTTTACTTTGTTTTATTTGATTGATTTTTTGTCTTTATAAAAAATTATTAGTCAGTAATACAATGTCATTAGAAATAATTAATAAAAAGTGTAAATAAATGAATAAATAAATATTATAATTGTCTACGTTTTTCTTATCTATTTTTAGAATTGGTTGTAAAAGAACTGTAAAAAATAAGTGGATTGTTTCAAATTCATTTTTAAATTAAAATATATATATATGCCCATAAATTGACCTCAAATTCTGCTCTTGACTCATCCAGAATATCCCCGCCTAATTTCCCTCCTAGAACTGAGTCTCTGTTGAGTGATATGCATATAAACCCTTCCATGGTTTCTGCTATCATCTCTAAACTAGATTCCCACAAAGTATGTGGACCCGATGGTATCCCCATAATAGTCATTAAGAAGTTTGCCCCTGAACTGGCCCCTGTTCTCTCTAAACTGTATAATAAATGCCTTGCTGCCTCCTGCTTTCCTGTCTGCTGGAAGTCATCATCTGTTTTTCCAGTTTTTAAGAACTCTGGTGAGCTACCTGACCACTCCAACTATTGACTTATTATCCTTCTGCATCTTTTTGGGAATTTCCTAGAGGTTCTAATCAATGCTGAATCGGTTCATCATCTATCATCACACAGTCTTTTCTCAGACAAGCAATATGGCATTCATTTCTCCAGGTCATGAACTGATGATAATTGCAGAAAGAGTCTATCATGCACTAGATAAAAACAGTAAAGCCTGGGCAGTAGAATTGGACATCTTGAAAGCCTTTGACAGGGTTTGGCATTCAGGTCTTCTCCACAATCTGAAAAGTCTCCAGACACATTTTTAAACTGATCCAGTCTTTCCTATCAAATCATGAAATGAAAGTTATCTTGAATGGCCACTCATCTAGATCCTTTTGTATTAATGTGGGCGTCACCCAGAGTTCCATCTTTGGTCCTAAAAATCCTTAAAATCATTCCTGATGACCATCTCTCAACTTGGTATCTATGCTGATGACACAACAATTTCCTCCTGCCTTGATAGTAAGGCTTATCAGTCCAACAAGGCCAAAATGGCATTTTATTTTAATTAATCATTAATCATTTGAGTGACCCATTGCTGCCTTTCATCAGCATGCTAACCTCCAGGAAAGTGACTCGTTGTGCCTTCTTGGGCTCACGCCCTCTGCTGACATGAAATGAAAAGACTATATTGAATCCATTGCTAGGTCAGCTGCTAAGAAAGTTGGTTCACTGTGTCAGGCAAGACAATTTTTCTCTACAGGGTCTATCTTACATATCTATAAGTCTACCATTCATCCATGCTTAGAATATTGCTGCCACATACGGTCCAGTACCCCTGCTATTTACCTTGAGCTCCTTGATAGGATCCAAAGGATAATCAGAAATATTATTGGTCCTGATCTGGCAGCTTGGCTTCAGCCACTTGCCCACCACTAAGATTGACTCTCTATGTCTTTTCTATAAATACTTTCATGATAATTGTTTGCATGAGCTCTTCGCTATGGTACCTAGAGTTATTGAATTTAAGTGCAGTACAAGACTGGCATCATGATCTCATCAATTTACAGTTGAGCTAACTAGATGTAGCCATAAATTGTATGCTAACAGTTTTTTCTCTCACACTTCTCACTTGTGGAACTCTCTTCTGGTTTCATACTTTCCAGTTAACTTTAATCTGCAAAAATTTAAATGCAATGTCAATCACTATCTACTGTCCTCCTGATTACTCTCTTCTCTTTCTGCTCATCATTATTGTTTCTTTTCCTAATTCTTCCACACCATTTAACCCCTTGTGTTTTAGTGGCATTACTGCCTTGCTTAGGGTGATACCGATTAAAAACAAAATACTATTTCTATTTATTATCCTATCAAAAGTGTGAGTCTTACACTCATGTAAGTTTGAAGATAAGGTTTGTTTGGCACACACCCCCCTTCAATTGCTATATAAGACAGGCTAGTGGTTAATTTTCAGAAAGTAATCAAATTTTCAAAGAAAAACGTAATATACCTTTTTTGCCTGAAAGCTCAGTAATTGTCAAGGAAGAAGTAACCAAATATTTCAACCAAGACAAAATACAAAGTGATATATAAATTTCATCCTGAAGGCAGAATGATATGAACCCAGAAGGGAAAGCAATTTTTGGCTGCCAACTTAGAAGCATATATAAAAAGGAACTGAAACCTGTGAATAGAACTTTGTTCTTACAAAGATAAATTGTTGAAAGTCAAAGTGAAATTTGGCAAAGCCCTTTTCTCTTTTGTATTTACATGTCGATTAGGTGGGTGCACCTTTTTTCAAAGATTATTTTCTACCTTATTCTCAATTTTTTTGTCTGTTTTTCAAAGATTATTTTGTAAATCTTAAGATCCTTTATGTATTTTAATATGTTTTCTGCCTTGTTCTTTTAAAAAGGCACAGAAAACTAAATATTTGTGCAAGCCTATTTTGTAAAATATTGAAATTTATTATATTGTTTTAATGTTTTGTAATAAATATTGGTTCCCTTTAAATTTCACACTGTAGTTTCGAGTCTTGTTTCTTTAGTATATGAGTTAGTACACTAAGTTCAGTTTTTCCATTTTATTTTCTAGTGCATAAACATTTAGAAGATTGAAGTGGCAAAAATATGGCCTTGAAAAACCATTCTACTCATCCATCAGGAAAAAGGAAAGGAAAAAATAAGGAAGATAAATTATAAATTCAAAATTTTCATATTCCAGAAATTGTTGTTTTACAAAAAATGTTTTTTCTTTTTTTGTCTACTTTCTTATGAAAAGAGTTTTTGTGCAAGAAATAGACTAAATACAAGAAAATTCCTGACTGACTCTTCGTTCTACTTCAGCAGGGACTGTTACATCTTCATGCTACTTGTACTATCACACAGACTCACTATTTGATACATTGTCCTTTTATTTATACCTGGCTCACAGATGTAGTAGAAGACACAAAATGTTTGCAAATATTTAATAGAAAAATTAAAATTTGTTACTCGTTGAAGAATATAACATTTCTAATAACTTAATAACTATACATACTTAAAAGCTGAAACTTTGTAGATTAATAATTTGATATATGTTTTAAATGATGTGCAATCTTCATCTTTCTCTGCAAATTATAAGTTAAGTTTTATTTTAAGTTGGTATTCACTCAGTAGACATATATCTTATTAATAATTTTCACTAAAAAGAGGTTTTTATTTTTTATGAAACTAATTAATAAGAAGTTTTTATTTTGTCTGAGACTAATTAATAAATATTCTAATAATTTTTCCACTATAATTTGATTCTGTCTAATTTGTGCTAATAATGAACTCTGGTAACCTCCCCATTTTCAATACTAACCACTCTGTATAAAAGCTATCTAATTACTAACAGTTCAGATTGGAAGAATAAAGCTTCTAAAGTTGATCTTTGGTGTTGTCTATTCAGTACAACAAACTACAAGCTAACTGAATAAAATAAATAATAAAGTGGAATAACATATTTTCCCTTTTCAATCAAAGACAAACCCGAAAATAATATTTAGTGTAAACTCCGGATTTAACACTGAAGAAATGAGATAAAATCTGTAGAGCATTTTTATATTCTTCAGACAATTGTGTTTTTTTTGTAAACACATTTTTAATGATATATTGTTGTGCCTTCCTTCAGGTTATTGTTGCATCTGACAAATTATAAAACTAACTTCTTATTTTATTCTTTTCAACTTAAATATTCCAGTTCAAATAAATGTCAACATGACTGAAAATATATTTTTTAAAATGTCACATTCAAAACAAAAGATGAAGATAGCAGTCCAAAAATTACATTAAGAAAAGATTTTATCACAAAACTGCAGCAAAAGTTTATATTTCCTTTTTCAAATCATACAGATGAATGAATTTAATTAAAAAATCAAAATAAAGTAACTTCCAAAAAGTATCAATTAATAACAATCTAATAATGTCCATTCTTTAACTTTAGACATTTTTTCTGATTATAAAAATTTTACAATTTTTTTATTAGCCTTTAAAATAATTCATTAAGTGCAAAATTTAAATTTAAAGTCTCAATAGCAAGAATGGTTTTTCATTGTAAGACTTTTTACAAGTATATAGAATTAATTTAATTGATTTTCACTAGTTTTTTCTTTATCACTTAAATAATTTACTGTAGATGATGTGCAGATAAAGTCAGATGAAGTTACACATATTTTGACATGGAAAGTGAAATCAGAAAGCAGAGTTCAAATTATGGACTAGTCTGTTGAGTCCACATTTGCATTAATGCTCTTGGAAAAGGCACGAATCTATTTCTTAACCCCAACATATGGGTTAAATAACAAACCAGAGTGAGCTCTCTATCCTTAGATAGCAAGCAGTCTAAGAGAAAGAAAACTCTGACTTCAAACCATGGAGAAAGCAGCAAGAAATCATTTCACTATCTTTCCCAAGAAATTCCATGCTAATAAAGAAATGGAATTTATGATTATCTATGACCTCATGTGACATGGTATTTTTATAAAACATTTTACCTTAAATTGATGGTAGCCATTTTGTTTTGTTTCAGTTTTTCTTTTTGTATTAAATTATAAAAACAGAAGAAATGTAAACAAAAATAATTTATTTGTTCAATTGTTCATCTCACAGAAAAGAATTAGAATTTAAAGAAAGAAGACAATTAAATTTAACTGAAATTTTATCTGAAAAAGGAAAAGATGTTATACAAATGTCTTTTATCATTTAAACAAATGTTGTACATATTATTTAAACAGCTTTTAATTCATTTTTATTTAAACTCAGTTTACGACATCATTTTCTTCTTGACTAAACACTTCAAAGAAAAAAATGGTTCATGCTCCTGATTCTTACAGGAATTTTCATTGTAATCATTAATAATCAATGATTACCAATAAAACTGTTCACAAAAGCAATCAATTACTGAAATTTTAAATTATCAAGGGAGGCAACTTTGATTTCTAAAGATTATTTACTTCCCTTTAAATTTGAGTTAATCGTGAAGATGGTTGCTTCTTGTCGTGGTAGAGGAGCTTGCATGGTACAGTGAGAGCGATGCTGTCGGGAGTTCTAAACTCCTTGTAGGGCCAACGTTGGTGGCAAGGTCGAAGACGAGAACCCACACTAAGCACGACCAACCCCAAAGACTTCAACGGTGGAACAAGTGGATGATAATTATAACAGTTACCAACAGTTGAACCAATGGATGAAGAGGGCTATGCATGAAGGATATGTTACAGAAGGCACCACTCGGAATTATAACAGAGTCAGCGGCAGTCAGTTGCAGTTTCAAAACTGGATTCTGCATGTCTCATTCCATATGTGCCACAGATGATGTCATGAAATCAAGTGTGTACTATGTGTGGGTTACTTCCTGGCAAGTTGAAGTCCACCTTAAACAAATTCACACCATTGGCACTTTCTTCTACCCTGATTTTGTTTCACCTCTAACCAATTCTTTCAAAGTCAAATGGCGATAGGAAATTGATGATGGGAGCAAATTTTGCTGAAACTGGAAACTTCTAGTCCTGAACTTGCACGTTGGCAGCAAATTTAGTCATTAACGTCATCATCATTAGGAAGCACTCTGCAAAGAAGAAATTAAATTCTTGGATAAGAGATAAAGCCATTGCCAATGAAAATATTGAAGAAAAGGTTTTGCTTTCTCTTTCCTTTCAAATACAGTTGTGACAGAAAATTTTCAGGGGATCAAAATATGGAATAAGCATAAACCAAAAATTACTAAGCTAAAAGTATCAATGAAAATGGAGACCCAAGGACAATATTAACAAAATCTTTTGCATTAAGTGTCTTTATTGAAGGCATTAAAATTGTAAACATAAAAATCATACTAGTTGAGAAACTGAAAGAACAAATGCGTTTAATGAGTAAAACTATTTACTGTTGCAAGTGCAAAGCTCGTTTTATATTTACATTATTAATGGAATGAAACTTGCATAAACAGATACAGTTGCTTTTTTTTTTTTAAACTAAAATTCCCACAATACAAAGTTTGAGAGCCAATCAAGGTAGAGGGTTATTGTTAAAATGCTAATGATGAATAAAGTGTATGTTATGAATTAAAAAGGAGGCTGTAGAACATGAAGATCATGAGTATAAGGAGGATAGATAATGATTGACCTTTGATTTGAAGAGGTTAAGATTGTAGCATTCAAAGAAGCACTCATGCAGGAGTTTATTCCATAAAGTAGTAGTTTTTGGGTAAAGAATGTCTGAGTGGAAGTTTCTCCTTACATTTGGAATATGGAGAAAATGATGGAGATTCGAATCCCTGGAAATAGCATGCCATGTCATAGCTATAAAAATCTGACCTGGTGGAACTATAGAATGGGGCTCATCTAAACATTTACCATAAAAAGAGAGATAGATTAGCAGTAGCATGCAAAATGGTGGGGGCAGAGAGTGTGATGGTCCTGGGCATCTATATCGGGAGGGTATCCAATCAAAGTGTGAAATAAAAATTTAGTTTATATTTAATTTGAATAATTTTTTTACTTTATGTTTCATCTAATTTTACATATTTAAAATGTCTTCCTTTCTCACATTTCTCAGTACTGGACCCTATAGGCCCCCTTAGTGTTAGGGGAATACAATCAAGGAATTGACTCTGGCGTCACGAAACCTCTGCATGTCACTGTAGATTAGTGATAGACTTTCAATGTTGAATCTCAGAGAAGGAGACTGCAGAGAATAATGTAAGTTTAAGTTTATAAGGACAAAATCCTTTTTACATTTAACTAAATTCTGTGGGATTCTGAAACTCTATATTGGAAAAGTTTGGACATATCTCATTCAAAAAGTTTGATCTAAATTAAATTATATGAAGGAAATCATTATAATGCACACACACAGTTTAGATGAGATTAATATAAATTATGTACCATAAAAATGTCTTATTTGCATATTATTATTAAATAACATATTTTCTGCCATTTAATGTAAACAGTTTATAGTCTATATGAACACATTAGACACATGCATAATTTATGAAGGGATATTGAGGAAATTATTTTTCTTTTAATTTATAATCGCTTCCACTATTCAACAATCTTTTAGCAAAAGCTTTTACTCTGTTATTTTGAATGAAATAAAAATTTTAAGCCAAAGATTTTCAGGAAAGTTTTGATCTTTAAGCCTTCGTGTAGTATTCAAGCAAAATTTTTGTTACTCATTGTTGCACATTTTTGATGATAAAAATAATAAATGATTTTTTAATGATAAAAATAATAAATCTATGAACCATTTGTGAAAATTTAAGCCTAAATTTCTGAAAGAATTATACTTTGTTTTATACTTGTTATAATTTAATTATCTAAACCTAACCAATATCTGAGGAGGCTTGTGGAGTAGTGGCTTGGATTGAGGAATCGGAAAGCCGAGTTCAAATTCCTGTCAAATCCATTACATTCACTTACATGCTAATACTCTTGGGAAAGGTATGAATCCTCACAACACCCCCCAGCTATGGGTAAATAGCAAGACGGACCAGGCTCTATAGCCTTGGATGGCAAATGATCTACTGCAGAAAGAAATGGCAACCTACTGCGGGAAAGAATCTGCCTCGTCAGTCATGTATGGAAAGATACACGATTGCCTAAGTGTGTATTATGCATGGCTGAATGAACTAATATTGTATGAATAGATTTGGATGAAGTTTTATTCTTGATATTCCAAAAATTATTGCACAAAGGGTTGCAGATTTCAAAGAAATAAAATTTTAAATTAGAAAATGAAATTTTTTAAATTAAAATCTTAATAGAGATCTTAACTTTCAAATATGCTGACAAAGAAAAAAAACAAAAACATGAGGTTTATTCTTGCTTTCCAGGCAGAAATCATTGTTGCACAGTTTCCAAACAGCATACAATCTAATAGATGAGAATATTATCTTTATGTATATGAAACACACCTGAAATTCAGATTTCTTTGTAAAGAAAGAGAATTAGTCTGATGAGAAAGTGTGATTTAAATAGCAGTAGAAATCATTCAAGTTTCACTTCTGCTTTTGAAAATGACATTAATGTAAAATAAAATTTAAACACCTTGAAAGACAATGTTGATTTTGACTTGAGTACAGTATGTGAATGCTGGAGGTATAGACATCTAGATAAAATTTCCAGTCTTCAGTCATTTTTTAATGTAGTAACACTCACACCTGTGAACCATCTGGATCTGAAATTTAGATCATAATGCATGCTGCAATTATGTTCAGCTTGGTAAAACAATCCTGTGCAAGCAGGAGTCATGTCACAGAGATGTGCAAATGCTTTTTCTGTTTAATTATAGCCATCTAAGAGGCATTCAATTGTAGAAAGGCAGCATGGCCATTTTGGAGAATTGTTCCCCCAGGAATGTCAACATAGATAACTGCTTATCTATTTACAGCAGGAATACAATCATATGTACCTCTAACCAAACTTCCATTTCCATCATAATACCATTGTGTATATATTTTACAATAGGATCACTTTTAGAATCAAATAGTTGTAATGAAGGCAGGTCCTGCATTCATACAAGTGATAATAGTTGATGATTGATGATGTGATTATTGGTACAGAAAGTGGAATCAGTATTCTAGGTTCAAATCCTGGCTAAGTGTTCACTTTTGTACTGATACCCTTGGGAAAGGTATGAATCCATTTCTTCTTCCCCTGATATTGGTTAAATAGTAAGGTAGACTGGGCTCTAGCCTTGGCTGGCAACTAGTCAAGGAGAAGAAGAACTCTGAATCGAAAATCAGTTAGGTAACCAGCTGGCAATTTCCTCCCATAGAAAACTAATTGCTACAGAAACCAGAGCAGTGTAGTGAAGCTGTGGCCCTATACTACACAGGGGTACTAATAGTATTAAGGAAGAAGAAGAAGAGGAGGAGAGCTTCACCCATGACATACAGGCAAAAACCCTGGTATTTATGGTGTAGAGTACTATAATTTACATAACTTATGCACCTTTGGTATTAGTGTTAGAAAGAGTGAACATCAACATGCATATCCAGAACTTTGTTTTGCTAGCATTTCTGCAACAAGAAGCCAATATCTTGTTCCAGTATGATCATGGTGTTACTCAACATGCTCTGTAAGAAGTTCATTGCTGGCTGACCATGACTGCCAGACCTGCCCATCATTGAACATATATGGGACATGATGGGACAACATCTGACTCATTCACTCAGCCCACCTACAACTCTTGTAGCATTGCATCAGCAGGTACAAGGGGTGTGGAATAATGTACAACAGGGTAGTATTCAACATCTGTAAAGTCATATGCATGTGAGAGTACAGCCCTATGCTAAAGCCCAGCAAGGATATGTAGTTATGTAGTTTGAGGCCAGTTAATACATCCATTATTTTGAGACCTGTGCAGATATTGATCAGAAATTGTGATCATTTATTGTAATTTTGAAGAAAATTGAAATACACCATCTGGATGTTTCAATTTTACATTTCATCATATTTTATTATACACTGTAAGCCGACTTGATGTTATAAGGGACATATCTCCATTCCCATTAAGAAATATATTTCATTTATGAGGTAAACTGTCAAATTTTTCTAGACAATGTACAACATATTTTTTTAGTAATTTTATCTTTTCAACTCAGGATCTGATGATTCAAATTGCATTCAATACATTTAAATTGTTTTTAATATTTTCAAAATACTATTATTATTAAACATTAAGTTGGTGTCATTTTATGTTTGCTATTTCATTAACTTGAAATTTGTTTTGCAAAGAATTTTTAGCTTAATACCAATTTTGAATGAAAAGTTGACTAATTTAATCAACAATTGAAACTCTGGTTGGTGATTCTGCAGAAAAGTGAAGTCTTAATGCAGAATAAAAATGAATAAATTTATTAAAAAATGTTCAAAAATTGATATGGCAGCTCAATTCCCAAACGAAATAAACAAATCACAAGTCCAAAGGGCAGAAAGAAATGTTAAAATCACAAATTGCAGGTCCAATGTCACAAATCTCAATACACGTAAACGGTCAGAAATCCAACACGCCAGCCGACGGACGAGGTAGAAAACATAAATGACTTCCCAATTTGAGAACACCAACTGCTTTTATCAACAGAACAATTTTTTCATTAGTTGACAGGTGGGAGAAGACACACAATATTAGTATATCCAAGAAGCATTTATGGCAACATCTGCGACTGACTTGTTTCTATTTTGGTTATTTTGTCTTCAGCATATCATATAGAACACACGTGCCCTTTCTCTCAGTAAGTGACTTTCTCTTTTACCACAAATAATTATTTGAATTAAATAATAACAATAAAATTAAAATGTTATTTTCAATCAGTTTAAAATCAACTCTAAACAATAAAAACTAGTGAAGATTTAATTTCTCTTAATAAAATGTCAACAATATGTCAATACATAATGTCCAGCATTTAAAATTTTTCCTTTTTAAAAATAAGTATATCTGCTCTCAAATTCAAACTTTTATTAAAAGGAAACAGAGAAATTGACTGCCCTGAATGTAAAATTAGGTTATTTTTTTATATATATCAATGAAAAAAAGCAGTTCATAAAACAAAACAAAGCTATGTTTATTTTTTGCTTTATGGAGAAGGTGGTGGTACTAATATGCAGCAATTTGTGCAGTTCAACCATTAAGAAGTTTAAGAATTATCTTTGAAATGTTTTGTTTGTAAATTAGTATTCATTATTTTATTTTTATAAAAGCACATATTTTTTCTAATTTTTTGTTTTTTAAATAGAATGGTTTGTATAGAAGACTCAAGCATTATAAAATTTCTTCATCACACCTTTGCTCAATTAATAAGTCATTTGACTGGAATTACAACCTTTTTATAAAATAAAGGTAGACAAAACTGTGTTAAAATGTTTATGCAAAAAGATCATCCTAGCAAAGTTGCCAAAATTTATAGAATTATTTTATTTATTAATAATTTATTAAAATTCTTCTTTTCTTGCTTCTTGTCAATCATTATCTTTTCTTTTTAATTGCTATTCTTTTATTGTTCTCTCTTCTTAATAATGTTTTCTTTTTCTTATATTCTCTCACACTCAGTAACCCCTTGTGACTTAGTGGCTTCATTGCTTTGCTTGGGGTGAAGTGCAAAATTACAAGTCACATATTTTTAGATGCAGATGTACTAGAGAATACGTCATGGTTTTAAAAAATATTAAACATTTTTAACTAATTGGAAGCAAGATGAAAAATATTTTCATCAATGGCTATAAAAACTGATAATTTTTACTCGCTAAGGTCACACAGTCAACTTGCTTTGGACTTCACATTCCTCATGGCTAAGATGAGACACCAGAAATTTCTGCAGCCTTGTTTCAAAGATATTGAAAATTATAATTATCTCCCTTGCACACACATTAAGACTGAACAATTAATTCTCATCACGTATTCAACACACACTTGGGAATCACAGAAACCTGATTTGTAAAAATGTAAATAAATTAATTTGATATTTATTTCACACAGTTTTTCCTCTCTCTCATTCCAATTTTACAGCTCTGTCTTTTTTACTGCTGATGAGTCGCAACATGACTTTTTCTAGAAGTTTTATATTGTACCAAATTCTTCTCAATGTTTGCCAGTCACTCACCTCTTTTAATATTGGCAGCAGAATGGCTGTCATATATCACGTATACAAGGCTATGCGCTAACAGTCACTACAAATATTACAATTAGGAAAAGTTCACATTGACAAAATGAATCCAAGTAAAAAAAAAACAAAAAAAAACAATTCATTATGCAAAAAGGAAATGTTACATCAGAGACTTCAAGCATAAAATCTTGAAATAGTCAACTGAGATATTGTGCATTATATCAAATGTACTCATAGATAGTCCATTCATCTACTTGAGCAACTTTCACCATTAGACATTTCTCTGTGTATGTAAGCAAATTGTTCCCAGTTTGCTGACAAGGATTAAAGAATGGATCAAGAGTTTAGATCTATACAGTTAAGAATCTGCTAAGAAATGGTAAGTATGAAAGTTTTCAAAGGATCTTGTCAAGAAGGACTTTGTCCATACTTCCTCCATCCCCATCATAATGTCTGCTGATGCTTCCTCCACACCCATCATCATCTCAGCCCATGCTTCCTCTACACCCATCACCCATGCGCTTAGAAAATTTTGTCTTTTTGTTATCTCTCCTAATCCCTGTTCTGCCAACCATTTACACAATTTGGCAGGGCTTATTCACTGCTTTCCTCTGTCCCTCTTGCTTTCAATATATCCTGTGAGTGTCAAATTTTCTAAACTCTCTTTCCTCATTATTCTCAGCATCCTTCTGTAGAAACATATTTCTGTTGCCTCAGGTCTTTTATTTTAATCTGTGATGAGATTGTCCAGCATTCAGTGCCATATAGGAGAACTAATACAACATAACAGTTTTGCACTCTTCTCATTGGGTTTATCATTTAGAGTAAGATGATTCCAAAAGGACAACAAGGATTCATTATCAGAAGATGTAACCTTGACAATATACACTATGCAGACGACACTGAAAGAACTATTAGATTAGTTATTCAAGAGAGGCCAAAGGAAAGGACAAACTGTTAACTGTAAGAAGAAACATGATTTTTAGCAAAAGACGATGAGTTAACTATTATGGATATTAAAATTAAACAGGTGTGGAAATTTAATTCTCTAGATAGTGTCATAACAGATGATGTAATGTGTAACACAGAAATCCAATGGTGCATCAGAATAGTGAAAGATGCTTTTCAGGTACTGAGCAAGGTATTAAGTGATAAGAAAATGTCCATAGAAATAAAGAAAAGGACTGTTATGTAATATCTCATCTCAGTGAATGCTCGACAGTTTTATTATAAATGAAGAATGCTTGAAATGACCAAAATGTGATTCTATCAATGAGTGTTGACAATATCAGAGCATGTGACAAATGATGACATTTTAAAGACAATAGAAAATACAAAAAACTGCTGTCAACAATCGGAAAGAAACATCTGACATTTTGGAGACACATAATGACGAAGGAAAGTTTGTGGAAGTTAATGCTTACAGGTCACATTGGAAGTGAGAGATGCAGAGAAAAATGAATAATGTACTTGAAAAGTTTGAGTAAAAGGATGAATGAATGAATGCCACAAGCACAAAGATAGGAAATCATGGAAAGCCATCATCCCACATATCTTAAAAGAACATGGCACACATTTGTATGCACACATGCACATATGGTGGAAAGTCAACTTGTGTTTAAGTAAAACCACTTTTATGACTTTATTGTTGATTTCCTTGCCATTGATGATGTCTCTAATGACTCATTAGTCCAGAGAGTGACCTACATTTTAAGCCACAGGTTTGGCAAACAAGCTTACCACTTGCTGCATTGGTATTATGGGATTTGTAATGCCAGGTAAGTCCACTTGCTGACCTGCACACTTTGTTGCATAGATTGCAAGTAAAATCAGTCAGAACCTCATAGTGAAAGATTGTGTTGCTGTGGCAAGAGGTATGACTAATCAAGCCAGCTTTTAAAAGGCATATATGTTAACATTCTGCACAGGTGAGAGTCTCTTTTAGTAACTTTTCCTGGGAGGAGGGACTTACTTTTTTCGGGTAATGAGCAACCCATTATAATTCTGCATATTCAGTTCTATCTTTCTCAATACTGCCAAAATTGGAGACTAAACAACCAAAGTACCAAGTCACCTGTTTGCAATGACACCCTTGCAGCATATTAGGCCGTTGTACTACACTGCACCCTCATCACTGCAGGGCTCTCATATAAGTCCCAAAACCCATTCAATCCTCTGTGTGACTTTGCATGGAACCCAAACCATTTTTCAGAGTAACCAGCTGAGAGAGCAGTAGCCCAACTGGAGTTGGGACAACCTGTAACTAATTGCACTTCAGGTGTTACATTAGAGTTTTCTCTTTCTGAAAAACATATTTTGATGAGAACTCTGGCTTCTTCATCTCCTGGTGAGCAGATGGCATGTCAGGATACCAACCCAGCTATTTCTCCATCACTACACAGTTTGTATGCTAGATGGCTGTTTACCCTGCTAAAAGGTCCAGCTGCCCTATGAGAGGTTTTGTTTTTACTTTTGCTGGATGTCTAGGCCCCCTCTCTCCTCACTGGATATGTGGCTGGTGTCATGGATAGTGGCTCTGAATGAAAAATTGGAGAGCAGAGTTCACATTCCAGTCAGCTTCCTTACATTCACTTACAGGCAGAGGCCCTTGAGAAAGTATGGGTCCCCCTCCTTCCCCTAACTATGGATTAAATTGTAGGACTTGTATTAAGAAAAATTATTAGTATTTTCAAAAAAATGCTAATGTAATATTCACTTGTAAAAAAAAAAGGAATTATTCTTACAATCCACAATGAGATTCTGTTTTAAATGACCCAGAAAGTGTTGATGAACTGAAAAAAAACCCAATCAATCAAAAACCTACTCACTAAAAAAGCCTGGTGGGGTAACCAGTTCAATCGCTGATGATCTGAACATACAGCAGATAGTACTGGTTTATATGGTGTCAGTAGTGCACACACACACATAAACACACACACACACACACACATACACATGTCCAATTACTATAAACACTATATTTTAGCACTTTTGTTTTATTGTGTGTACTTTTTGTGCAAAAGTTAATATATATACATCTTAATAGTTTACTGAAAAAGAACAAGCTTATTTAGCCATTGTATAAATCTCACAGTCATAAAATTATATTAATAATCATGTTCTGAGAATAAATCTAAAAAATCTTGCTTGAATTCATGGTCTTCATAAAAGAATTGACATATTTTGAAAACAGAGTCATTTATTGTTGATTAAAAAGACAAAATAAATGAACTGTACTTATATTTTTAAAATTACTGTTTTTTTTTTATTCAGAATTGACTTGAAAGAATTCAATTGTGTTTTTTACAGGTAAGTTGTCAACAAGCAGGATTTTTCCTGTTTTACCAGAAACGCAAAACTTCTAGCAATAAACAATCATTGTCAGAAAAGGATTACAAATGGCAAAGTAAGAAGGTTGTGTAGCACCAATATTTCATTGGGATGGTGAAAATTTGCCAAGTTTCTACTTTAATTATTCTTTTGTGGCACATCAACGGAAACTGTTATCCTCTGAAAATACTTGAAAATGTTACTGACGTAGAGAAATTCATTTTTAAAGTATAGGTAATAAATTAATTCATTCCAACTGGAGTTATTATCTTTAAAAGAATGGATGAGAAACAAAATTTTTGATATGATGAAAAGGAGACAAAAAAGATGGCAAGTTATGGAACAAAATATAGGACACTGCACAAAGAAATTCCGAACAAACACAAACAAGCAAAAGAGGAATGACTCAATGAAAAGTGTGCAAAAATAGAAAGAATGAGTCTTACAGATAAAGCAGATATGTATAAAAATATGAAACTAATTGGACAAAAGACAACAGGATGCATAAAGTCCAAGGATGAGACACTGATATTAGAAAAAAGAAAAAATAATTCAGAGACAGCATGAATATATCAGAGAACTCTTCTGCAATGAAAAATAACAACTTACAATACACAGAAATATTAAAATCTGAGCAGAAATATTAAAATCTGAAGTAAAATCAGCCAAGGGCCAAATTGAACAGAAACAAAATAGGCAGAATTATAACAGAGATGCTGGCAGCCTTTAGGTGATTTTTCCAAGATTACGGCCATAATAAATGAAATGTATAACAGTGTATATGACATACAGGAAGACCTAAGCAGGTGCAAATGAATGTAAACTCCATCAAATAATCAGCCTAATGAGCCACATAACAAAACTTGTCATTTGAATTCTGATGAATCAAGTGCACAGTAGAATCGGACTGGAATTAGGACAAGGACAGTGCAGTTTTGTTAAAGACACTGACAAGGAATGTGTGATATTCGTGCTCATAATGATATCACAACAAGCAATACAAATGCAGAAGGATGTGTACCTGTGTTTACAGATTATGCAAAAGTGTTTTATAAAGTATGTCACAAAGTACTGTTAAAACTGTTAGGTAATGTTGACATATTCAGGAAGACAATTAGAATAATCCAGAATTTATACTGGGAGCAAACTGTCTACAAATGGATAGAAAATAAATTCAGTAAAGATAGAAAAGGGTATAAGACAAGGATGTGTCTTCTCACAGGACTTATCCAACCTTTACAGTGAGGTGAATCTGAGAGAATTAGAAGTCTGACTATGATTCATTATTGACAGCTGCAATCTTAAAACATTAGATATGTAGATGGAAAAATGTTGATAGCAGATATAGAAAAAAAAATACAGGAACTCCTACAGAAGGTAATAAAGGAAAGCAAGAAGAAAGGACTAACCATCAATTGTAAGAAGGCAAAATGTATGGTGGTCATCAAAAAGAAGAGCCCAACATACAAATTACAAATGAAAGATACCAAAATCAAGCAAGTACAAAAACAGATGATGGAAAATGTGACATTGAAATCTGAAGGCGCATTAGGATAGTGAAAGATGCCTTCCAAAAGCTAAACAAAGTATTAAGGAACAGGAAAACCTTGTTAGAAACAAAGACAAGAGTACTTAACTGTTATGTCATATCATTCCTCCTATATGACAGTGAATGCTGGACAATCTCATCGCAGATGAAAAAGAGACTTATCTAATAGTTCTTTCAGTATCGTCTGCATAGTGTATATTGTCAAGGTTACATCCACTGATAATAAATCCTGGTTGTCCTTTTGAATTCATCTTGCTCTAGGTTAAATAAATCCTGTGAGAATAGTGCAAAACTGTTATGTCCTATTAGTCTTCCTATATGGCACTAAATGCTGGACAATCTGATCACAGATTTAAAAATACCTCAAGGCAACAGAAATATGTTTCTACAGAAGGATGCTGAGAATACCATGGACTGAAAACATGAGCAACAACAAAGTTTTAGAGAAAATGAAAACACTTATAATAGTTGAAATTTCTAGGTTACATAATGTTAAATACCATACCTATGAACACTAATGGGTATGTCCCAATCCTCATAAATACATTGGACACTATTGTAAGTGGGGGTAATATGCTGTCTAAGTAGTCCACCATTAGCAGTGGTTTACCTACTTCATGCCGCTGGCGAGTATTGTATTTTGTTGATGTTATAAAGATTACCATTTCATTTCCAACCTCCATTTTGATTATTCCTCATTCAGTAATCCTTCCTAGGTCACAACACATAATGAAGAAAGAAGGCTTAGAAAATTTGACACTCACAGGACATATTGAAAGCAAGAGGGATAGAGGAAAGCAGTGAATAAGCCCTGTCTAATGAGCTTGTGTAAATGGTTGGCAGGTCAGGGATTAGGAGAGATAGCGAGAATACAAAATTTAATAAGCACATGGGTGATGGGTGTGGAGGAAGCATGGGCAGAGATGATGATGGGTAGTGGAGGAAGTATGGACGAAGTCTTTCTTGAAAAGATCCTTTCAATACTTTCACACTTGCCATTTCCCGGCAGATGATTCTTAACTGTAAAGGTCTAAACTCTTGAGCCACTCTTTAATTCTTGTCAGCAAACAGGGAACAATTTGCAAACAGACATTGGGAAATGTCTAATGGTGAATGTTGCTAAGAATACCATAGACTGAACATGTGAGAAATGAGGAAGTTTGAAAGAAAATCGAAAGAAAAAGTAAATGTCTTAGAATCAGAAGCAATTGAAATTTCTTGGGCACATAACAAGGAATGAAGGCTTCAAGAAATTAATGCCCACAGGACAAATTGAAAGCAAGAGAGAGAAAGAGGAAAGCAGTGAATAACCTACTTAATGAGCTTATGAAAATTGTTGGCAGAACAGAATAGCAAAAAGAAAAACCTTACTAAGTGCTACAAAGAACAGGAAGTTATGGAGACCTATGACTGACCATGTTTTAGAGAGATACGCACATAAAAGAATAAGAGGAGAAAATACATCCTTGTTATATTTGTCTATTTTTATTCATTCATCAAACTCATTTTCCATCTGCATGCAAATTGTTTGTTTCTAGTAGAGGTCACAGATTATATATATATATATATATATATATATATATATATATATATATATATAGATAGATAGATAGATATTATTTATATATAGAAATTAGTTTACTTATTACTTATTTTACTTTCTATAAAAGATAAACTGTCAGCTATGTCATTTATGTATTTTAATATTTTTTACCCAAACCAATTTTGTTAAGTTTTTTTATCAACCCAATTCCCCAAATGTTCAGATAACCAATTCTTGTTGTCTCAGGACAGGTGGATTAATAGTGATTGAAAAGTATTTTAATCTTTTGACTCAGGTTCTTTAATCTTCTTATGTGATTTACTAGTTAAATCAAGATAAAAACATTTAATCTGTTATAAAAATAACTTTGCTTCAATTTAAGTTTTCATAACACATTCTTTTTGCTTAGAGCATTAAATTGAAAACCACAAGATCAGTTGTTCAATATTTTGTGCATTGATAATTTTTTTAAGCAACATATTTTTTTAATCAATTGCTAAAATATAAATAAATTTCTTTTATATTGTTTGTTTGTTTAATGGCATATCAACTCCTTATGGGTCATTTAATGCCGAAATTTAATTTTCTTGGAAGCATTATTATTTTTTTTACAAAAATGTAAAAATTTAAAAAGAAAAAAAGAATTTTTTTTTATTCCTTACCAAATCCAAGTCCTTGTGCCAGACACAAAAACTTAGTCTAGTAGGAATAGTAACTCATGATAATAGGCGCAAAATTACAAAACAAGACAACCACTGTGTAAAATTTTAGAAAGGAAAAACATTTATTATACATAATTACAAAAAGAAAGGTACAATACAAAGTTGCATAAAATTTTCCTCTTGTGCATCTATTACAGCAGGAAAACAATTTTCTGGGGTTACAAAAAAGGGGACAACCATCAGATATAAGGAAAAAAGTGATACAATTTTTAGAAAAAGACATGGAGTCAAAGACAAAAAATATTACAGTTTTTAAAAATGGAAAATAGGGCAAAAATTTGAGGAAGTAAAAGAAAAATTGTACAAGGCATAAAAATACAAGTGTACCCACCTCAGTACTTTAACTGAATACTCAAAGGAACATCTCAGCTCAAAGGGGTTTCAAGTTTTCACAGGTTGTTTTCTCGAGGGCCTTTTGAAGTATTTTGCCACAAAAGTTATCTAGAGAGTTCTTTCAGCTTAAATTCTTCACAGGAAGTCACAGAAAAGAATTTCAGTTCTTGGATAAAATCTACCTTGAATCTGTTGGCTCTTTCTTTTGTGTTGATTTATGACCCCCTTTGACTGGACCAGTCCTCTTGATGCATGGGCACTAATGCTTTTTTCCTCAACCATTAATTTTTCTCTGTTTATCCGCTCATAGCAGTCACTTTTATTGAAAAAATAACCATCATATTGGCTCACTTAAGGTTTTCACAAGGGCTTCAAGAGATCGTCACTCATTGGCCAATATATATGAATCCTTTCTCCAAGAATTCAAAAAACGAATCTGCAACAATTCAACAAATAATTTTGGCAGTCAACTGCTTGAGCTAAAAGGGCCATAAAAATGTAACAATTTTTACAGAAACCATCTGGCCTTCAGAAAAATATACTTCTCTCAAAAAACGAGTGTTAAAAAACAACCTAGACGATTATATGTTTAGAATTCTAATATTTTAATAATAAAAATAAAATTTTTATATTTTTATTACTATGAAAATGTATTGCTGGTATTTTTACTATAAAAAATTTTAATACTTTTTTTTACCCCAGTTTAGGGGGTTAACTATTTGCCCATAGCTGGGACCCTAACAGGTGATACCACTCCGGATCAGGGTTGTGAATTATCAGTTATCTCCCTTGAACTATTTCTATAAAAGGAACTCTTTTGCGCGGACGGCTCTTTTGGTTGTTTATCGTCTAAGCAACTTAACAAATAGTTTCAGTTTGATACCCAGTAATTTTGTGGGATATTTTATATTGGTTTTGCCATTTATGCTGCCTCTCAAGATGACAACTCAACAGGCTTTAAAATCGCCATTACTGTTGAAGACCCTAGAGAACTTTAGTGAATGGAAAAACGATTTTTATGGCAGATGTACAAACAAGGTCTGGCAGTTTTTCTCAGTTTGACTGGATGAGCAAGAGATTGTGTTAGGCCCTAACAGTTAGGGACTTGCAACCTCAGGAAATTGGTCAGGAAAACGGAATCAAGAAAATAATACACAAAAAACTGGACATTTTGTTTTTTAAAAGATGAAATTTATTTAGCCTTTAAGGAGGACTTTTGGCGTAAGTATAACAGACTTTTTGATTCAATTTGAATACCTGTATCGCAAACTGGGTAATACAGTTGAATTTAACGGATTGTGTACGGGCCTTTGGTAAAAAAATTGCAAATTAGGGCCCACGAACCAATTTAGAAAAGAAGCATCATTTCTGGTGTAAAAAAGCCTGAATATTCCAAAAACAGCATTATAAATTTGCGGAAACCTACCATTTAGGATAGGTACCTCCACGAAATGTAAACAAAAAGAAAGAGCATAGCTGCTATGCTCTTTTTTATCATGCTATGCCATAGCATGATGAAAAAGACGCCAAACTTGACGAAAACAAAATTTTATCGTCTAATGTTCATATTATTATTAAAGAGGAAAGATCAAAGTATCTTTGAGGAAATTTTTACATTTTTTAATCGTTCTTAGCACGTCCGAAATTTTCGTTAAAAATCTTGTTTTTTTGGTCATAAAAACTGACAGAATCCATCATTTTCAATCATATTTTTTAATTTTTACATTTTATAAAATTGAAAATCTCACTTTGAAATTCTTTTAGAAATCAATTATCATTTTTTCAAAACTTATTTTAATAAAATCAGAAATTATAATGTTTATTTAAAATATTGGTAAATTTTCACTTTAACACCCGAGCGTCATTCACTGCTGCACTATTTTCTTTCAGAAATTAGTACATTCTTCCGGAAAGCGATTTTTTTTGTACTTAATTTAAAAAAAAATATATGTAAACATCGACAAATAAAAGAATAACAAAGTAATTTTTTTTTTAAGACGAAAGTTAACTTTCAAATATAAAAATAATACAAAAATTAATGCACAAACTTGGTAAAGTAGAAGGGTTGATTCTATTATTTCATTAGTTTTTAAAAACAGAAAGAAAACCCCTCCCCTAACCTTTACTCCTAACCCTAAAGAAAAATAAAAAACATTAAATTAAATAATTGCTTCTTTACGGAAGTGCGTACTAATTTCTTGAAGGACTTCCTGTTTAGGAAAGTAATAGGGTCAAATTTTATAACTATGCAGGAAATTGTCAGCACTGATTTACTTATCAATAAGTTGGTAATGGCTGACGAAAGACCAGGAAAAAGTCCGATTTTTTTCGGGTCGTTAACATCCAAAAAGGAAGTTTTCTTCAATATCTAAGACTATTTTGTAAAAATTTGAAGGGATATTAGCGCTCGGGTGTTAAAATGAAAATTTACCAAAATATTTTTGAACCAAGCTTAACTTAGCTTCTGCGACGAAAAAATGTAATTTGAAAATGAAACAAAGCAGGTCATAACCTTTTGCGTCACTTGACAGATAACGAAAGACATTTTCATGACATTTAGATAACTTACAGGAGGATAATTCTTTCTACGGATGGAAGGAAGTGAAATTATTTAGATTTAAGTGAACAAATTATTTACCTCGTTATTTTTAAGGAAAACTTTTTGTACTTAGCTTTCACCTTTACATTTACGATGCTTTATGGAAAATATATTATAAAGAAATGAAAAATAAGACTGTTAAGAGTGAGATTAAATTTCATAACAAAGGTATCTAATTAATTTATAGGTACCTTTCTTATGAAATTTTATCAGAAGTGTACATAAAATACTATAATTTTATGTACATTTATTACATTTTACTGTGTTATTTGTATTTCCATTCATTTTATTATTAATTTTGATATTTCATTTATGGAAAAATGTTATAACTGAGTTTAATATAAAAATAAGATCATATAAATTTCATAAGATGATACTGATACTTGTAGGTACTCTTCTCAATTGAAATTGAAAAATCAAATTAACTTCTCCATATATATTTCGCAAAAGTAAAGGCCTTACCAGCGGAGAACAATGCTGAACTCAAATAACACAACTTAATTGTATTCTGGTTGGTCTTCTGTACTTTATAATTACAGCCCGATTATAAACACAAAATTACATTTCTTAATTACTGCGGATCTTCTGATTAGTCAAAACGATACAGTATACAACATGCTAAAAAAAGATCTGTCTCATAAGGACACTTAGGAAACCTGATGCGGCTTTTAACTAATTTTATAATATTTTAACAACTTAAATGTAAAAATCTATTATAATTAAAGAAATAACAAATAATTGTATTAAAAATTCATTTTTCATCGAAAAAATTTTTTGCTTTCAGAAAATATTGTTCATATTCATAGAAACAACTAAAAGCAAATAAAAGCATTTGAAATTAAATAATATCTTTGTTTTATTGAGTTTTGTATGTTACAATTCAGAGCTGATTTTCAGGTAGGTGGGGTCCAATTAAAAAAAAACATGATTTGCATTCCTCAAAGCCTTGTGCTTTTAACTATTGTAATCACTAAGCCTGATGCGATCGAATTTCTAGAGTTTTCATAAAATTAGTTAGGGGTGGGGTAATAAATATAAAAAAAAATATTTCTGCCATGACTTTAATAAAAACAATCATATTTATAATAATTTCCATCATCTATGAATAGTTTCTGAAAGTTTCATTAACTTCCGACAATTATTTTTATTTTTGCAAGATTTTCCAAATTAATGTGTGTCAGACAAAAAAATTAATGTTATTTAGTAGTTCCGGTGATACAAAGAGAAACAAGGTTTTTTTAATCAAAATTTAGAATGTTCTAAAAAGAAGTAAAAAATTTTTAAAATAATTAAAAAAAACTTTGGTCTTTTGTCTTCATAATGACATAAGCATTTAGACGATAAAATTTTGTTTTAGTCAAGTTTGGCGACTTTTTTATCATGCTATGCCATTTTTTAAGCGATTTTGTGGAGTTACCTAAAGGAGATATCGATAATCTTAGTTGGGTCTTATTTGTGTCTCATCTACAGCCCGGCTTTGATTACTGTGCAAAAAACTTTGCAGGTAACGGCCCAGTGACCAATTTAAGTAAAAAGCATCATTCCTGTTGTTAAAAAAGGCCTGATTATTCCCATAATATTTGCAGAAATCTACAACAGTCTTACTTGGGTCCTGGGTATAGCACGATCACCCTTACAGGAATATATTACTGCACAAAAGTTTCCCCATTTACTGAATAATTAAAAAAAAAAACATCCAGGTGCCTTCACAGATTCCTGACTGAGGCAGCCAAGCTGTACCCGGGACCCAAATAAGATTGACAATACCCTCCTTAAAGCAGGACTTTCCGCAATTTTTATAGCTATTTGTATTGCCACCAGTACAATGCTATACAGACAATGGATCAGTGCCTAGTACTTTGGGAACTTCAAACATTATTAGTGACAGAAGATTAAAAGTGGACATAGCAAGATTGAGAGAAATGGTGTCAAAGGGGGAAATAAAGGTGTTTTGGATGGATGGGAAATTACAATTGGCAGATTCCCTGACAAAAAGAAGTGCTTCTACAATTAAATTGTTAAAAGTACTTGGTATATCTTCACTTTGAAAAAAAAATGTACTAAATGAAGAAAGTTGCAATGTGGATTATCAGTTATCTCCCTTGAGCTATTTCTATAAAAGGAACTCTTCAAAGAGGACACAGCTGTTTTTGTTGTTTATCATCTGTAGAAGAGAAGGTGACTTACCTTGTGTGGCAAAGCAAGCATGTATATGCCTGGTGTACAAAATGAGTGACGGAAAGGAAAAAGAAATATGGCCACCCTGATACCTTAATTTAAGAAAGACACGGTCTCAGAGCTAGGAGAATTTGCGAGAGTGGGTGAACACATGCAAATTTTTTTCCGAGATCAGCTGGGCATAAATATCACAATGCAAGAGAGTATAATTGCATTTGTTTTTTGAACAAGGTGCTGCTTGTACGAAGATACTGTGTCGGTTGAAAAGAGATTACTTGGGTCAGTTTCACACAAGCTATTTTGGTGAAAATGACGAAGGGGAAGTTTGACCTCAAACTTATTCCCGGGTTTGACAGCTCTATATCTGGACCATCTGTGGTCCAAATGTGGTCAAATGTATTGAGAGGGCTGATATGGTCTGTAAGATGTGCCAGGTTAAACATCCAGAACACGTCCTTTTAAGGCCAATTGATGGATATCTATCTGGCAGAGTTACAAAATCTTTCCCTCCTGTTTGGCGGAATGAGTGACCATGGCCTAGCATGTGCGTTTGAGTGAGGGTTAACAGGCCAAGTTAAACATCTCCTTCATGCTTCAACCCAAATGGACAATTTGTCTATTGACCAGCTGTTGACTCGAGCACAAGCAATTATGAAAGATGAAGTACTGGAGGAGAGACTAGCAGTTGTGACAGTGCAAGCAACATGGGATGAGGTGAGGAAGCTTCCTACCAGGGATCCATGTGGCTCTGTAATCATTTTGCAAAGGACTGCAAAAGAGCCGCATACCAAAAGATGTACACGCTGGATGTGATGTCACAAGTACAATTTGGTAGGCCATGTAGTTTGCAGTTGCCCAGGAAATGAGCCAGGAAAATAGGTCTCAGTACCAGTCTACTCCCCGAGGTTCATACAAAGAAGGCTCTACCCGTAATTGCTGTATGCATTAATGGAATCAGGAGTTTAGCCTTGCTAGACACAGGCTGTTCTCAATCACTTGTAAGCAATCCACTTTGTCACTCTTGGAAGAGGAAAGAAGTGGACATGCTTACTGTTGGTGAAAGGACCCTCAAGTGATCTAGGATAGGACATTCAACTTGATGTGAACAACAGGCTCCCTATCGATGTTGAGGTTCTGGTTGTCGACGGAAAATTGCTTGGTTTCAACCTGCTGCTCAGATTTGACATCATCAAGAAGTTGGGAGAAGCATGTGTGTCTAGTGATGGAACTGTGATCTTGCCTTTTGACCAACCTTTGTGTACAGCCATCACCATGTAGAGTATGACCAGAACAAGATCATCTTGGTTGTGTCTTGGAAGTGGTCTGGTTACCAGACACCAACTATTTTGAAGAACCGGACAGCTGAATGTCCAATACCAAAGCTGCTCAGGAAGGAGTATATTCCTGAGCTACAAACCTTGATGGATAATGGCCTGACTTCTTCCATATCATGAGCCTGCTCCCTTTAATGATTGTGCTGCAGGAAAACAAACAGAAGGTCGGCCCAGTCATGGATTATCGGGAGCTCAATCAGTATGTGTATCCTAACATCATTGATGCAGATGTTTGCACACAAAAATTGAGGGAGTGGTGGCAGAAAGGATTGGATGTCACCATGCTGGATTTGCATGATCCCTATATGCAAATCCATGTTGACAAATCGTTGTGGTTCTTTTAAACAGTGCAGATAGGTGGGCATTGTTATTGCCTCACCCATTTGGGTTTTGGGCTCAACATGGTACCACTGATCATGCAATCAATTGTGAATGCTGTGGTTGCACAGGACAAGACAGAGGGCCACATCCTTGTACACCAATGACATATTTGTCAATGAAAGTATATGCACTGTGGCGCATCTTCAGCAATTTGGACTAACCACTAAAGATCCACAGTGTTTAGAGAGTGGCACCTGTGTTCTGGGATTATGTGTCTGGGAGGATGGGAGCAAATTGCAATGGAGTCTCAGGAGTGACCTCCCACCATTACCTAACATGCTCACATGTTGAAGCATCTTCTCCCTGTGTGGGAAGTTGACTGGACATTTGCCAGTATGTGGCTGGCTCCACATTACAACTGCATTCATAAAATAGCACGCAAAATGGCTGGGACAATGAAGTGCAGGACACACCCCTGACTTGAATACTGATGGACATCATTACTAGGTTGGCACAGAAGGATCTGGCACAAGGAGATTGGTGTGTTGATGGATACAAATTTACCATGTGGATTGATGCAAGCTCCTTGGCCACCGGTGTCATTGTGGAAAATGGCGAATTCCTGGTTGAAGATGCCTGTTGGCTGCAATCTGAACATGAAGACAAGCATATCAACCTGGCAGAGCTTGATATAATCTTGAGAGGTATCAACATGGCACTGCAATGGAGAGTGACTGCAGTTCACCTGAAGACTGACTCGACATGTGTGCATCAATGGGTTTCTGATATGCTGTCTGGAAAGTCTCAATCTCATTATTCTGCAAGAGAGGGCCACCTGCTGAGCTGCTCACTGACAATGGTGCAACATTCTGTGGGGAGGTATTCATGAGGTTTGCTGAGAACTGGGATGCCTGACTTAGATTCCAGTGTTTCTATCAACCATCAGAAAATGGTATCATGGAGAGATGTTATCGCACCATCGAGTGTATCACTGCTCAGTTGGGATGTTCCATTATGGAGGCGTTATATTGGTATAACTTGATGGCACAACAACTTTATATACAACTATCAAGCCAGCATAAAGGATGTCAATGTTGCACCATCACTTGAACACATAGATCCTGGAATCTACAGAGTGAGATGCAGTATGGGTAAAGACCCCGCATGATTGATGTGCCATGCATTCAGTTCTCATTAATGGAAAGCCACACCATATCAGAGACCTTCACCCTCGTCAGGGATTTGCATTGTTGAAGATGATGACATCTATTTATCTACAGTACCAGCAGAAACAGAAGATGATTCCAATATTAAAGGAGACAAAGTGAGAACAAATGCAGAAGAGACTGACTGAGCCTATCCACCTTTAGCTAGAAGTACTCGACGAAGTGGACCACCATCTCCATGTCATTTATGTGATCAGAAGATCAGGGAGGAGTGTAGAAGAGAAGACTACTTACCTTGCATGGCAAAGCAAGCACATATATGCCCAGCGTGCAAAACAAGTAAAGGAAAGGAAAAAGAAATATGGCCACCCTGACACCTTAATTTAAGAAAGACATGGTCTCAGAGCTAGTAGAATTTGTGAGATTGGGTAAACTTATGCAAATTTTTTTGCAAGATCAACTGGACATAAAAATCACAATGCAAGAGAACATAGTTGAGTTCATTTTTTGAATGCGGTGCTGCTTGTACAGAGAGACTGTGTCAGTTAGAAAGAGATTACTTGGATCAGTTTCACACATCATCTATGCAAATTAACAGCAATTAAGAGGTGGTTCCATGCTCCTCAAAACTTCCCAATCAGAGGCTTTACTGCCAGATGTAGTTTATCGTCATACCCAGTGTGGCTTTTATATTGTAGCTGAGTGTTTGTAATATGAAGGTGACATGTTAAATTTTAAGAATATAAAAACAAAATGTGATGTATAATTGATTAAAAAAAAAAAGAAGCTTCATATTTTAAAACTATGGTAGAACTATTTAGTCATGGATAACTGTAATAATTAATTATTCATAGAAAATCTACAAAAATTGTCAAATTACCAAGAGATACTTGTAGGGATAATTTTCCACAAGTAGTAAGATACAAGTATAGCCTACCGGGTTCAATTCCTGCAAGGGACTGGATAATTTCATTGCAAATATTATTTGAAAATACACATTCTAAGATAAAATAAAACAAGAAATTTGGCTAATTCTATTGAAAATTAAAATAATTCAATGTTGGTTATTATAATGAGTTTTTAAGATGACTGACAATGGAGAACAGGAAACAAGAATGAGTTCATGTCTTTTTCTTTTTAAAGGTGCACTAACATAAAATTATCTACCTGCAGAATTAAAATATCAGGAATTGAATTCTGCTTTTTTTCACCCACAAACAAACACATCTGATTTCACTATTGAGTTTTCCATCAACTAATACATGAATTTATTAATTTTTGGAGCCAGTAGAGTCATTCAGAGGGAATTTACTGGATTTATTTAGAGAGGAGTCAATGGATTAATTTGGATGTCATTCATAGCTTCTTTTTTTTTTTAAGGGGATTCATAGATTTACTGGTGAGGACCAATTTATTTAGATGGAAGGGGTTCATGTATTTATCTGATTTGGATTTGAAAGTTGCCAGTGGATTTATTTAGGAGTCATTGGATTTATTTAGAGAAAATCAATGAATTTACTTGAAGGGGAGTCAATTGATTTATCTGGAGGATGTCATTGGATTTAGCTGAAGAGAGTTCATATATTTATTTAGAGCAGATTCAATAGATTTGTTTTCAGGAGTTTTGTGGATTTATTTGAAGATATGTCAGTGAATTTATTTGGAAGGCATTATTTGATTTATTTAGAGGTGGTCAATGGATTGAATTGTAGGGGGTCAGTCAGTTTATTTGTTGTTCAATGGATTCCATCAAAAATTTGGATAAAACACAGTTTTATAAAAATTTGAAACTATCCATTTAGCTGAAAGGGATTTTTTTAATGAATTAATGTTGATTTGTTGTTTTCCTGGAGAAAAATAATTTCTAATGATTTACAAAACATTCTAAATTAATTGGTCAACCTCTTTACAAGGCATTTCAAAGTGTGTGAAATATTCCTCATATTAAGTTTTAAAAACCAAAACAAAAATTTTAGAAATGAAAAACTTTGTTCAAGTTTTTATCCATAAAAAATAATTCTTTATGAGTTTTTTTCACAAAAGTATTTTGCAGTTACAGCTTGTTACTTCACACACACACCATGCACAAACACATTGATATGTGTGTGCACACAGACACAGAGCCCCTTGTATGTATACACACACAGACGCAGATATATCTGCAGCACCTTTCACATATGCATATACACACACAATATAGCAAAGTTACACACACTTAGCCATGCACAGTTACACAGACAACTATGCACATATATAGAGAGCCAAACACTGACACATCCACACACAGATTTACCCATTCAGAGATCCACAAACAGCAAGAAATGTATATATACACACATATACATGGTCGCGTAAACTTCCCAGCACACACACCTACAAAGCCACACACACATGTCTGCACAAACCTCCCAATATGCCCACACACACCCATACACTTATAGAGGGGGGTAATTTCCAAGTCTTCTTTTTCTATTAATGTTTTGTCTGTGATTCTGATTGTTCATCTGTTTATGTTGGCATCAGTGCCATGGAATCGAGCTGAGATATTTTGGCAATTATCCGGCTGTAGTGTTCTTCCTTGGGGCAAGATTAGTTGGTCACAGTGCCAGAATCCAAGAAATTCTCCTGTCAGCCCTTAACAATTCCCTTTGCCTCCTGGTGGCAATGGTGCTGGGTTGGGAAGAGTCTACAATCAATTCTTTGGCAGACAAACTCAGTAAATAAATTCATATTGCATTTTATTCTTTGTCCAAATATATCAACATGAATTTCAAGATTACAAAAACAAAAGAAATTGTTTTCACATGTGTCATTAGAATTTTTATTAATGATTTACACTTCAGGGTTTAATTGTTAAGGCACATGTCAATGAAAATGAAGGAAATAAGTGATCCACCTCTTATCTTTGTTTACTGAGTAAATGATTAATAGTGGAAATTTTAATATTTCATATTTATTCGTATCAATCATTGATTGACTTTAGACAAGCTTAGTTTAGCTTAAGGCTACAATAGTGGGGAATATATTGAGAACTGAACTTTCAATCAAGTAACAGTCATTAACTTGTTACCTATTAGTCTTTAAATAATAGAACTATAGAACTCTTAAAAATGACAATTATTTTCATGCTGAAAATTTTGGAAAAGACACAGAAAATCATAAAATTATAACAAAACACAAGAACATATCCCTACAAAGGATCTTAATTTTCAAACATTTTTGAGGGAGACATCTTTGTTTTTAGTGACAGGCATTAGAGAGACCGGGTTGTCTGAGTTAAAGGCATTTAAGAGTTATTTTTGTCTGAGTGAAAGGCATTTGAGAGACATGTCTGTCTGAGAGACAGATTTTTTTAATATTTAAATATATGCAGTATGTGACTCATGCCAGGAAATACTGAATCTAATTTACAGTCCATCAGAAAACTTTGATCTAAGAGAAATCGATCTATGGTGACTTCAATATGTACTTGGTTTACTCTAAAGTAAATTTTGTACACACTGTGTCACCTCAAAAAATATCGGTGTACCTCAAGGGTTGGCCTAGAAGCAAGCCTCAAAGCCAACAAAATTCAAAGCCAATAAAGTTCAGAACCAAGCTTCCAAGGATGTTGGTTGGTACACCAACATAAAGTGAACTTAACTGAAGTTATAATATACACAAACAAGACAATCAAATAACAGGAATTTATATAAACACCCAACCTACAAGGAAAAAACACAGAATCCCATGCAGCAGTGTTTACTCATTCCCGCACGAGAACGAGATGTGACACAAGGTCTTTTTAAAGTGGGACCCCGAGCGCGTGCACCCGGTGGGGACAAAAATTGCCCACAGCCCCCGCAACCGTCGGTTGCACTGGCCTCGGTGCAAGCATCAATCCCTCCTTCTTGTGCAATGGGAAGGCAGCTGTTCCCCAGGGCTGGGCACCTCTCAGTATTATTTTCTCAGTTGCCCCTCTTCCCTTTGGCTGAGAAGCCCCTGTGCGCACTCTGTCCAAGGGCAGACACGCAACTGAGAGATGATAAATAATGCATAATTTACATTATAGTAATTTATATGCATACTCACATGCTTACTCACAAAGAGATTGAACATTTAAAGAAAGACCCAAAACCATATATCCCTGACTGGGAGTCCAGAAAAAATAAACAGTTATTTTATGTATTAAAAATTTAGTCTTGTATTCTGTCAGACATTACTAACATAACCATGGTAATAAGTTAAGCACATCTCCTCTCAGTTGTAACAATCCACCATAATAAATTAAATATTTTCAGCACTGAAGCTGAATTAGTCAAATAAAGCTTCAAGCTTCTACTTAGAGTTGTTGCTAGCTTACAATAATATTATTTAGGCTATTTATAAATCATGGATCTATTTTTTTGTTTTTTTCAAAACTTTCTATTCAGTTTCTAAAAGAAGTTTTTGAATATTAATAAAACCCACCAAAACTTACTTGTTTCTCAATCAAATATATATTTTCAAAAAGTCAGCTCTTTTCATTTTGAATATCAAATATGAACATCGTTAAAATCTCATTAGCAATACACTTGATATTTTTAAGAATTCATGTAGAATAAAGTAAACTACTAAGTTATTTTGAATATTTTTTAACAATGGGTGATAAACTTTTATTTACATGTCAACAAATGTAAAGACATTTCTGTAAACATTATTTTATGATTGTTTTGATGCGTTTCTTAATTGTTTTCTTTTTTTTTTTTGATTCCTTCCTAATGTCCAATATTCCTGCTAATAAAAGAATATTTTCCTTATTTACTGATCTGTTCATATCTCAAGGCCATACTTGTATCATTCTGATTCATATACATTTTCTAGCAAAGATTTTAAAGTATACTTGTATATATGAAATTCTAATATCCCTTTTTAATTTCTGAGATGAAGATTTATCATTATGATACACTGATCTATTCAAACTAATATCCTCATCCTGACTTATCATATTTCAATAATTCTATCCTCCAGACTTCTTCAGATATCTTTTAATCCTCTGGGAATTTCAAACCAACATTTTTATTCAATCAAATGAGATCATTCTCTTTTGGGGAGAGTTAATTGTCTCAGTTCATTGTTCCTTGGTAATTTGTACATGTAAAAATGCTAATTGTTTTTTCTACTCAGTCAGTATAGGGATTAAACTTGTGACTAGGTAGCTAGATGTACTTGACTAACATTTAGACCCGCTATGCCCTTGCCCCATCGCGTGCAAAATATCATGAAAATAATGACCAAGATGAGGATATTAGTCTGACGAAATTGATGCATAATAATAATTCTTCATTTCAAAAATTCACACAATCAAAGGGACCATTGAATTAATTTTGCAAATAGATTTTAAAAACTTCGCTAGAATATGTTTTTTAAAGTTTTAAATCTATATATATATATATATATAATTAAACCTAAAGAGTCAGACAAACCTACCAAGGTTTCACCACGCGGATTGTCAGGGAATACTGGCTAAAGAGGTAATGTAAGAACGGAATATATAACCTACAAACACAAAACCATGACTACGTGACCAAAACAAAATAAAAATAAATGCAACAACAGGAGGAGTAATTATTTATTCAAAACTTAAAAAAAAAAAAATCCTAAGAGGAGAGGACCAACCTAATCTAGTAACCAACGTTTTCCGTATCTACATTTACTTAAGATTTCAGTTTTTAAATTTAGTAAATGATTAGGTTCTTTGTATAAAGCGATTGCTAATTTTTCCTCTAGACATAGAGGACAAACTTTATTACCTGCTCAATATTTGGGACATTTTTTTAAAATATTTCCCATTTTAAATCAGGGTCTTTATTATAGTCATTTTTAATTTTCCATATGTAAGTAGATAACATGGTGTTATGTTTGAATCTTTTATTATTGAAACTACTAATATGGTTATAATAGCATTTTTTAAAACTATTTTGAGTTGATCCTATATATACTTTAGGATTTTCATCAGTGTTATTAAATCTATCTTTGTATATTTTAACTTGATATACCACACACTCTTGCTGGCACTTTCCCGGGGGGGGGGGGACAGGTTTTCTTATCCCTACAATTACATCTAGGAGGGGTAGTACATTATTTATCCATAGTTTTTCTCATGTTGTATCCGTTAATTAAGCTAGCTACATTGGGCATACAACTATAACTTAATTTGGCACAGTTTTTATTAAATATTTTATATAATTTACTGGTTTGTGGGAAATTTTGTTCAAGTAGTTTAAAGAACACTTTACCTATTTTAGTTTTCACTGTTGAATTAAACGGTGGGGGGGTGAACCACAATATATTTCTGCTTCTTGTTTTATGTTCTGCGTTCTATGGTCAACATTTATATTAATGTATTCTAGTTTAATATTGTGTCCACTTTTAGTTAGAGCCTGTTCGTAGATTAATTTCTTTGCATCGAAAATATTCTTATTCGATGAATTGGTGGATAATCTATAGTTAATACCTTTAGTTATATGCTTTAATATATGTGTTGGGTGATTAGATCCTACGTTTATGTATTGCAGGTACAGGTTATCCTTTTTATAGGGTGAAATAGTGCCATCTCGTAAGTCTAATGTAATATCCAGTTAATTAGTAACTTTTAGGTTTATTTCTATTTTGAGGTTAAATCAGAATTTTTTAAAGAGCCAGTGCAGCTTTTTTCGGATTATGTCACATTTCCTAGGATTGCTTGTGTCAACTATGATTAGTCCATCGTCTCAGTACAGACCATGGTTATTAAAATCCACATGATTATTTAGATTATTAAGTAAGAGGCATCCGACTAATTTGCACTCTTCTGCACTGTCATATGCCCCCAGAGGATTGTCAAAATTATTTTTATCATCTTTTTTGATCCATAACTCATTATTATGAAACAATAAAGTCTTGCGGCAATGTCTAATAAGATCTATTTTATTTTTAGAGATTTGTGTAAATTCTTTGGCTAATAGTAGGGCTTCATTAAGTGTTTTTTCTGTAATTGATGGATAATATTCTTTTATATCATACTTAATAAATGAACATCTGTTGTCTTTATTTTAATTTCTAAACCACTTAATACAGCCATAAATAGAACACCATTGGTTTATATTTAGAAAAGTTCTTAATGATTCACATATTTCCCAGCACATATCTTAAAGCATATAACTAAAGGTATTAACTATAGATTATCCACCAATTCATCGAATAAGAATATTTTCGATGCAAACAAATTAATCTATGAACAGGCTCTAACTAAAAGTGGACACAATAATAAACTAGAATACATTAATGACACTGGCTCATCTCAAAATCTACTTGCTGACTGTGGTGGATGTGGACGGAGGGGATTGAGGCGCGGGTTGCACCTCACGAAGGATGGAAGAAGATTATTGGCATTGCTAACTGGCCAGCAGTAGTGTCATGGAGTTATGGCCTTTGAAGGGGAAGCCCCCGTGCGCCTGTCCGGACCAATCGACCTGCTAGGAGTTAGAGGAGGGAAGAGCTGAAGGGTTACAAACTTAGAAAAGAAATTATGGAATAATTGAGTGAAGAATTGAACAAGACAGAATGATTGTGACACTATTTAGCTACAGTGGTTAATTGATTAATTAATTAATCACAGAAATTAATAACGGGAATTACTAAAGCAATAGATAGATTGAAAGATATACTGAGCGGCATTATTTGTTTCTTTTTACAAACAAAGAATGGGTAAAAGATTTTTTTTATTTGCTTTCATTTGCGGGGCAGAATATGATTGTTCTTCCTTTCTCGCAAGAAAACAAAGTCGTAGGAAAAGCGGATCTCAGGTCTGTCAACATTAATTAATATCCTGATAAGAACAACAGTTTTGACCACACAGATGGCCGACACTCAAAATATCGAATGTCGGTCAGCTGCATGTGGAGAAAGGGACATCAACGAAATTTGGTTAACAAGGAAGATGGGATTAATCGAATTAAGCGAAACAAAAACATTGGTATAGACAAAAACTGTGTATACGACAAAGGATTTCTGTCACCAGAAATGGTCACCTGGACAGTTGAAACAAGAAAAGGAAAAGGGGATCTTGTTCGTCAAGTGAAAACCACCCAGTTAAAGGTTGATTATAATAGTTGAAAAGTCAGCAATAAATGTGCTGGATGATGACCAGATGTCCAAAGTAAGATAAAAATAATTCTGCGGGCACACTCTGTGGGGTCTAGAAGAATTCTGTTGATAACAGAAAGGAATTTTTTTTTTAATTATGGAAATGTGCCGTTCATAAAGATTTTGGGATGACACGGGGAAAGAATAATTCTTTTTCTTTCTTTTCTTTTCCCTTGGAGTGTCAATGTAAGCTAACACCAGCCTAGCCACACCCACGCTATGGTAGCATGAAGTGGTAGGCAGAGGTGAGAAATATGGTAAAGATGGAGATACCTGCTGATGCCCACGAGGAGGTTAGTGTGAGGTACCAATGTGAGAAAGGAAGAGTCTTAGGAGGTTATTCTCCTCCGACCTCTCCTCACAGAAGGTGAGGATATGAGAAGGAAGGGAATTGTTGCTGATGCCCCTCGAAAGGTCTGGTATGAGGTACTTAGGAGGGCAATTCTCCTCCGACCTCTCCTCACAAAAGGGGGAGAACTCCTCTAAAGAAAGAGTGATAGATTTCCAAAAATGGAAAGTGATAAATTTTCCTATCTGAAAACAAAGAAAATCCTTATTGGGGATTTGAAATTATCAAAGAACCCAGACCACATCCGGCCCCACACCGGGTTTTGGTCGACGTCTGTATAAATGAACGTCCCCAGGCGTTCATTCAGTCAGAGGGAGTCAGAATTAGAGTTCTTCGGACACAGTTTGACAGTTGCAGTTGGCAGTTAAGAATATGCCTCGCAGCAGGTGACCGCACGAATTCCACGCTTTTCGATTTAGACTTCTAGCCAAGAACAGTTCAGTGAAGTCCAACTTAGATTTTTCCACCAAAGCCAGTCGATAAACGTCGATTGAAGATATCAAGGCCAGTTTTAGCAAACATTGATTGAAGATACCAAAAGCCATTTACTGAAACACAACTTAAGATACTAAAACTCATTAAGAAACGCAGAAGTGTCACAATCCATAGACGTGGGCTGGGAGAGAGAGACGTACCACTGTATCCAACAAACAGATAGAAAGTAAATTGTTATTCCTTAGCAACATTTGAGCTCCTTGAATTGTTCCTTCATTTTCTTCTATATTCATTTGTGCAGCATCACCCTTGACCCAGATTCAGCTCGCACTACGGCCCGACGCCTGATTGATCTCGTCAACCTAAAATCAAATCACAACATGGGTAGGTTGGACCGAGGTCAAAGTAGTTGCTTCGGTAACCAGACATTGGAGGCGAGCTGGGGACGACAAGGCTAATGCCGTATCTAACCAGACATCATCCGTGACCAAGACGAGTTAGAATATCACTTCTGATGCCATGGTAACCAGCAGGGTTAGAGTGTCACATCTGTCATCGCGATCAGGACTTCAGTGGGTGTCCCAGGGTTAGACTGACTCACATACGGTGTCGTGATTGCAAAATCACGCCACCCACTCGGGGTCAGTGTCTCAAGGGGCACCGCTACCAGGACAACACCCTGGATCAGCAGCTGCCACTTGTGTAGAATCTTAACATGGTTAAGAAGAATAAAAACAAGAAAATCTTGTTGCCTTGCAGGAATGACCAAAATGAAGGGATTGATGCTGATGATGATGATGATGGTAGCCACACGAATGGTGGCAAGATACAAGGTGGAAACGGAATACATAGCTTTAAATTCGGATAGAACAAAGTTCATGTTGCTAACAGCAGATGAAGCTAAAAAGTGTAGGAATGATGCTCTGGGAACTTGTACATCATTGAGTCCCATCTATGTAGCTGGTAATCACAAAATGTGCATGCTTGAATTGTTTGAAGGGAAGAAAGGAATTAAGAGAACTTGTCAAGTGGAGGTATTAGCAAACACGGCATTACCGCAAGCTATCAGTGTTTCAGACGGAGTGTGGGCAGCTTGTGTAGGGTATGTGGGAGAGGGTTCACAAGGACACTAAAAGTGAAACCACCATTATCCCTGTTAAAATTGCAAATGGGATGTTCGGCATTTGGGACATCTATTTCTTTGCCTCCATATTCCCAGGTAGAAGAAAAATATGAAGAGAGATTCAATTATAGAATTGACTGACAGAAGCTTAGTCAATTGTACAGAGCTGTGGGAGCCAATATTGAGGGGATTCCCCAATGTTACCTTGGATAAAATGCCAGCACTAATGAAGCCGATAGGAAAGATCGATATGAATCAGTTGAAGGACAAGTTAAGTGTGTTGGGAAGGGAAGGTATGGCTTGGGAGGATGATGAGCAGATTGCGATAAATTGGTCAGCAATGATGGGTACATTAATAATTATCACCATAGGGGAAATGGCAGTATGGAAATTTAGAAGTAGCTGAGAATTAATTCATGGTAATCAAATGAGCATGCAGCAACTCAAGAGGGAGATGCCGCGCAGTGTTCTTTACCCAGACATAATCAAGGTGGAAATTGCAGGAAGGCCAACAGAGGAGGCCAAAGTGGAACTGATGGGTACGGCGGAAAAACCTCCTGTAGCAGAGAGAAAAACATTGACCAAGAAAAACAAGCCATAATAGCCACACATATACACCCACAAGCACACATTAAATTGCATGAAAAAGAAAATGAACATTACATTGCATGTAGAACAGAAGAAGAAGAAAGACTGATCATGAAACATACCGTGAAAAGGAAAAGGAAAATAGAATTGCATGAAACTGATGCATGATGCATGCTAAATAGTGTACTGGGATTTAGGTGTCATTTACGAGTAAATGACAAGGCAGGAAAGGGAGGATTGTGACACTATTTAGCTATGGTAATTGGCTAATTAACCATAGAAATTAAAACAGAAAATAGACATTCTTAAAGCAAAAAAAAGAGCTATCACAAAATATAGAATGATTGACGTTAAAAGAAAAATTTTATTTTATTTACAAAAAGCAAAAAAACTCATAGAAGAAGCCACGTGTGATGTCTTGTCATTTCAAGTTGTCTCACCAAGGGAGATAGAAAGAAAGACATATATGAAATTATCGGCCAAAACACGTGCCGGTCATAAAAATTTTGGCTGGAGACAATCGCCGATACAGGCAGTGAGAATCAATGTTAATTATCTTTCCAAGATATCATTTTTTTTTTTTCTTGGATACAGGCAAAGAGAAGCAATGTGGTGGCTATAAAATTTTGGCATTGTCTCGGCATAGGTGAGAGGATTGTTATCATTTACTTTACCAACAGATTCTAAGGCATTGAAGGGTAATGTGGCAATTGTAAAATTTTGGCAGTGTCTCAACATAGGTGAGGTGTTTGTTATTATTTACCTTATCAACATGTTGATTCAGATGCTGAGACTTTGGATGGCGATATGGTGTGTGTAAACTTTTGGCAACTCCCAGAAAATAGTGGAGAATTGAGATTTGGCAAGATAAAAGAATTTAATTTCTTAACAAGTCAAGGATTCCATTGTAAAGCTAACTTAACGTAAAGGACCAGATGGCAAACTTTGACAGTGATTGATGAGTCGGTAAAGAGTGCTGGCTAAGTGAATTTTGGGTGACCCCAAAAGAAAGATGTGATAAGAATTTAATTTGCAATATGGAATTCGTAAAAATTTTGGCCGATGGGAAAGGAGGATTTTGTAAACAAAAATTCTGGATTATAATTTTAAGGAGGCCAGCTTAACCACACCCGCATGGCCGAGATGCTGTTGGTCAAGTGGTAGCATGGTGATAGGCAGAGGTGAATGGATGAGAAAGGCAGAGAAGTTGTTAATGCCCACTGAAGGGATTGGCATGAGATATCAATGTGAGAGAGAAAGTGTCTAGGAGGATAGCTCTCTTCTGACATTCCCTCACAGATGACAGAGGCCCCCCACCTCCGAAATGGGAAGTGGTTAATTTTCCAAAAATGGGAAATAATCAATTTTCCTGGCCTGTCAACAAAGAGATTTCTTGTTAGAAATGGAGATTTACCGATTCCATGACCTCCGACTTCTTCTATCCTACTAATAGCAAGTTATACCGATGAACGAAGTTAAGCCAGCACTTAAAAACTAAACCTGTTGACTTAGAGGATCAACTTGCTTGAAACATAGAAGTATCACATTTTGTAGGAAACGGGATGGGAGAAAAACACGCTCCTGTATATAACAGAAGGATAAAGTTAAATTGTTATTTCTTAACATACTTGAACCTCTTGGGTTTTTCTTTCATTTATTTTTTTTCTTTGTGCTTGTGCGATACCACCTTCAATCTGGACTCAGCTTACACTACAGCCTGACGCCTGAATGATCTTGTCTACCTAAGATCAAAGTCACAACATGGGTAGGTTAGACTTGAGATCGAAGCAGTTGCTCCAGTAACCAGATGTTGCAAGTGAGCTGGGAACAATAGAGTTGACATTGAACCGGTACAGCTGGTGAAGCCGTTAACATCGACGACCAGAATTCGACTCTGGTGCCACATATTGGTGCCGTGACCACTGGATTTGACCCTGGACGGCTGAGTGTCACATATTGGTATCCTGACCAGGGGATTTTGCCGAGTAGCAATGACCACCAAATAACCCAGACACAGGCTGGCGGCAGCGACAAAAAGTCAACCCCAAAACACCGGTAGAAAAAACCTTACAGCTTCGCGCTGCAACTGGAAGTTGACCACAGGTCGACGGCTTGGTGTCACAAAATATTCTCAAAGTTGGGGTCAAGAAATAATAACTGTTCAATCTAAAAGTTTACAATACAATGAATTAATGCTGTAAAAATTCATAAAAAAAATACAAATTATGAGCTTGGGTAAAATCCCATAGTATTTTATTCTGTGTATCTGAAGCATGACCTACTTTTACAAGCATGCAAATGTAGTAACCTCAGTTGATACTGATTCTTTTTTATCCATTATGTAGAAACTAGAATAAAAGAAATCTTTACCAGGATGATAATGGAGAACATCTTCATAAAGCTCTTGCAGGCAATGAAGATAAAGAGGATAATGGCTAGATTCTTTAAAAAGTCTGTTCTTAATTCATGGTAATGGTAAGAGGATAGAAGACACATTGATTGATGAAGGCAAATGTAAAATGTTGATCAAAGTGTTTCATTTGATTGAACAAAATAAATCTGATCTAACTGATCAATGGATTAATGCCTAATCAATTCACAGGAAACTTGAACCCAGGATCATTTGTTTCACATCGATTCCTATCATCTTGAACACTGCTACATAAAGCTAGTAAATAACAGAGTATGGTAAGTGAAAAGAAAAGAGATGTTAAATACGTTTAAATAAACTTCTCTTATCTTTAAAAATATTTTTGTTCAAATTGTTCTGAACAAATCCAGATCTCTTGATAAACATTCCATTGATCTAGCAGGATATGAAATATTCCTTCCTGAAAAGATTGAAAGTTTGCCATCCATTGATTAGTGTGACCTCAAAAGAGTAAAGATAACAGACTCTATTGTACCAATAATAATTTAATGGTGGTTGTCAACATTAACCTTCTACAAATTTCTTTTTGTTTGTTTGGAATAGAAATGATATTATCAGGTAACAAATATGACAGAGACAGAAGAAGAAGAATTGAAATTTATTCAATGCATTAAACAATCATCTTTTATTGTGGAAGATTCAAAAATTTTTTGTAAAAGTTCGTTTTCTCTCCACATACTCTACCAAAAAATACTTTCAAATTTTTATCCAACTTCTATGTTCCATGTCCCTTCAGGACGAATGCAATCATGGCCCTCCACAATTTCTTGCCTTTTGTAGCACTTAGTAAGGTTTATCTGCGTAGTTTAAATGAGTCTGTATTGCTACGATGTCACTTGTACAAATCAAAATACTGCTGGTTCAATTCGCCGTCCTTGCTTTCGGAACACATCTCTACATATATCCGTTGTTCCTTCTCGTTTTCACTGCTTCAGACCTCTTTTATCAGGCCAACACCGCGGTTGACCAACCAGTCAGCGTTCTTTGCTTTTATCCTCAGTTACCCAGGCAAATAGCCTCCTCCAGTTCGACCAATCAGCACATGACTTGCTATTGGTGGAAGCATGCCAAACTGTACAAAAAACCCTTATTACTGCCCATACTGCTAGAATTGCTAGACAGGAGAGTAATGCCATTTTCATAGAGCAAACTTGCTGATGTCACATGCCGCACGTTAAGGTAAGACCCTTATTTTCCTATGGACCAGATGCAAGCCAATCTGGCTCGTTTGCTTCTACAGGGTTGTTCACCACAATCTGTTTGCTATCTCTCCTAATCCTTCTTCTATCAACCATTTACACAAGCTCACTAGGTTGGGTATTAGCTGCTTTCTTCTCTCTTCGCTGCTTGACTTGAATGGTTTACAGCCACATGTTGAAACACTGGTTCTCATACAATCACTAAAGTTAAGCAATAGTGAGCCTGATCGGTATCTTGATGAGTGACTGCCTGGAAATACCAGATATTGTAAGCTTGGATGTGTGGGTTGTGTAATAGATAACAGCCTGGAATTGGAAATTAGAGTTCCAATTCCAGTTGGTTTCATTATACTCACTTATGCACAAATACTCTTGAGAAAGGTAAGAATCCACCTCTTCTCCCTCCCACTATGGGTTAATTAGTAGAACTTGTATCAGTAAATCATTATTATATTAAAAAATTCTTAGTCTAAAAATATTTTCTGGCTTTAAATAACCTTCAAAGGGTTGATAAGCCATAAAAAACAAATCAGTCAATCTTGCCTTGAATATATCTTCTTGTTAGATATCCTAAGAATTTGAACTGTCTCGCTCTGATTCTAAGAAGTGTTATTCTTGTTTCCATAAAAGATAGGTTTCAACAAAACTTTCACTGATAAAACTGGGTTACAAAGTGAGTTTCTGACTGATCAGCATTCACTTTGCCAAATTCGTCAACCGGCAAAAAAGGCAAAATTCCAGCCAAAAAGATTACTTGCCAGATCCTATCATAACAATCAACTTCCTGTGACATTTGTTAACAAAGTAATCATAAATTTGAACAAAATATCTGATGAAATTTATATTTTCATAATTATACAAATATTCTTACTGCCAGCTTTGAATAAGACACTGACTTGCCCCATTTTTTATTGAATCTATTCTAGTTTCAGTGCTCCAATGACTACTGGTACTGTCCTCATCTCTGCATGACATTCATTGAATCTCAATCTTCAGATTCCTAAATTCTCTGCTTCATATTTGGGGAGATTTGTTATTTTATGCCTCATGGCACTTTTTGTTCCACAAACAATATTTGGCAGACTCATGTTAGTTTAGGTTAAAAAAAATTGGAACAAAACATGGAATTGAAACAAGCAACAATTACATGTTACAGAAAGATAAAAAAAATTAAAGTTGAAGTTATGAACAGTTCAATACAATCTTCTGTCTGTGTTTCTAAAAGACTTACATGCTTTGTGTCTATTGGCACAAAAGGAAATGTGTGCTGCCACTTCAAAAGTCAAAGGCAAAAGTGAAAGAACCTTTCAAATATCATGCTACCTGTGCTTTTCAACAGTGGTTGGTAATCAAACATACTAGATAACTTACAGTGATAGACTGCCAATGCATAAAAACTGGTTTTATCCCAAGCTAAATAACCATGATGACACAGACTTTGATATTTGGCATTCTTCTCCAAGATCATTATAAAAAAACACCTTTTTTATATCAGGATATATAGCGTACACTTTATTTTACCCATTCAGTGCTTTATTTTCTATGAAGTAATTTGTATGATGATGGATTTCAAACATCACTGGGTGAATTGATTATAATGTGTTTAATATCCAGAATTCTAAGACAAGAAAATGACCAGTGTAATCAGGAATTACTATTCTTTGTTATTCTGTTAACCATTTTCGTTTGAAGTTTTTATAAAGCCAAGTTTTCTTATTAAGGGATAATTGAAAAAACTTTTTTATTTCCTTCTATTGAGACATTCTTTTGATATGAAACTAGCAAAAAATGACTAAAAAGCTGGAAGATGTTTCTTATCTAAAAAAAATCCTGTTTATTTTTTTATTATTCAATTTTTGCAGATTGTTGGTGTAATTAACAAATGGCTGCCAGAGATAAAAACTTACAAAGAAATTTCCTTTAAGTCATTGTTTTAATGAGTAAAAGAAAAAATTGAAAGAAAAAAAATGTACAAGAATTTTTATCCCCCCCCATCCCCCCCATCAATTTTGTGTTTCTTTTTCTAACAATAAAAGAGCAAAATAATTCTATTTGATATGATTTGGAGCAAAAGTTTGTAAATCATGTCACTGAAAAGGTTTTACTTAAGATTTTTTTTATAAAAGTTTATACTTTCTAGATTTCCAAATAACTCTTTTATTATATTTATAAAAATCTCTCACACACACACATATATATATATGTTAAAAATTCAGATACAAATAAAAATATATCTGTAAAACAGATAACATGAACAATGACAAAAGAAAAAATTTTATTGTTGCATATTATCCCATTGATTAAATCAATCAAAGGAAAAAATGCATTGTTAAAGAAAAGTTTCTTTTTGTTTTTATTCATACACACACACGCACACACACACATATATATATATATAATGAAAAAATTATTGGTCAAAGTTGAATTAGACCAGGAAACAGTACTATTAAAAAGTACTCAATACATGTATAAAGAAAATAAAATAAAAATTTAACATGCAGAGATTTTAAATTTTAAAAAATTAAGAAATCATCCGATTGTACTACTTAGATTTCAATATCAGTATCTTCAGGCAATCTGGGCTAAATAATTTCCTAACGTTTAACTATTTAAAAATAAATAAATGCACAATGCTTATTGTAATAGAAGGGGAGGAGAATAATATGAGTATTTAAATTATATTGGAGGGTGGGGGCGTTATATGAATGTACATGCTTTCATCCTGGTTGGAACAAACTCAAAAGGAACTTTTTTTTATGCATATACATAGTGTCATTATTTCTGATCTCTCATTCAGAATGTTTTTCTGGTCTAGAAATGTTATTATTGTTAACTTTTCTTCCTAGCAAAAATTGCAGACATCACTATGAGTGTTGTAAGATTTGGATTTTTAAAGCAATATGACTTTTGATTCTCTATGTCAACTGCTAATGTACTAACAGTTATTGCTCTAAAGAGTTTATCAAGCTTTAGGGGACATTGATGAAGCTCAGACTGTTGCTTTAGACATCTCGAAAGCATTTGACAGAGTTTGGCATACTGGTTTTCTTCATACCTTGAAAGGCTATGGTATTTTTGGACAATTATCCAATACTAATAATCAAAAGACAACATTAGATACTTACATTGGCCACACAGACACTACACTCTCTCATAGGTTAACATGTTACATAATGATCCTCACATTACAAACAACCAAAATGCAACTATCAACATTAAACAAAACTTAGTAGATAATGCAAAAATTTTATACAGGACTTGCAGCAAAGAAAGACTCAAAATTCTTGAAGCCATTATAATAGGGAAGAAATAGGCCACATTAAATGAAATATCTTCCTGCACAGGAGATGAGAAGTGGCATATTGAAGAGTGTATAAAATATTTAAGATCCAAAACAACATAACAGCATGTGTAAATATTTGATACATGCTTTTCTGTTTTGCCATTACCTATGATATCACTTTGAATTGATTTCAATTCTTATCCCAGTCCAAAAATACCAGAATGTAGTAGAATCTTGTTTACCATACTGACAACACCCAGTTCTTGATAATGACTGAGATAATTGAAAGTACTTGAACGAAGAAAAAAAACTTTGGGCAGCTTATTCTTAATTTTGATCCTGATATATGACATTTTATTTGAAAATTAGAAAAATACAATAAAAAATTAAATAGGCCCACCATATAAGTTGAATTTAACAAAATTTGGTTGGATGAATTCTTGATATCTAAATACACCTTACACACACACTATACTCACCACACCAAGGTGATGTGACAGCCAGTGTCATGGAGGCATCAGAATATTCCAACTTTCTTCCTTTGCTTTGGTGTGATGTAGGAGGAGGTGTAGCTGCAGGATTGAAAACCCTGAGATCAGGCTTCCTTTACTGCTAGGCAATAAACTGCCTGCAGACAAAAACACAGCTGATTGAATTTTTTTTTTTATTTTTACAGCTTTGCAGGTTATTTAAAGCCAAATCATATTTTGGATTGTAGGAGATTGCTCACAGCAGCCAATGTTCCCAAGCAGTCCCTCCATCTAAGTACTGGCCAGGCTCAACACTGCTTAACTTTGCTGACTGAAAAACACAGCTGAGAAATAACATACTGAATTTGGATCTCAACTTGATAGGTTGAGAAACTACACTTTGATCCAGGACAGAAGTCCTGTAATATTTTGATCATAGGTAAAAAAACATAGATATTTTGATTTGAAGCAGAAGTACTGATTTATACATAAATAAACCCATCATTTTTTTTATAGGTAGTGTGCAAGTAATATATATATATATATATATATATATATATATATATATATATATATATATATAAAACTACAATTAACCAGCATAGTATACTAAGTTAATGTAAAATCCAAAGGAAACACAGAAAAATATATATCTATGAATAACAGAAGGTCTCTGGAAACAAAGACACCATTCTAACAAAGTATCATTTAACAACAAAAAATATGCAAATAGTACAACGCTTTCAAAACATACATGGAACCTCAAAATCACAAATTAAAACACACCAAAAATAACATAGAAAATTAAAAAGAAAAACATCACCAAGACCTCCAAATTTGTAACTTTTGTCTAGAAGAAAAAATAGCAATAACCAAAATAATATAAACTTCTAAAAAAAAAAAAATCGGACATCATTTTCAAATGCAAACATAAAAATAAAATCCTACTACATGAATCAAAAGACTAAATGATATTTCATCAGCTAATAAAATTTTAAGACTAAGAAAATATACAAAAATGAAATGAATAAAATGAAATAAGTAAATAAATGGAAAATAATAAATAAAAGAAATAAAAATAAATAAATAATTATAACAAATTCAAGATCAGGACTATAAATAATGTCAAATATTAGCCATAAAAAAATGAACTGGAGAGGGCCAGTTTCCCCCTCCTTCACTTCCCATAGGTCCTTAGTGGCCTATATATATATATATATATATATATATATATATATACAGACACACACACACACACACACACACACATATATATATATGTATGTATATATATATATATATGGTACCTGTAGATGAAAAGTGATTTGATGATCGCTTGAAATACCATTTTAAACCACAACCCCTGAAATCTGGAAATTTTGCCAAGAAACATTGATGTCAGGATAAAATTGATATTTAAAAGTTAAGTAATCTTTTCATATAATATTATTAACACTCTATTTTTAATATTATTTTAATATTTTTAATATTGAGCATTTTATATAAAAATATCTGCTGCTTCTTAAATCTTATATATATTTCTTCACAACACACACACTCATGCATACATGGGCCTTTTATTTTCTGAACTTTATTTCTCTAGACTTTTTAAGAACTTTCTCTAACTCTTCTAAGAACACATTTTCTATTTTATTTAATTGTTACCATTGTTATTAAATTGTATTCAAATTTGCTCGATGAGGTTTTATTCTCCATTTGGGGCATGCAAAGGATAGTTTGCTCTTTCTTTCTTTCATTTGCTGTCAGTTGAAATATCATCTTCACTTTCTTCTGAAGGAGATTAGCTATAAACACCTTCATTTGACTGTCAAAACAAGGCCACCAACAGTCAGTAGCATCCCATGAAATACTATAGATAAGCACATGGCACATTTTGTCTCATTATTCAATGTTAGTCACAGTTGCCCAGCATGGCACAACATTAACATGGTGTCAGAATAATATAAACTGTTCAAAAGAAAGAAAAGAACAGGTTAAACAGGTCGATCTAGAAACAAAAGAAAATGAAGCAGTCCCTTGTTTGAAATTCACATTGCCATTAAGAACATATACACACATGAATACTCTAAAATAACTTCAGAAGAGTAAACAAGAATTAAAAAGAAAAGAAAATGAGTTTGAAGCCACCAAAGAAGCTCAACTTTGAAGGAAATCTGGATGAAAATTATAAAATTTGGGAACAACAATATGATTTTTAATCCTCGGCTGCTGGAGTAACAGGGAAAGATGAGCGAATACAAGACACCACATTACTACACATGACTGGCCTAACAAATTTTCAATTCATCTGAATTTGAAAACCATGACAAGAACAAGATACGATGCATGAAAAATAAATTCTTGGAATATTATTAACCAAAAAAATATAACGTCCATCAAATATTTATTTTTCTGCAGAAACCATTTACCTTCTGAAAGATTTGACTCATTTCTGACTGATATAACAACTGCAAATTTGGCATAGAGACAATTGTATGTGGCACCCTAAACAAAGACACTTGTGAATTACTACTTTGTGACTTGTACTTAATGTTAAAAAACTAAACAAAAGACAAATGCAAGAGTGATTGAAGTGACTGCAAAACAAATTAAAAATATAAATGAATAAATATCAATTTCGGCAGGACTGAAAAATGAAAACCCTGCAAATTGAAAACTCAAGTCATCCCAACATCAGAACACCAACCCTAATTCTCATTTTGTGTGTTAAATGTAGGTGGGTGGGGATATCATACTCGGCAAAACAATAGAAACAGAAACATGTGGAAAATGCTGCAAATTCAAGTATTTTGCCAATATACACTGTTCTAAACAACAAGTTATTTCAGAAATAAGCATCAAGGAAAGTGATGCCTCACCATACTGCTATCTATTTTAAAGATGGCATCATGCAAGAAAGAAATGCAGTAACATCTAACTGAACACAAGATATAGTAATAAATGACAGTACAACCATTAATTTCATGCTAGACACTGCAGCAAAAACCAACATAACAGAATATACTGAGTACATTTTACACCAGTCTGGTACAGATAAGCGTAATCTGAGTGAAGAGTTACAGTCAACACATCATCCAATCAGAAGGTCAAGTAAAACTGAAATGCGCTCTATCAGCAACAGTGTTAGATACCTGGCACTTCAACTAATTAACCTGAAAGTTTTGCCAATCTTGGGAAAAGATGCATGTGAGGACTTAGGACTTATTGAAAAGATTGACAGTAAACACTGTGAGTGTGAACCTATTCCTAGAACTAAGAAACACATCAATAGAAAAGGTTAGAAAATCTCCTGCACCTTTTTTCATGAGCCATCATCTAAGAAAAATGTTACCCACATTACATCGTTTACTCTGTCCACATGCAAAAAAGTTCATTCATAGTTCAGAAAAGACATGCTAAACATCAAGAACAGCAGCAGAAATATTACAACCGTCAAACAGGAGAAGTTGCATCATTGAAGCCAGGTGATTGCACATGAATAGAATTAGATGACAAAACTTGGGCGTCAGCAATTATCACTAATAAATGTGAGAAACCAAGATCACACATTGTCATAAGCACATCAGGACAAACATAGAGAAGAAATAGACAACACATATATTCATAAGGAAAAATGTACTAAATTGCTATATGATATCTTCTCCTGTATGCCAGTGAGTGCTGGACAATTTCCTCAAAGATGAAGAGCAAACATGAAGCAACAGAAATGGTGTTCTACAGAAGGGTGCTGAGGATACTGTGGACTAAACATATGAGTAACAACAAAGTTTTGGAGAAAATAGAAAGAAAACGAAATTGTTACTTAACATCAGGAAAAGACAGTTGAGGTTTCTGGGGCATATAATGAGGAAGGGGAACTTGGAAAATCTGATACTCAGAGGAAAACAAACATACTTAATGAACCTGAGTAAAAGGATGACGGAACAAGACCTGGGAAAAATAAGACAAAGTTTATCAAGAGTTACAAGGAACAGGATGTTGTGGAGAGCCATGATTGCCTCCATCCTGAGGGGACACAGCACATAAAGAAAGAAAAAATATACTCATGTATCAGCACTCATATCTGATGAATTCAACTAGGAAGAATCAACTGTGTCAGACACTGTTGAGCAGACCTCTTCACTCATGCCACACACACAGAAAACTGGCAGAATTGTAATAAGTGGTTTTGTTACAAACAAACCCATCAGATACAAAAGAGAAATTTAATGGGGGTCAGAATAATGTCAATTCTAGGAGCATGATTGCAGTCTGCCCCTGTGATTTTTCATATATCATGTTATTGACATAAATTATATGAATATTTTTTGAGAGAATATATAAATTTTTTTCCTGTCTGTAATGAACATTATAATTTTCATATCTTGAAATCAGAAATGTGATGTATTAATAAATACAGAGTTAATTCCCTTGTAACTATTTATAGAGATCAATCACATTTCAATAAAGCTTAGTACCTGTGTCAGTCATGCCATGGGTTGCTACAGATAAGCACACAGTACATTTTGTCTCTTCATTCACCGTTACTCACAACTGTCCAGCAGAGCACAACATTAACATGATACATAACAGTTGCAACCACCCACAACTTTATACAATGTAACTTAATGAACAATGTGAGAACTTTGAAATGGCGGGGGGGATATATAACAGTTTATCTGTCTAACTGGTTAATAACTTGTCAATTAAACTGAAGCTGTCATTATAAGCTGAATTAAAAGGCCGTATAAAAATTATTTTTGTTGAAATATGTTGGCTTGCTTTGTTTGTTCAAATTATGACATTCATTTCTTTTGTTAACTTTTGGTGGAAAGTTTAGCTTTAAAGTGAAATCGAGTCAAATGATTTTAAAGTGGGGGTTCAATTTACAATATAAGTATAAGGCAAGAGTGCACCCTAACTTTGCCAGGATTTATAACTGCTGATGTTCAATTTAATATATGAATTTGATGTAAAACTAGATCCTTGTTTTATGACTGGCAAAAAAAAGAAGATAAAATCACGTTGGAATTAAAATAGATAAGAAAAAATTAAATATAAAAATTTCTGCATTCCAACATTTTCAGCATTTTCTACCTATGCATAATTATACCCGACATAATTACATTAATAAAAATATTACTTTAGTCTGATGACAATCACAACATTTTGTCACACTTTCTTGTTAGTCTTCCTAACAGATATGAAAACAATAAAAACTGTAAAAGAAAAAAGTGCTAATCATTCAACTGGAATAAAATCACCATTTATTCCTAATTTAAAAAAAAACTTTTTTCTTTTTTATAATTGTGATATAGAATAAGGATTCACTTTCTTAGAAGTATTTTTGTAAATCAATGTCCAGTTTTATATTCAATTCATATGTTAGATTGAATATTGACAACTTAATGTTTCTCAAAAATTAATACTTTCCAAAAGAAATGAATGTGAAATACCAAAAGCCTCTTATTCAGTTAACCAAATTGTAATCTAAACTTATAATCTTTGTCATAAAATTAAAGAGTTTTCAGATAAAATTCTAGGAAAGTTTGAAATTAAAACGGAAAATCTCATCATAGCTACAAATACCGCAATTTATATGGTCAAGAATTTAAGATTTCACAGCTGATTTGGTCATCTGAAAGGCTGAGTTGATAAAGCAATCAATGTCTGGAGCTTCTGAGTAGGGAGAGAAGAGACTTCAATTAAAAGCTAGTTGCCATCAGCATAGCACAAGAGTCTCTGATGCGTAATCTGATGGATATCAATATAGAAAGTGTTTCTTCAGGCAAAAGCAGGCAGTCTGTGCAACACTGGCTGGAAAAAAGAGGTGCATGGCATCTGATGCCCAAGTGCCAACATCATTGTCTTGGAACAAATGAATCAGCTCTTTGAATCTCTGAGAAAGTTTACCAATACACTTGCCTCATAAACCCAAGTGATACTGTCAGCCATCATGCTTGTTCTGGGCTATATTACCCATGATGTTCTTGTAGAAAAAAACAGGGAGGCATTCCTGATCAAAGAAATAAAAAGGTGATAAGAGAGAACATTAAAAAACAGATACACAAAGGTAAAATGCGTCATGCATATAACTTGGTTCATTGATCCTGTTCTTCAAAAAAATATTTTAGAAGAGCTTGAGGCTACTGCAACAGTTGAGTATTATGTTTATGACGCCTTGAAGATAAATACTTCCACAAGTTAAGGAAGAACTAGAAAGCCCTATCAGCCATTCCACTACCAAACTTTACAATATTTGGCATCAAAGGAGAAAAACCTGGTTGAATGGCCAAAAAAGATTACATCTACAGAGAAAGAAGAATCAGCAATATTATTGGTCCTGATCTGATGCCTCAGCTTCAGTCAATTTCTCACCACCATAAGGTTACCTCTCTATGCCTTTTCTATAAATACTTTCATGGTAATTGTTCTCATGAACTCTTCTCTATGGTTCCTAGACTTTTTGAATTTAAACGCAGCACTAGACTGACATCAGGATCTCTTCAGTTGAGCCAGTTACATGTAGCTGTAAATTCTATGCTAACAGTTTATTTTCTCGCTTGTGGAATTCCCTTCTGGCTCCATGCTTTCCAGTCAACTTTAATCTGCAAAAATTTAAATGTAATGTCAATCATTATCTACTGTCCTGATGACTTTTTCCTCTTCCTGCTCATTATTAATGTTTCTCTTCCTAATTCTTCCACAACCTGTAATCCCTTGTGTGTTAGTGGCTTTATTGCCTTGCATGGGGTGATACTGATTAAAAAATTTTAAAAAAATAGATAAAATTTCCTGCCAGAGAAGATATCAAAATTGTCTTTTGTCTCCAATCTATTCTGGCAGAAGAGGATCCACTCGAGTGATGAAAGAGCCATGTGTTACTAATGCCTTACTTTACCAGGATACTTTTGTGGAACCTCGTATTTAGCATATCATCTGAGTGAGCGTTCTGTGCCAGTCGACATATTGTCTTTTCTCAATGCCTAAACCAGATAACATGAATATACTGACATTTTTCCATTTCAATTTGAAGTGAACAATTATTCAGGCATAACCAGTGCTGCAAAATTGGCTGAAGACTATTTTTTTACTGTGAGGTTCACCCTGTAACAAAGCCCGGGAGCCACTCAAGGTAGAGCATTACAGAGTGAGAGGCACTGTTTATGTAGATATCTGGGGAAATAACCCAAGCCTTGAACAGATTAAGATTGTAGTGATCAGGAAAATATCCTCTTGTGAGTCAGTTCTACAGAGTAGTGGTTTATGGGAAGAATCTGCTCGTGTGGAACTTACTTTTCACCAATGGAATATGAAGGGAATGATGGTGATTTGATACAATGTCCGTAGCATTGCTGATCCTAGCCATGAAGGTTAGAACTGGTGAAACTAAGGAATATAGTTCTTCTGAGTACTTTCCATGGAGATAGCAATAGAGCACCCAAAGGCTTATGACATTTTGTCTGTGCGAGAGTGGTTGCATGGTGGATGGGATGTACTTATTTTATTAGCACAATGCTGTTAACCATCTTTATTTTGGTCTCAATAATCATGGTTGAAACTGACATATTATCTCTACAAAGATAGGTATTGGAAAATCTACAGAATCTGATATTAAGCAAGATTTTTATCAATAACCTTGCATCTCTACTGCTCCTGTACAGTATTTGTTCTATTCAGCAAGCACAATGATGAACTTAATCTCTCAGCATACTTTGACAGATTATGTACACTAGACTTTCTTTATTGTCTGTGGTAATTTTTTTAGGAAATAAAAATTAATTTTGCTAATTAATTTAAATTCTGTTTAAAAATTCACCAATAAATTCTTAAAAAAAAATATATTCTCAATTGGTTATTTATTTTTTATTGAAAAAATGTTTTTACTTTGAGAAGAAACAACCAAGAGAATCTGGAAATTGTACTCATCAAGTCCTTATCATTAAAAGATATAATTACAGATTTAAACAATATATTAGTTGACTTCCAGTCCCAAGTTTTTTTTTTTTTGTATCTGTTAATTTTCTCAAAAGAGATATTTAAGAAACTGAATTACCTTTAATTCTTCAAAGATTATACGATAATATGAGTCTTTAAGGATTAATTGTTCTGACACCACTGCTATTTTTTATATCTGGTTACCTTTGAGTTTGCAAGAACATATCTTGAACTATTTTCTCATCTGATAAGAAACCTAAGGAATCCCACACTAGCAAAGGCTTTATCAGTGACTCATTTGTCTGAATACCAATTCAGAAATCTTTACGACAGACAGATTTTGTTTACTTGGTGGAAGATTACCAGATTCTCTCAATCGAACAGATTATTGGTGAGTCTTGAAGTTCGATAGAATGAGTCACAATTCTTTCATATTGACTATAATTATTTTTAGCAACTGGGTTTGTAAAATCATTTTGAATCATTTGCAACATTCATTGACATCTATTCTTAAGGGAACATCTTTTGACTTTATCAGAAGACTTTTGTCTTTAGTTTATTTTCAGATAGAAGATAGCTTTGCAGTTTGGGACAGTATCAGGAAAGGTCTACAATTCAAACTCCTGTAAAACTTTGACAAGTTCTATTGATCATAATCTGCTTAAAAAAACTTGTTTGGAACTCTTCCTCAAGTGGCATCAAACTGTAAAAGTGTAACACAATTATATTTGCATTATCTCTATTTTTTAGTTGAAAACTGTGTAGAAATATAATTTTTTATCCCAATTGAAAATACATATATAAAATAAAAGTTTTTCTTTATTATTAGGCTATGAACTTTATATATATATATATATATATATATAAAGTTCATAGCCTAATAATAAAGAAAAACTTTTATTTTACACAAGATATATATTTTTCTACATAATACAGTGGTGAATATTATTTACATAATTTGAGCATTATATATTGAAAATTTCAGATCAATTTCATATAGTTCTTGAAAAGTTTCTTTTTCAACTGCCTGGTTAGAATAAATATTTGTTGAGACATATGTTCCTTGTATTACAAACGGAAAAATATAACTAATGATAAACAATTGGGTGTGAAACTGTTTTAATGGGTCCATTTTAGTTTGTTCAGGCAATACTAATGTCCTGTTAACATCATAGACTACAGGTCTTGTTTCCAAATCAGATTCTAAATGTTTGACATTAAACTGACATTCATTTTCTTTCTCAAATATATGAAATTGGTTTATGGTCAAATGGAAGACATGTTCAGATAAAGAATCTACAAGATTTCCATCTCTGAGGTTTAACTTTTAAACTGATTTGATTCTTAAAAGGAATCACCATCTTGGAATTTAACCAGAGATGCCAGTTTTTTGGGGGTTTTTTTATCATTTTGAGCATTAAGGCTTGCAGACAGCAGAATACAATTTATAACTTTCATTGATGTTGAAGATTTTTGAGATTTCATTGATGTTGAAGATTTATGAGATTTCATTGATGTTGAAGATTTTTGAGTCAATGATAAACAGCAAAATTGGCAAGCAAGACAATTCTCAGGACAAAGTGACCCACCAATACAAAAAAAGGGAAAAAAAGAAAATGGTTGTTATTGTTGTTTGGCATGAGTCATAGGAATTCTCTGGGCCAGTTTATGGCATAAATGCTTTATTTTCAAGTGGATGCTTGGGTAGCAAACTGCTTCTCTCCTGTTTTTGCATTGATTGAAAGGGAGAATTTGCTCAAGTGGGCGTGTCAAATTTCCATTGAAAGAAAGAAAGAAAGATGATTTACTGACACTTAACTGTTGGAATCAAACTCCAACGAACTTAATGGTTTGCTTACATACCCCATCAACTTATTTACATAAACCATAAGCCTGGGCTCATCTGGTAAAAATGTTCTTTATATTGGCTTCATTTAAGGCTTTATTATTAAGTTTTATCAAGTACAGATATTAGTTTTCTGTAACTCCCTTGCATGCTAGTGGGTGTACTGTCTTGCTTGGGGTGATACTAAGTTTTTAAAAAAAGCTCTTGAATAAATGGCTATTATAAATTTTACAAGATTCAGTCAGACTTTTAAATTGTTTAAAATTTTTGGAGAGTTGCTAAGTTTTAAAAAGCTGTACTTCTTCAGCTAGTTATCTTTAAAATTGGCAATCACATTTTACAAGATTTTACAAGCATAAGGCTGTAAAAATGAAATATGGAAATTTTCTCAGTTTTTCAAATATAGATATTGTGGTTAACTTAGTTTGCCAGTTGTTTCCAATATCTGAAATGGATTAAGGTGCTTGCTTTCAAACAACTGACCTCTTCCTTCTTCTCTCATTCTTGTTCTTCTGTTCATATGACATCACGCCAACTAAAGTTCTCCAGATCCCCCTTACAGACTCACTCTTTATGGCTACATCAGGGGAACTAATATTTTCACACGAGACTTAATTCTCATTCACACGAGACTTCCTATTTTATAAATTCAAGCTGGTTTGGATTCTTAGTCTTTTTCATTGTACATCTGCACACGAGATAGAAATTTTGCAATAATTCATTTCACTTGTAATGGCGGTCGCAATCTTTCAACAGGACCTGACACGCCAAGCAAATTCGCTTTGCAGGAGGTGAGTCATCTTATTCCTGATAGATATTTTATGTTGTACCCTATAGACTGCTTGTGAAGTACTGGGCCACAGCCTCACTATAGTAGGTGTTGTAGCTGTGGTTTCCAAAGTGAAGTAGGTTATTACAGGGTGAAATTGCTAGCCCCCATACCCAACCAGTTTTGAATTCAGTTTCCCTTGTCCTAGACTGTTTGCCAACCAAGGCTAGAGAGGCCAGTTGCTATTAGCCCTTAGCTTGGCAGAGAAGAGACAGTCATATCTTTCCAACTGGTATTTGTGTAAAAGTCAATGTAATGAGCTTCAGCTAGAATTAGAATTTGACATAGAAATGCCACTTTTTTCCACACCAATAACTGGTAGACTACACTCACATCCAAATCGAGATATTGGAGGTTACAAAAGGAAAAGTCATTCTGCTTGAATTTATAAATTTTCTTCTTAAAAGTAACAAACTTTGCTTACCAGGCTCTGCAAATTGATCAGTTTTTTATGATTCAAATCAAAATTTAACTAAGAAATATAAAACTTACAAAATCTTAGTTGATTCTTGACTTATTCTTTCGGTTAAGTTGGAAACAAGACATTAGATAAGGAGATCATCTGCTCTATTGATTGGGCACTTCATTTTCAAGGCTTCCTCGGGTTTCATTTCCATGGCCAATGTCAGATGAAAGACAAATGGTCAATGGCTGCTGGACTTTGCTCATCTGCTAAAAATGATTTTGTTTAGGAATGATGGTGATGAAAATGATTTGCTCATCTTTCAGCCTTGATAGTATCTTGATTCTGATTCATCATTTTTACTTTCTTTTTCACATTTGTTTTCATCAAATGTCAATTTATTTGTAAAAGGAGGAAGAAAAACTGTCAAAAAGAAGCAGTATGGATAGTGTTGCAAATTTAGCAATTATTGAACACCTTAGATGTCACAAGTTGCCAATAGCAGAGGATGAGAGACAGCTTAGCCAGATTAGCTTTGATTGGGTTTTTGTTTGTCTAATTAAATTGCTTGTAAAATGACATGAGAACAAAATTAATCACATTTTCTTTTATCTTTACTCAACTTTTGTAAAAAGGAAAGTACTAATTCTTGTGAATATAAATCATTATTATGCCATCTTAGCAGAATTTGTTAATAACAGTAGAATGGGTGGATATTCCAGAACCATTTGGTATGCAATCAAATAAGTGAACATATGTGTGCACAGGGGGATGTTATTTTTAGTTTCAATGAAAGCAGTTTTAGAAAAGACTTCTTTTGTAGTATGAGGTTAGTTAAGGTTTTGGTCCCTTTTAGAAGAGACATCATTTGAGGACAGTTTTCGTAATATCTGTCTATAGATGAGTATTATGATTACTTACATTATTTATATTATTTGGACTGTTATCCTCATCTTCATTACCATATTCACAATGTATTGGCTGTTGTATGCGCCACCCTTCTTCAGGTGATTGGAATTTCAAACCAAACCCTTTATTTCGTCCACTGGGGTAGATTGTTCTATTTCCACATGTCTCTTCCGGATGTCTCAGTTATTTCCCTTATCTCCAAATTTTGGTTCACCACTGCTGTGGCCTGGTATTGAACTTCCAACTCTTTGGGTCTAGTCACTGGATCTAACTAACATCTTTATCCACTGGGCCATATGTTCAATCACTTGAAGAAGGCCGGAGTGTACAATGGTCGAAACATTGTGAATATGGCAATGTAGATGAGAATAACAGTCCAAATAATGTAAATAATGCAAGTGACAGTTTTCTCGTTTTTTACAAGAAATGATTTGTAATAGGATTTAGCAGTAATTCTTTCCATTCTTGTGGGAGTAGTTCTTTCTGTTAAACTTCCTGCTGGATTCACTTTTTATTTTCCACATGGTCACTTTAACTCCAAAATGGCTTTCCTCTTTTCCTCTCTCTCTATGACTGCTTGGCATTTGTTTGTTTGTAAAAACAATACAGATTTGGCTGACTCATTCTGTCGAGTGAAGATGGCTTAATCATAGAAGCTCTGACTGACACCAAATCGGTTGGGTTTCGATCCAGGCTTGAGACATTTGGCTGTCTAGTTGCACTGAGGAGCTGTGATACAGCAAAACAGTACTTTCTGTGAATGATATATATATATATATATATATATATATATATATATATATAGGTAAAATGTATAAAAATGCTCTCCAGAAAAGTGGATTTTGTTAATAAACTATCTTACTTAAACCTCATAAATAACAATGCTGAGGGTATCAGTAGTATTAGGCACAAAAATAGAATAAGAAATATTATATGGTTCACCCACCCCTATCCCTTCTGTAGGTTATCTAGAATTAATATTGAACAGGTTTTCCAGAAACTTATAAACAAACATTTTCAGAATAACAACACTTTAATTAAAATCTTTAATAGAAAATCTATTAAAATAAGTTATTCATGTACAAACATGTTTAAAATAATTGACTCCCACAACAAATATGTTCTTAACAAATTCAATGTTGTCAACAAGACTTCTAGCATGGACCCCTCATGTAATTATAGAAATAGCAACCTTTGCCTAGTCGAGGGAAAATGTAGAGCATCTAATGTTATTTATCAAGCCACCATTTACCCCAAAGATAATAGAACAAACCACCATGTTTATATTGGAATTTCTGTAGGGGAATGAAAACAAAGACTAAGACTTCCAACCCAAGACTTAAGCACCAAACTGCTCTCTCCCAAAAATTTTGGGAATTGAAGGAGAAAGACCTGAACCCTAAAAATGATTTTGAATTTATAGGTTTTGCTCATCTTGAGCATCTAATGTTATTTATCAAGCCACCATTTACCCCAAAGATAATAGAACAAACCACCATGTTTATATTGGAATTTCTGTAGGGGAATGAAAACAAAGACTAAGACTTCCAACCCAAGACTTAAGCACCAAACTGCTCTCTCCAAAAAATTTTGGGAATTGAAGGAGAAAGACCTGAACCCTAAAAATGATTTTGAATTTATAGGTTTTGCTCAGACTCCAAGTAGCTTTAAGGGTAGATGTAATTTATGTTTGGAGGAGAAAATTAGAATTAATAAATTTAATAATCAAAACATTTTACTAAATAAAAGGAATGAATTGGTTTCCAAGTGTTGTCATAGAAGTAATTTCCAATTGATAGAATATTTTCTCAACCACGCACTTTCCTCATATACTTATTTTCTATATGTGGAATTTTTTCTATATATATATATATTTTTCCCCTGATTAATCTTTTTATAATACTCTCTTCCTATTGGTTTCTTTATATATGATGCTATGTTTTATGTTAGGTACATGTAATTCTCTTATTTTCCTCTATTTTATTGCTAGCTATACCTCGTCAAATTTACATTATTTGGACTATCATCCTCATCTTTGTTACCATATTTATTACAACATTTTGACTTTTGTACGCTCCGGCCTTCTTCAGGTGGTTGGAATGTCGAACTGAACCCTTTATTTCACTCACTAGGGTAGACTGTTCTAGTTCCACATGCCATGTTTAATGGATATCAGTTGTCAGTTATCTCCTGTTAATTCCCCTCTCCAAGTTCTCCACTGCCGTAGCCAGATATTGAACTCACACTCTTTGGGTCCTGTCACTGGATCTAACTAATACCTTTATCCACTGTGCCATGTGTCCTTGAGGACATCTGTGTAGGAATTTCTAAATTACCAGAGCTCATATTCATATTAAGGAATCAGCACATATGCTAGGCCACAAAAATCTTCTGAGCTGACCAAGCATAGAAATGAATACAATATGGGAACAAGTAATAAGAAGTGCCAGAGAAAAGCGATAATAACAACAAAAATTGTAATATGAGCTCTGGTAAAAACATGATATGATAACAGCAAAAATTGCAATATGGGCACTGGTAAAAAATGGTTGCTGAAGACATTAGGTTTATAATACCCAGAAATTCATACACCTCATCTCAGAAATATAGACAGATACTCGTCAAATTTCTTTTATATCTGTAGTTTTCTCAATTGAGACCTCTCCTTCTATTCTGCTGATTCTATCTTAATGTTATATGATTTACTTATGTATAAGTGATATGGTACTGTTTAATTTATTTAATAATATAGATTTTATATTATCCCCCACCACTTGATAAGTTTTATTTAAAAACTTATTTTTCTATATTTCCCATTTTTTAGTTAATTAAAATTGTTTTTAAAGAGTTTTTCTATATCTCATACCCTTTTTAAAGAGTTATTTTTTCTGTATTTCTTATCCTATAAGTACTTTTTTCATATCCTATAAGATATTTCAATTCCTATATTTTCCTATCCTGTCTTTTTAATTTTATTTTTATATTTTTCTCTATATATTTTTTCTTTCTCTTTTTTAAAATCTGATATGTTATGTGCTTTCAAGTATATTGATGAATTAATTTTACTTTTATTTACCTGTTCAATGGCTATTTTTTTTTTTTTGTGGGGGTGTCCTTAGTTATTTGTTATTGAAGTTTCCCTCTGTAAAAGGACTCTTTATGCTTTTATCTATTTTAATTTATAAGTTAATCTATATTTAATTTTAATCTGTTTTATCTATTATAATTTAATCTATAATTATTTTTTAACATATATAATTCTATCTAATGTTTTATATTTTAAATTTAATTTAGTTTTTACCTTTTATTAATCTATTTTAAAACTTTTCCCCTTATATTTTTAAAATTTTCTTTTGGGTTATTACTTATCTATTTATTTTAATTTCTTCCTTTATCTTATTATTTGTAATATTCAGGTTTTTCTTGTTTATATATGAATAATGTCTTAATTTTTTTATTATAATATTAAAATTTTAAATTCCTTTGTTTTAATATTAAAATTAAGTAATAGTTTTAATATTAAATTCTAATTTTTCTTTTATCTACAATCTTTAAAACTCATCCATTTCTTAACTTTAATGATTGTATTTTCTTATGTAATTTTTTCCTATTTGAACAAGAGTTAACATTTTAAATATAGGCCATTGTTAATCTTAAACTGTTTTTAACTTCTGTCTAGACTTGTATATGTTCTGTCTTCCTGTTCCCCCTCTCTACTTGGGTGTTTTTTTCTTTTTTTCTATCTCCTCCTTAAATTGCTTGTTCCTCTGTTTTCCTCTCTTTTTTTTTTCTATCCTTTTTTAATTTGAAATTTTTTAAAAAATGTTATGATTCATTTTTTTTATCAAATGCTTTAGTATTGACAAGCTCCAGGGAATTTATCTCAAGGAGCGAAATGGCCATAAAAATGGGGTACAATTGAGTTTCATCTTTATGTAATTCATATATATATATATATATATATATATATAGAGAGAGATAGATAGATCACTGATTGGCCAACAATAATCTTATAACTATTCCCATGCAAACTTAACAGTGCCACCTGTATAGATCTATATTTTCCAAACTGCCATTTTGCTAAGGGGAATTAACTCAACGCTTTCTTTGAGAAGATACAATTTCTAATAGAACTGAAGTGTAGGTTTATCCTTGTTAGAAGTGACATGAGTTGTAAAATAATTCAGGCCACTTTGTCCTTTTTCAGATGTCACATGAGTTGTAATAGCAGTAGATGTTCAGTTGAAATTCTTGTCCCTTTTAAAAGGAACATGTAACATAATATGATGGCATTTTTTCTTTTTAAAAAAAGACATAATGTGCAATCACATTGAGAGTATATATGTGATATGTAGTAGCAGCGAAAAGTCTGATTTAAAGGAGACAATTTATAGCAGCATTGGGAGAGTAATTTTCCCTTTTTAGAACTTAATTTATATTAGCAGTAGGAAATCAGCTGAGGTGTTGCTCCTTTTTATCAAGTGAATAACAGTTTCTTTTCTTAATAGAAAAGATATTATTTTAGGTTTTAAAAATTTTGATGTTCAATTAAGGTTTTGGTCATTTTTAAAAGAGACATGACGTGCAGTATCTTTAGGAGGGTCATTGAGGTTTTCATCCCTTCAAAAATGATTGATAGTTAAATTGAGAGTTCAGTTGAGGTTTTGCTCTCTTTTAAATTGCTACTCATTTGTAGTAACATTTGGAAGGCAGTTTGTCTCTTTCAAACTGCCTTTTTCCTTTTTAGAAGAGATATGTGTAGTAGGATTGGCAAATAGGATTTTGCCTATTTGCATATGTTGGTTATAGAATAAACAAAGTTGTTGTATTGTGTTGTTCTACAACACATGGTCAGTAGTCAATTTTCTGCCTGTCTCTTTCTTTACTATCCACTTTATTTCCCTTTTACTTAACATATGCAAATAGGTACAGTCCTATTTACCAATCCACTACACCTTCCTGAACCAAAGAGGTTTAATGCCTTTGGTTGTTCTCAAACTTCTTCTGCAACTTCTTTCCTCCTCTCCCCCTTGAGCTTTCTGTCCTGTTTATTTTTAATGGAGATCTCATTTTATCTTCATCCATGTCTGAGTCCCACCCACTATCATCCATAGGCTCGTTTTCTATTGCATTGTCCGGATCTGAAGAACTCATCCTTTCTTCTCTGTCAAGATCTTCTTCCATCATGACATCTTCTTCTTCAATTCTGGGTCTTAATTGGTCAGAGTGGGCCATTAGGATTTTTCCTTTCTTTGATAGAATGGTCATGTTATGTCCCCTTTTCATGATGAAATTAACTCTCTCTCTTGACTTGCTACTTTGTCTTTCTTATACCACATCATTTCATTTGTTGAGTAAGACATTGTTAATGGAGATCTTATTTGTCTACCCATTAACTCAGATAGGATTTTCAATCTGTCTGCATGTAGAATCATCCTATAAGTAAGCAGTAAGTAACCATTTATAGTATTTCTACTTTAATCCCATTTTTACTGTCTGCACCATTTTTCTGCAATCCCATTAGATTGTGGGTGATATGGTGGTATTTTGTAAGGAAAGCAGCCAATCCACCTCAATCAATTACATAGCTCTTCATCACAAAATTCTGGTGTATCACCTGATACTAATGTTTTAGGGGCGCCATTTCTAGAAAATACCACTGTTAGTATTTGTTTTATTGTAGTCATTTTTCTATCTTTACCTTTAATGACTTCAGGCCATCCAGAGAAGGAATCTACTAAAATTAAAAATCATTCCATGCCATGGTCCATATGAACATGAGACCATGGTTCTGTTTCATTAGGCCGTGAGTGTATTCTCCTTTGTTGAAAATTCTTTATTTCTGCATATTTGGGGCATTTGTGTACATATCTTTCTATACTGCGATAATACCCTGGCCACCATGCCTCCAATTTTAATCTCCTCAGTGCAGCCATTAATCCACAATGCACATCATCATGTAAACTTTTAAAAATATTTTTTCTTACTGTTTCTGGTGGTACTATTGCAGCTCCACTACATATAACACCATTTTCCATTAATTTATGCCTTATTACTTTATGAAGTCTTTCAGCTTTGGAATACTTACTCCACTTGTTTCTTCTTATTCGCTCAGCAATCTTGCTTAATATCAGATCCTGTAGAGTTTCCGATACTCATCTTTGTAGAGATAATATATCATAATGTAATATTTCTTCATCTGGGATTTCCATTTTTTTCTTTTTGATCCTTATTAAATTTTAACCTTGACAGCACATCAACATGTGGTATTGTATTTCCTTTTACATACTCAATGTCAAAATTATTTGCCATTAATTTTATTGCCCACCTTAGAATTCTGGAAGAAGTAACTTTTGCTCGTTCATTTCTAAGGATAGAAATAAATTCTAGAGGTTTATGGTCTGACTTTAATAAGAACTTCTTACCTAATAAAAACTGTCTAACTTTGTCTGTGCTCCAGACAATGGCCAATGCCTCTTTAATATTTGAATAATTTATTTCTGCTGCCATCAATCTTTTTGAAAGGTACATTATTGAATGGCCTTCCTGTGATAAAATTGCTAACACAGCTCACTCACTCACATCCATAATTAACATACTCTCCTTTCTGGGATCAAAGATTTTTGACAATGGATTTTTCTGCGAGTGTCTCTTTTAAATCCTTGAACACTAAGCTTTGCCTTTAAGTTCATTTGAACTCATTATTCTTTTTCTGCAGTTCAGCAAATGGTTCTTTTAAGTTGCTGTATTTTGGTAGGTATCTATTATAAAAATGTATTGTCATAACTGCATTTTTTAAAACTTGTTTTAACACATGTTCTGTTTTTTTAATCTTAATTTGTCTTTAGTAGTAGCATCAAGGTAAATATCATCTTGTTAAATAATTATATTACTGATTTTGTCAGTTGACACATTTTCCATTCCTCTTTGAAAAATAGCACTTGCTATTTTCACACCAAAAGGCACTCTTGGCCATCCTAATAATCCTATAGATGGAGTGTTTATTGTGTTAATTTCCTTGATTTTATCATCAATTTATATTGATTGTAGACTGATTTTAAATCAGTTTTTGCAAAACATTTATTGTCCAATAATTTGTGGAGAGTGGTTTCAATATTGGGAATAGGAAGAGAATCCAAGCATATTTTATGATTTTTGCCTATTTTAAAATCCCCACATATTAAATCTTCATTTGCTTTTCACAAAACTACAATGAGAGAAGTGCATTTACTGCCACCTGCAGGAATATGCTCCAAAATTCCCTCCTTTACCATTTTCTTTAACTTAGCAAATACCAAAGGTAGAAGGTGAATAGGTAATTTACAAGATTCAAGCTAAGAGGGGGGTACTGATTTCATTTAATTGTATGCTTGCTTTACATGCCTTTCATACTCCTGTTTTTACTTTTTCTGATTTTACGCTACTCATTAATTTCAATGTATTGATCTTTAGAACATCTGTACCTAGTATTGTTTTTACATTTCACTACTGTAATGGGAATAATTTCAAATTGGTCACAGTTTTCAAGAGTTCCATTAAAGTATCACAAAGATTTTATTGTCTGAATTTCAGATGACTTTTTCTCAATTTTGGTTTACCCATTTGTTCCCAAGAATTTCTTGGTGTCAGAATGGCTTCACTCCCTGCATCTACTTGCATTGAAAAGGTCATACCATTTAATTTCATTTTTTCATCAATTCTCTTTTTCCACATTTTCTAAACTGTTTTTAACTATTTAACTTTTTCTTCCACAGTTATAGAAAATTTTTCCAAATTTTTCTGTGAAAATAGTGCATAATTGATTCATCTTGTTTCTGTTTAATGCACAGAAATTTGGTTCTTTCTGCTATGAAAAGTTTCTTTTTAGCTTGTAAACTTCTTTTTAGAATTTCTGAAATTTTGACAAAAATTAAATTCTTTAGTTGTTTGAGATATGCCATAACAGAAATTTTCATTATAGCTTCACAAGCTGCTGAAGCTAGAAAGAGATCAGTTAATTCATTTTCTCACCCTCTTCCTTTGTTGAATTTCAATATTTTAGCCCTAGCCTAGGCTGCAAAACACCGGATCCAAGTCTTGACAAATTCTGGTTTATCCAAGCAACTTAAACATCCTATTGGTGATGCCATATTTTTCAACTCTCTTAACTTATTTCTTTACTGTACACTTTATTTCTCTTCTACTTAAGTCATGCAAATAAGTACAATCCTATTTACCAATCCACTACAAAAGTGTAAAGAGTCAGACAACTGGAAAATCACTATACTGATCACGTGTTGTAAAACAACACATGATTTGTACTAGAAGTAAAATGTAACTTGAACTTTGGGTCCCTTTTTAGAAAAAGACATTTGTCGTAGCATCTGAAGGATGTTTTGTTGTTTTAGAAGAGACATAATTTGCAGTATCATTTCAGTCAAGAGATTGGATCTGTAATAGTAATGTTGGAAGGTGTTTGTCTTTTAGCGGTATGATTTATAGAATTAGAAGGTCATTGAAGCTTTATTCCACTTTAAATGATGTAGAATTTGTTGTGGCATTCAGAATTTGAAACTTTGTAGTAGTATTAGGATTAAAGTTTTCTTTACTCTTTAGGAGGGATATAATTTTCTGTAGCATTGAGATGGCAGTTACAGTTTTGGACTATGTTAGTAGAAACCTGAAATATATTATTGGTGGGAAAGTAGACAAGTTTTTACTACCATTAGAAGTGACATGGCTTGTAGCCATTGTAGGTGGAGGAAGATAAGCATCTTACAAATGATGAATGTTTTATCCAAACAGAAATTATCAAGAAAGACTCAAAGAATAACAATGATTTTTCTGATTTAGATAATTGCACTGTGGGACAGTCAGGTTCATCAGGACAGCCAGGTTCTTCACCATTCTAACAGTAAGTTGTTCTTTTGCCAAAAGATTGTTGCCACTAACACCGTTTTCATTTTACCACAAACTTTGATTTTCTTGTGTTCACTTCCATTTTAAACAATTTTTGAAAAACATTTTTTTTCAGCAGCAAAATTCCATTTGTTTCAATTTTGTATGAATTATTTATTCACTTTCTGATTTAATGAATTATCTGGACTAACATCCTGATCTTTTTTTAAAAATTTTATGTATAATCTGGTCATCTACTGATGTGCTTATTGGCATTTTAATATTTTTTTGTGGTTTTCTTATTAAAATACAGGATTTGTAAAAGAAAATCTCCTGTTTATATTTCATTGTAGCAGATGATTTTCTTTCTTAAATAAGCATAAATCTTTGCATCGAAATAAATTTTCATAACATTTCATTTAAGACAGTACTCAATCATGATTGTAAGGCTGATGAAGATGGGAAGATTGTGTTGCAGCAATCATTTCAGTGCTAAGGGCTCCTTGAAAATTCATATCTGAAATATTGACTTTTAACAAATTCAAACACTTATCTCTGATTTTCAAATATTTTAGACACATCGGCCAGAAAATTTTCTTTTTCACAAAGACTGGCTATATTCAGAAGATATTTGACCTTTATATGAGACGACTGAATTCCATAAATAAAATTTGAAAAACAAATACTTAATTCCATTCTATTAAATTAAAAAATTATATGCAAAAGAATTTGTTTTTAATTTTAATAAGCAGTTAATTAATAATTACTGAGCAGTTTTCTTGAACAAACCTTTGGTTTTAACTCATTTAAAAAATAAAATTTATTTAAAATTAATGAAATATATTTTATGAATATCAAAATGGTAAAATTTATAAATAAAATATAGATTAAATTTTTGAGTTATAAAGTTTTTTTCAAATTTATTTCTTATTTTTCATATAATGTGTCTCCTGACTTATTTCATTCATAAACCTGATTCTTCCCATTAAGACATTTTTAATTATATTTTTTTTAATTTTTACAATCATTTTAATAAATTGTACTTCAATGTAAAGCACATCTCCTAAAGTCACTGAGTCATTTTTATTATTTCAGGTTATTAATGAATATTAATGACTGTTTTTTTTTTTTTAATTTAACATTATTGTTGAGGTACGCATTTTGCAAAGCATAATTTATAAAAATATTTTAAAATTTCTGATACAAAGCTATATGTCAGGGTCATGTTTGTTAGGGTACTTAAGATTATTTATGATTGTTTTATTTAGGGTTTGTTCGTGACTAAACATAATTTATGTATTTTATAAATGAATGAATTAGTCTTAGGAGATGCCAATCAAAATAAAAATTTTACTTTCACCTTCACAGAATTACTCTAAGATAATTAAGATTATCTGTCAGTGCCCATTTTCTCTGAATATAAAAATGACAGATTTTACAATCACATAACTTCAGCAGAAAGGAGTAATGCTCAACGTAACTTACAGGGAGAGGTTCATTCATGCCTTTCAGGAAGTTGCAACTGATATCAATTTCAGAAAAATCAATTTCTGATTTTTTCTTAAAATTATGTCTCTCGATAAAGCAAGTGGGGGAAGTCTTTAAAAGGTGATTTTTAGCAATTATGAAATTTTAAACTAATTTTTTTATTGTAGACCAATAAAAAAAATACAAATATTATTTTAAAGAAATAAATAGTTAATGTCATCAATTGTATTTTGTTTTAGCTTTTCTTTCATTTACATTTAGGTTAATTCATGAGAGAAATCGAAAAAAGTAAAAAGAAAAAAAAATGTGAAAACGTCACCTGACACAATTGCATAGATTCCGGTTTCAAAACAATTGATGCAAAATTATTTAAGACAAAAAAACGGAAAAAGAAAAAAAAGGAAAACAAAATATTGTCCATTCTCTGTTCGTGAGTCAGCAAACGAGGGAGTGGGTGAGCTAAGTTCACGTGTTGTGAGTTGTCCGGACGATCCCCTAAGAAAGAAGACAGCCTGCAACTTTGCGCACCTGACGAGGCTACATGATCTCATAACAACATATTAATACGCAGCGTCGCTTACCTGGTTAGTGGCAGGTGTGGTGCTGATGGTGGGTGGGGGATGAAACGAATCCGTTAGAATTATGTCATCAGTGAATCACGTAACATGTCTTTTAACTCGTGTAAATGTTTGAAGAAATGGAAAATAGAGAGAAGAAATGATGTATATTGCATTATAAGATCTTCTTCTCGCAGTAGGCTTGATCCGAACTGGGTGCCTAACACTTGTAACCTTTTGCTGTAAGCTAATCTTAAAGAAAAGGAGTCAGTGAGAGAGAAAGAAAGTCAGTGAATGAAAGAGAGACAGTTACAGTTGTTAGTGTGTGTGTGTGTGTGTGTTCATGTATATCAATTTTTGTGTAGATAATCGATTTTTACTTAAATGAAGTTTGTCACAAGGCAACGTTTTATGAGCATTGACGGAGGGTGATCTACTGACTTGCTCGAAAAAACCTATTCATTACTAACACACATATAGATTAGAATTAGAGCTAGATACGAATAGAATTTGACATAAGGCTGTATTTTATAGAGCACTCAAGGATGAATAAATCCATTTTAAAACCAGCTGACAAATTCCTGATCCACACTGAGTGTCTCCGATGGATTTCCATTTATTTAGTGTGGATTTGGCATTAGCGTATGAACGTCTGTGTGTCACTCATGTTTTACTGCATGGCAATTTGTTTGTGTGTGTGTATGTAAAGTTCTTGATTGAGATGTTATGTGTATGTGCGCATGCACATATTCAGTGTGTGTGTGTGTGTGTGTGTGTGTGTGTATGTCTGCAAGTGCTGTTCATTAGCAAAAAACAAACAAAAAAAAAATCAAGAAAAACCCCCAAAAATTAAAAGTTTATGTAAGAAGAGTCTGTCTACTACAGACCTATAGGCATGCACTTTTCTTTTGCATGTGTGATTAAATTGGGCGGTGTGTGTGGTGGGGGCACAGGTTTTCCAAAATTGTTTGCACCCCTGAAGAAACACATTTCCCCTTTTGAAGCTTATTCTGTAAGAACGCCATAAATGTATTTATTTATTAGGAACCGAAAAAAAAATAAAGAAAAGTGTTCGTAAATATCGCACTCCTTCGGGTTTCCATTCCAGCATTTGGGGGGGGGGCTTGTTTTTTATCTATTTTTTTTTTAAATGAGTCAAAGTAAGAACGTGTTTTTTCATAGAAACTTAAATTGAAATGAAATTCGCAGAAAACATTCACTTTTGAAAAGACTTTTTTAAAAAGTAGATTTTATGGCGAAACTGTCTACACAGGAATCAGGATTGGGAATCGAACTGTGACCTTGAGAGAGGAGCTCCAAATTACGAGGAAAAGAGACAAACATGCTTTTCAACTGACCGTAGCACTCACGTACCTCCATATACAGAACTGAGAAATACGTGTTACCATCATGGTTCGATTGTAAAAGTATTTATGTTCTTGTTAAAAATTTTAATGTCACGTGTTGAAAAAGGAGTTAAGATGAAATGACAATATAAATCATAGTATGTGCGTGTGTGTGTGTGATCAGCACCTTAAATCCTAAATTAAAATCCTGATTCATAAAAATACAAACAAAAGAAATAAGAAATGGACGAAGCAAAAGAAGTGGTGAATTAACACGTAACACACACACACACACACACACACACACACACATATATATGCATGCACACAGACATAAACACATACACGTACAAACGCGCGCGCAGGCAGAGAAAGAAGTTAATGAATGAAATGAGTCAACTGGTCTTTTCTTGTCCTTTCATTTTCAATGCATTGAGAAACAAAAAGTTTAAACAAGCGATGAGAAAATATTCAAATTATTTTTTTTACTTCGAAGAAGAGAGAAAATTGAAGCCCCCCCCCCAAAAAAAAAGAAATCATTGCTGAAAAATCAAGAATCACAAAAAACGAAACTTAAGACTTCCAGCGCTTGTCTTACTTCTCTGAGTATTATATTCAAACGTCATGATTTTAATTCTTAGAATTTGCGTTCACATTTTCGCTTTCATTAGACTGGTGTCGTACACTGTTGGAACAGCAGTTCTTTTACTCAATCGAAAGTGCTCACTTTGACATGCACAGCTCATATGACCATAATTTCATCCGGCTCCGCGCATCGTCTTCGGGAATACCCTCCTAAAATACCAGAGTTTTGACCATTCAAAAACAGGTCCACGCGGCTTTCTCAAAAATCCTTTGTGAGTCATTAACAGAATAAATGTCAACATCAATTTCACTGAAGGGGCAGATCAGACTCGGCTGGCATTAGCGATTAACCCCACGGCAAACAAGCTTAACTGGGTGAGGCAGACTACACCAGTGCCTGGTCTATCATCAGCGACACCAGAGTACTTCCATCAATGGGGATACTTTCAGCCAGCGGCGAAATCATCAACACCAGAGACTAACTCCCTGCTTGAATGTAATGGATCCGACTGGAATTCGAACTCGGCTCTCCGATTCTTCGATCCGAACTGCTATCCATTTGTAGCATGTTTTAAATCTAGATTGGCCTGAAACCTAGTCAAAACATAGAAAACCCTTTAAATCCCGATACTACGCCACAAAAAGCTATTGGAACTGCTCAGCAACCTTTGATATATTTGGAAAGCGTATTAGAATAATCAAGAACCTATACTGGTGGCAGATAGAAAATAAGTCCAGCAGATACACAAAAATAGAAAGGGTTGTAAGACAAAGATGCAGCTTCTCACCGGACTTAACCTATATAGCGAGGCGATTCTAAGAGAACTAGAAGTCTTGCCATGGTTCATTATTAACAACATAAGATATGCAGATGACACAGTGTTGATAGCAGACACAGAAAGAAAGCTTCAAAAACTCTTACAGAAGGTAATGAAGGAAAGCGAGAAGAAAGGATTAAACATCAACTGCAAGAAGACAGAATGCATGGTTGTTAGCAAAAGGATAAGCCCAAAATGCAAATTGCAAATCGGAAGTACCAAAATGAAACAAGTGCGAAAATTTAAATATCTGGGAAGTGTTTTAACAGAGGACAGAACGTGTGACACTGGAATCTGAAGGCGTATTTGGATAGCTAAGCAAAGTACTATGAATTAGAAAAAATTCGCTAGAAACAAGGAAAAATGGCACTAAACTGTTATGTGATATCTGTCCTCCTCTAAGGCAGTGAGTACTGATCAGTTTCCTCAAAGATGAAGAAGAAACTTAAAACAACAGAAATGTAGTTCTACAGAAGGATGCTGATGATACAATGGACCGAACATGTGAGCAACGAAATTTTAAAGAAAATGGAAACAAAAAGGAAACTTATACTTAACACCAGGAAGAGACAGTTGAGGTTTCTAGGGCACATAATGAGGAAAGAGTGCTTGGAAAATCTGATACTGACAGGATAGATTGAAGACAAGAGGAAAACAAAACATAACATACTTAATGACCCTGAGTAAATGGATGACGGGACAAAGCTTATGAGAAATAACACATTTTATTAAGAGCTACAAAGGATAGGAAGTTGTGGAAATCCATGAATGCATACGTCCTGAGGGGACGCAGCACATAAAGAAAACGAAAATGTCCTAATTTAAAATTGTGCTCAGTTTCCGAAATCAGGATGCGAAAGCTATCTTCCATCCAATTTAATGGAAATCATTGCAGTCCTTACGTAATGTCGCACGCATGCGCGAAATTAGCATTTACAGCTGGAGTAAAATATCGTATTTAAAATTTTGTGTCTTTTGAAACTTTCTGAATATCATATTTATATTTTAGATGATATAGGAAGAAAAGAATTCTCAAGGGCATGTGCATGTAAGTCAAAAGCGACGTGTATATAAAAAATATTTTTTAAAAATATTTTGAATGTGTGTAATCTAAAATAAATGCAGAAACTTCCAGAAATTTCAGGTTCTTAGTCATGGCTTAAAGATTTTCACTGAAAGATCAAGAGGCCAAGTAAAGCACGCTCTCGCTTGTAGATAGAATGAAAAAAAATAGTCTCATTTCTCAGAGAACGTCGTCCGAAAATTTATAAAGAGCTCTTTCTTTTGTATGTCTTCTGGCTCCATTGTAGCTAAAACGTACTGAATTAAATTTACCCAACATGAATTAGGAGCGTTAATAAATTGCATCGCTATCGTAGCAACAAGAAAAGAGTTTGTTAGTACAACATATTTACACTTACAAGCATACATTTTGAAGCATTTGTCGTAAAGAGAACTTGAGCAAGACAACCTTGATGTCCACTGTAATGAGTGATACTTCCTGGATGACTTCTGTGTCAGGTTAAAGTTGCCCTTTCGTTAGCAAGGTCATTTTGTGTAGTTGGTTTGATCAAGTATCGTTCCTCTTTGCTAGAGTAAATTAACCTTAGAAACTTCATGAAGCTACAGATATTTGATCTTTAAAGGGGATTTTCTTCTTTTGCGTGCCGTGTTACTTGAGGATGTGAGTGATCATGGCTCTACACAAATTCCTGTCTTTTATTGCTTAAATAACTTTAGTCTTTGTTCTGTCATTCATTCACACAAATTTGTTAGATTACTCGCTTTTCCCCAGTCTTTCTCTTCCCTTCCGTATGGCATGTGAGTGTTAAATTTTCTAAGCCCTCTTTCCTCATTATATGTTATTTCAACCGTGTTGTTCTGATTGTAAGTGTGTATCATTTGGATGCCTATTTTCTTTAAAGCTTCTTCTTACATGGTCAGTCAATGGTGTTCTTAGCCTGCGTCAGTCGAGCCACATTTCTCTCCCTTCAAGTCCCTCATCTGTGAAGAGGTGATTTTATTAGAGATCAGAAAGAAAAGACTGATTCATTTTTAAATATTTTCGAAATACACTTTTATCTCTCTTAAAGAATATTCAACTCTCAATCGACAAAAATTTTTTACTAGTTGTGCAAATTTACATTGTTTAATTTATACTTTCTTTCTTTAAAGAATTTAAATTGATTTTAAATATGTCACAGATATAAAAAAAACAAACTAGACGAGAAGTTCTTTGTTAATTATAAACTTACGAACATTTCCGATTATCTATTTACTTTTCTATCCAACTGATATTAACTAGGCTTATTTTTACATCACATTCAAACACTGGTTCCCGTACTATCACCAAAGTTAAGCAACGTCGAGCCTGGCCAGTACTTAGATGGATGGCCGCTTGGGAATACCAGGTGCTGTAACCTTGGGATGCGGGTGGTGTAATGGATAATGGCTCTAAATTGTTAATCGGAGAGCCGAGTTCCAATTCTAGTTGGGTTCGTTATATTCACTTACACGTAAATACCCTCCGGAAAGGTATGAATCCACCTCTTCCCCCCAGCTACGGGTTAATTAGTAAGACTTCTTTCACTAAACCATTATCTTAAAAAATAAAATAGAATTGTGTACAAAATATTTAGATTTCGGTATTAAGTAACCTATAGAGATTGATAGGCTGCTAAACAAAAGTAACCAACCAAGATATTTACTATCAGTCATCCATTTGGGAATTTTGAAATTGAACGTTCGATAAGGCAACTCTCGATGTTCTCCCGACTTAAACAGTTGCCTGTACACAACTTTGGGCGCTTGATTCTTGGAAAAGACAAATTTAGGAAGTGTTTAACAGAAAATCCAAGAGAAGAGAAACGGTTTCAAAAGAAGACATTACTAATATTAGTTCGAAAAGCAGGAATTCAAAATTCCTTGCACAATAATATTCTATACTGACATTTTCTACTGAATAGCAACTGGGACATAGGAAACAATCGTGTGCATAAACCTGAGAAAATCTCCCTTCTCACACAGAGGAATTAGGACAATGTACTTAGTGGATATCAGAAATAAGTTATAATTTAATTATTTCGTATTTTGTGTGTGTGTGTGTGTGTGTGTGTGTGTGTGTGTTTTTACAGGTTAATTGGAGTAGATAGACTAATCTACGTCCGGCCTGAACTCCTTCCATGTCTATTGAACACGAGTCGAAGTTCATCTCTTGTTTCAGAATATGATTTAACGGTTGTCTTTCTTTTACTAGGGCCACAATAACTTAACTGTCTTAACTTTTTGGTGATCGCTCTAACCAGTGGCTGTGACTTTCCATTGTGAGGGTAATGGATTAGCAGTTTGCTGGCGGCTGCTCCCATGTCGCGCATGGGTAGGTGTTACTGCATGTATTTCCGGTGGGCAACCCTGAAGTTACACTATTTTGTTCTCAGCAACACCCTGGCTAGTTTATATTATCATTGACAACAAATAGTGACAATTACGATGGTCTTTTCTCTCTCTCCTCAAAACGAATCTCATGGAAAACACAATACAAAGAAATACAAGTAAACCAGTAAATAAAACACCATCTACTTCCGCTCAACATTTATTTCTCTAATATTCGTGCTATCTGTTCAAACTTCTGCAGCGTAGAATCTTTCCTCTTGGAGCGGTCGCCAGATATCTTTGCCCTCTGTGAAACGAATTTAAATTCTTCCATTGCTATCAATGAATTCTTGGTTCCAGGCTATCTTCCCCTTTGCCGAAAAGATTTCAACATTCACATGCATGGCCTTGGTGTTTACATCCGGGATAATCTTCCGATAACCAAGGAATTGTTTCTCGAAGTCTCGGACTACACTTTCACGTGCTTCCGTCTTTCGTTACTAAACTCTGTTATCTATCTTTTTTTCTTTTATCGCCCCCGCCTCTACCAAGGACTGAAGTATATTAGACATAATAATTGACAGTATAGAAAAGACACTTTCTCTCCATCCATCTGCGAATATCTTTGTCTTCGGTGACTTTAATGCTTACGACGACACTTGGCTTAAACATTCTAAGGTACTTATGTTGCCGGTATTCAGACATTTCATTTTTCCGTTGCCTAATCCCTTACTCAAGTCGTAGACTTCCCTACCAGTCTCCCTAGCAAAACCGAGCAACAGTCTTCTCTACTTGATTTATTTCTTGTCTCTTCTCGCTCTTGTCGAGTTTTGCAACACTACCCTCTTGATAACTCGGACCACTGTGGTAGCTATTGATATTTCGTTCCAATCATCTATTAAACAGGAATCCCTATTGATAAGACTTCTTTCCGTTACCAGCATGCTGATTGGGACTCACACCGTGATTTTCTTTGTGACGCTCCTTGAACTGACATCTTTAACCTCCCAAATGAAAATTACGCCACTGATGTGACTTCTTGGGTCAAAGCTGGCATTGAAATACCAGGTGAAACCGCAATATTCTCCATATTTCACATCAACATGCTCGCTCGCTATAGGACACAGGAACCACTATTTTCGGCTATACCAACGTGACAGCTCTCGCCAAAACAGGTGCCTATTTCGTTACTGCTCGCAATAAATGTAAGCGAGTCCTCAAATCCTTTAACAACTTTGGCTCTCGTGATTAATGGCGGCTCTGTAATAGGGCATTAAATAAGTGTAATTTCTCTTTTCTCCCCTTTTCAATCAATTTGAGGTTTTATCATCTGCTGATAAAGATGAATTCTTTGCTCGTAAATTCTCTTCTTTTGACTCATCCGGCGTATTACTGCCTAACTTCCCACTTAGAACTGAGTCTCTGTTGAGTGATATTCATATAACCCTTTCCGTGGTTTTTGCTATGATCTCTAACCTAGATCTCCGCAAAACATGTGGATCCGATGATATCCTTGTAATAGTCATTAAGAAGTGTGCTCGCGAACAGGCCCTTGTTCTCTCTAAACTGCATAGTAAATGCCTCACTGACTGCCTTCCTGTCTGCTCGAACTCATCATCTGTTTTTCTAGTTTTTAAGAACTCTGGTGAATCGTCCGACCCTTCCAACTATCCGCCTATTAGCCTCCCATCGTTTTTTTTTTTTTTTTTTTTTTTGTTGAAAACTCCTAGAGGACCGAATTGGTTCATCATCTCTCATCGCAGGGACTATTCTCAGACAAGCAATATGGCTTTCGTTTCTCCAGCTCAGCTGCTAATGTACTGACGATGCTTGCGGAAAGAATCTCACATGCTTTAGATAAAAACGGTGAAGCCCTGGCTGTAGCATTGGACATCTCAAAAGCCTTTGACAGGGTCTGGCATTCAGCTCTTCTCGACAAGCTGGAAGGTTGCGGTGTTTCTGGACACTGTTTTGAACTGATCCAGTCTTTCCTATCAGATCGTAAAATGAAAGTTATACTGAATGGTCACTCGTCTAGATCCTTTCGTACTAACGCGGATGTTCCCCAGGGCTCCATCCTTGGTCTTACTCATTTTAAAATTTTCATTAATGACCATCCCGATGACATCAGCTCTTAACTTTACATCTACGCTAATGGCACAACCATTTATTCTGCCTCGAAAGTAAGGCTGATCAATCAGACAAGGTCAAAATGGAAGCCAGTGTGCAAAACGACCTCAAGCCCGCCGTTAACAGGGTCAAAAGATGGCTTGTTAATTTTAACGCCTTCAAAACTAAACCTTTCTCCATTAATTATCTGAGAGAGCCCTCGCTGCCTTCGATCAGCATGGCTGATGCTAACCTCCGGGAAAGTGACTCGATGCGCCTTCTTGAGCTCACGTTCTCAATTGACATGAAGTGAAAAGACGACATTGAATCCATTGCTAGGTCAGCTACTAAGAAAGTTGGTTTGATCCGAGGTGGAAGTTGGTTGGAGTAAAGAAACAAATAAGACACAGGCTTGGAGAAATGGTTTGGAGATTTATTTTCATTTACAAGATATGAGAATGTCTCTGGTAAGTCGTATAGTGTAGCGTTCGAATATACGATGTGTGAAATGAGAGTTGGCTATCGGCTTGGGCTTGTTGCGTTGATAGCGGAGTGCGTTCTCCTCTTGTGATCACAAGAGGTCGTTTTCACAGCCTAATGGTCGGATGGGCAGTCAGCTGTGCTCTTGGATAGCCCCTATGGTTAGCGCGCGCGCGTGTGTGTGTGTGTGTGTGTGCGCGCGCACGTACGTGCGTGAAGTCTCTCTCTCTCTCCGCTGTCCGGCTTCTCTTATAGCCTATATAAGAGAAACGCACGGACGTATAAACATTTGTGGCAAACGAGAGTCGCGTCAATAATGGCCAGCACTCTAGTATATTTTTATTTGTTTTAAAATTTGTTTTGAGTAGAGTGCGGTATGTGTGTGACTTAGACGAAAATTGGTGTATAGTTAGAGATATGTTTTCTAATAATTGTATAAATTTGGCTTTAATCGTTATCGTTAACTATGAGTAAAGTGTGTTTTTCTGCTACAGGTTCACTGTGTCGGACGAGACAATTTTTTCTCTACAGAATGTATCTTACATATCTATACGTTTACCATTCATCCATGCTTAGAATATTTCTGCCACATGGTTTGGTGCCCCTGCTATTTACCTTAAGCTCCTTGATAAGATCCAAAGAAGAATCAGCAATATTTTTGGTCTTGATCTGGCAATTCAGCTAGTCACTTTCCCACCGCCGTAAGGTTGCCTTTCTATGTATTTTCTATAAATACTTTCATGGTAATTGTTCAGATGTGCTCTTCGCTATGGAACCTACACTTTTTGAATTTAAACGTAGTACTGAACTGGCGTCGTTATCCCATCATTTTAAAGTTGAGCTGGCTAGATGTAGCCGTAAATTCTATGCTAAACAGTTTCTCTTTTTCGCATTTGTCGCTTGTGGAACTCCCTTCCGGCTCCATGCTTTCCAGCCAACTTTAATCGGCAAAAATTTAAATGCAGTGTCAATCGATTCCTACCTGTACATTCAGAATAAGAATAAACATTTATTGAACATTGATAAAAGTTTGATCTGCACCTTGGTTAATTAAGTTGCGAATTTGCCACCAGTGTTGTATATCTTCTGTTCTAGCTCCAATAAACGCCTCGGTGTGAGGTCAGAATTAGCAAAATTAAACTGGTTGATCATTATAAAAAATGATTAGTAAGTAATATAAAATAATTAAAAATGAATATTATAATAGTTTAGGTTTGTCTTTTACGCTTTTAGAAGAAGTGTATTTAAAAGAAAGCCAAATGGTTAATAAAAATAAAATTTGATGTGATACACTTGCCTGTTAAAGTTTCTAAATATAGAATTCGCTCAGGGGCACCTCAAGACTGTGTAATGGTTAGCAAGCTTGTCTCGCTAGAACATTTACGACTGAATAGTGAGTTCGATCCTCACTGGGTGCCCCATACTTTCAGCCTTAGAAAATCACTAGAATTCGCTCAAAAAGAACTGCCAGAAATAATTCGGTCAAAGTGCACTATTTCTTTTTCATATTTGAAAATATATACACTTTGTATTTATTGTCCAATCAAAAGGATGATTTCTACCCGCGTAAATTTAAAAGTTGAAATCCACGTTTGAAATTCTTTTGAGGATATATAAGAAAACGGGTCAGCAGTTAATTTTAGAAGGTAACGAAAATTTCGAAGAACCAGAAGACATAAAAATAAGGTTTCAGAAGGAAAAGCTATGCTGGCAGTCAGCTGTGGCTGAGCTGGGCTGTTTCTCACGGAGGAAGGAAACTGGAATAAAGAAGCATATCAAATGAAACGAACAATATTCATGAAAAAGAAGAACATATTGAAAGTCCCAGTAACACAAGTGAATTTTGTCAAAGCCCCCTTCTGTTTTTCGTCTTTCAATTCGGTGAGTGTGCCTTTTTTAAATAATAGTTTTAACCTTCCTTTTTTTTTTAAAGTGTGGGGGTGTACTACATTCTCAATGTTTTTTCGATTATTGGAAGTTTGAACTGTTTGCCTTTATAAAAACCTATAATTATTATTTTGATTTGTTATCTGGACTTTACTAAACAGGCGCACAAAAGGAAATTTTTGTGCAAGCTTTTTTGTAAAAATGTATTTTGTTCTTTGTTTTTTTATCTCTATGTAATAAATGTTTGTTCTTTTCAATTTTCACGTCGAATTCGAGTTTTGTTTGTTTTTGTATGCGTCTTATTCCTTATTCGACGTTCTCTCTTCTCCCATTCCTCCCCAAATAAAAAAAAATCGTTTTACAATTACTACTGAGCAGTGAGTTCCATCCTCACTGGTTACTCAGCACAAAATTCGACATTTAACAAGGATTAATATGTTGTAAAACCAACAAAATAAAAGATAATATTTTTAATAGTACTGATTTTCCAAAACAGGCTGGATCTCTCCCTACTTCGAAGACTGGCGTAACACAGTTTTCCTAAACTCGCTGTTTCTCGCTATTTAGCCATGACGTGCAGTAAATTAAGTTCAATGAATCGATGCTGTCTAAAATTTTCAACTTCAGCAAATGCGCGTTGGATTTTGATTTTGAAATGCGAAAACTTACAACATTTTTCGGAAATTTTCTTTCCTTTCAGAAAATAAAACCTTCTGCAACAGTATTTCCTCTATTACCCGAATTAATAACGAAAAAGAAAGAAAAAATGGAAATCAGATTCAATTACAAAGTAAAATATTTATTTCTAACCAGCTAAATAAGGGTTCTTGCAAAAGTTCGTCCCTTTTTGCTGAGAATAAGATAACCTATTCTCTGAGTAACACAATATAAAAAAGCATAGCAAAAAACAAACTTAAAATTACAATGCACAAAAAAAATTGCGCCCACCTGCTGTGTCAAAGATAACAATAAACAAAGGGGGGAGCCTTAGCTCTACAGAACACTTTCAGTCCTTTCAAGGTTCAAAAGTTTTTATCTTTTTACTTTTCTCTCTTGAGTAGACAAAGTTCTCTTCCTGGTGACCAAACTCCCTTATTTCTTTACTTATTTTCCTCCCGTCCGCCTGGAAATTACGCCTTTCTTCAACGGCCGCTAGAAGTGGGAATTTACTTAAACACGTGACAAAATACTTTTTGAAAATGCACGTGTTCGCTCCTTCGTCTTCTTCTCAAACGGCTTTGGCTCCAAACTCCACTCATGGACTTCTTTTCAAACTTTCTTTTCTGGGGCTTCTTCAAGAGGACTTCTCAAAACTTTCTCTGAAGAGGAAACTTGCCCTCAGCAACTTGTTACCCATGCATCCTTACTTATGAACAAACGGTGCCTGCCTTTTCAGCAGGGAGAGAGAAAACGAACATCTTCTTTCTAAGCTGTCTCGTTTCCAACTGCTGCTAAGGTTCAGTTCTCCCTTCCCTTTCAAAGGGGGGCGGTTCACCTTTGAACCGTCCAATCACAGTCCATTAAAAAAAATATCAGCAGGTTCTTAGGGCCAGTAACACAGTAAGTGTTTTGTTCTCCATTGACCTAAAGATTTTCAAACATTTGAAGAATGTAAATTGAACTAATTTGATGCAATTTCAGTACAAGTGAAATTTGGCCGTTATTTTGAATATTTGGAGAAAAACATCAGCTTTCTTTTTTTTTTCTTTTTGCTCTTTGTATATTTGTCGGTTACGACAATTTTCAGGGTCAAGTTTGATTCTTTATTGTGCTTTTGTAGTTAGTTTAAATTTGAACATTCTCTTGTTAAAAAATCTTAATATTTATTATGTACAAGTTAAATTCTTCCAAAGAGGCACATAGTTGTTAGGCTAGTAGAAGTCTGAGAATAAAGTATGTTTAATTAATGAAGACTAGCAAGTCATTTTGATAATAGTCTTGTTATTGACATACCCCAATTATTCTAGAGAAGTTGAATGAGGGTACACATCTTCCAGTTAACTGCTCAGAGAAAAGGTAGAATTTTGAATGCTGATTTTTGTACTAATGAAAATGTCATTAGATCACGCCAGTTGTCACCAACTTGCTGTTCACAAAAAAATTCTCTGGATTCCAGAAAGAAGAAGGGTGTTTGTCGTTAATAATCTTAGCACTGAATCAATGTTTTATCGACAAATCTGAGACATCGAAAACCAGACCAAAAACGCAGAAGCAAGAAGGTGCAATAAACTACGTTTTAATTAATTGCTAAATTGTGATCACAGGAAAGTCTCCAGGTTAAATAATTGTCACCTTCACTGTTTAATGAGAAGATAATGTCAAGACATTTGGTTTTCTTGGACAATTAAAAAAAGAAGTAAAAGGAAATAAGGAATGTGAACACTGCAAACATATTTTTCTTCAGTCTCAATGTCAGAAATAACAATGGATATAGCAGCTAAGATACTATTTTACAAGTATATAAATTTTAAGCTTAACAAGGAAGTACAAGTAAATTTAGATAGTCCTTTATAGCAATGATCTATGAGACTAGATAACTATTGGTCACGTGATAGGTTCCATTAACATTCCTTTGCTAATAATTCAATGACTTCACATTGTTGAAAATGATTGTGTTTCACTTGATCAAAAATTCCGAATAAAAAGTTTAAAAGTCGTTTGTTTTGAAACATATAAGCAGTCGAATGTGTGTATTTCTTTTTCACTGATTAGGAATTCCTGGACACAGAATTGTGTAAAACATCACATTCGAGCCTGATTTTCTTAATAACACTCGAGCAGAGTTGCTAGATTGCAGTGAAATAATCAAAATGAATTAGAAATTGGGTTCCACTCATCATAAATCCCACCAGATGCCAATCCTTTGTATTCCAAGTGGCCTGAGTGACAAGACGCTATCTTGGTTAAAAGCAAACGGGAAAAACGATTCAAAAATATTTATTACCGTTCATTTTTTCAACAATTGGACAAATCATCCTATATTGTGTTTCGATTTCTCGTTTGAGTCTGTGTCCCCACCCAAGATTGGGGAAGGCCTCGTTATACATTCACAAAGGAACAGAAGTTGAAAATATAACCCCGGCAAGAAATGAAAATACAAAACCCGGTTCCAGTAGATTTGCTTATTTATTCACGGATTCACTTGGTTCTCTATGGAGGTTAGGTAAGTGACACTTAAAACAGCTTCACTGCTACTTCTGTCTTCTGTCATGACAGGCTAACGAACATCTTCCTTGCGGGAACTCCGACATCTTGCCAGCGAGAACTCCGACTCTGCATCTTTCAACCCTCTCTCCCTCGTCACTCTGACTGCTAACTTTCAATTTGATCTAAGAAGTTTTTTTTGTTTTCTCGGTGGCTGCTTTGAAGATCTCACTTTTAGATTTTACTGTTCACATAGTCATAAAAATCGACCCAGATAAAATCATTTCGAGCCCACTTGACATCGTGTGTGTCTTGAACCGATTCAAGCGGGAACCCACTGCGTCACACATGGCAAAGTGAAAGGAATCGAAAATTGACAGTGTTAAAAAAGAAACCAGTTTTGTTTCCTTTCAATATATGGGACGTAAAACAAATCGCTATAGTGATAATCTGATGTTTTAGAGGCGATTTAGAAGAAGAAAAAAATGACATTAATTATAATGTAGAGGGGGGGAGATTAAATTAGAGAAAAGAGAGAGAGATTGTATCAAACTGATGTTTAAGGAGTATATAGTGTCTAAACAGATTGGTTTCTTGTCGCTCAAGTGAAGAGAAAGTGAATAAAATTTAAAAAATAATAAACTGTCGATAAACAAATGCCCACATCGAAACAACTATGTAATAATAATTAAATTAACCTCCGAATTATGTTCTGGGGTCAGTTTGAAGTTTAGTAGTTGTCCAATCAAAATTCAACAGGCGTCCATTTAAAACAATATAAAGATCTATCTCTGTCTATATTTCTGAGATGAGGTATTATTATGTACATTATTTAGATTATTCGGACTATTGTCCTCATCTTTGTTGCCATGTTTATCACAACGTTTCGGTCGTTGTACGCTCCGGCCTTCTTCAGGTGGGTGTAATGTCGAATTGAACCCTTCATTTCGCTCACTGGTGTAGACTGTTCTAGTTCCACGTGCCATGTTTTAATGGATGTTTAGTTATCAGTTATCTCCTGTTAATTTCCCTCTGAAAGTTCTCCACTGCCTTAAGATAACAGGAGATAACTGATAACTGACACCCATTAAAACATGGCACGTGGAACTAGAACAGTCTACCCCAGTGAGCGAAATAAAGGGTTCAGTTCGACATTCCAACCACCTGAAGAAGGCCGGAGCGTACAACGGCCGAAACGTTGTGATAAACATGGCGACAAAGATGAGGACAATAGTCCGAATAATGTAAATAATGTACAAGATCTATCTCGTATTTAGAAAGAATTTTGTTTTAAAAAGCCACAGTTTACTTTGTAATAAGTAGACTGACTGCCGATGTAAATGCCCAATATAAATGTCTACATAAAATTCACATTCAAAGGGTCAATTGTTTTGTTATTTTTGCTCATTTCTCAGCATTCAAATGAAAAACCTCAAACGAAATTCAAATCATCTTTGTTGTTTTCTATAAATAACTAAATTCAAATTCTGATTCTGCCTCCAACCTAAACACAAAAGAAGACGTAGCTACATCGCTTCCCACCCCAGCGTGTGTTGAAAAAAAAACTTGTGTCAGCGACTTCAAATGAATCATCAGCTACAGCAACAGTAGAGACGGTCAGTAAATCTTCGCTGACAATCATGCGTCGGTTAATTCAAACAAATCAGCTACAACAACAAAGACGGTCAGTGAATCTTCGCTAACGATAAAAGGCTTTTATCGTTAGCGAAGATTCACTGACCGTTTCTACTGTTGTTGAAATTTGTTCCGCAAACAATATTTGGAAGACACGTGTGAGTCCAGGTAAATACAAGATTTAAAACATGGATTTAAAACAATACATGTATTAACAAAAAGAAATTACATACACAGTTGAAAGGAAAAGGAAAAAAAAATTAAAAGCTTAGCTGTTAAAAATGTGCTTGTATGTGTGTGTGATATGCGCACGTGTGTGTAATAATTCTGTCATCAGTCAACCGGAGAAATTAACGCGTTCCAGCGAGGACATCCGCATCTACTTACTGCTACCTCTTGAAGCAAAGGGAAAAAGAAGGGATTTTTGTCTTTTTATAGAACTTAAACAGCGACACATAATGAGTGTTTGGCGAAGCCAAATAGGGTAACCCACATACCGAACACCTGTGACCCGACCACGACATTGATCCCCAGCGTCATGATCGTTGATGTACTGATTTCCGGTGTCCCGATGTTCTAATCACCGGTTCCCTGGTTATTGGTGTTCCGATTGTCAATGTCACAGCGCCGAGAGCCTTAGTATCATGACAAAAATATGAAACAATTTTCCCGACAAATTGTTTAAGCTTATTATTGTTGTCTGTACGACAATTTAGAATGAAATTGGGTCATACTATCTGGACACTTGTTGTAGAGCGATACTTAGATAATTTCAGTCTGCCAGTCCCTTGTTGCTGTAATGAGTTCGATCCACACACAGACACATACATTTTCAGATAAAAGACTTTAGAATTGGCGTGTCTCCTGGTTGTCCAAAATGATTGATACGATACTCTTTCGGGTACAGAGATTTTGTTTGGGATTGGAATCAGTTCTTTTAATTCATTCTGCTTTTGTTGAAGTCAATAAACATTCATTTGATGTTGGCTAAATCTTTCATACCCTGTGTCAGCTTGTTCGCATACAAGAACGTTTTTGAACGTTACGTGTATGATACACGCACACTCATTCATCTATTATCTCTCTTATTCAGAAAGGCAACGGCCATATTTATTCGAGTCGAATCATTGATAAACAATGTAGCACACTAATTCAGAAAAATAGACATGAATGGATACGAGCGGTAATTTAACAGGATTTATGCAAATGACTAAGAATTGAAGGTACCGACTAATGTTTTAAGCACAAACCAGAATTTATCTTGGGGAAGAGATGTTAATGTTTGCAGGATTTTCAAATTCAATACAAACGATTCAAACAAGAAACCAAATCTAGTCATACCATCTTCTTAAAAAAAAAAGAAGAAAAAAAGTTCGGTAAATGGTGGATGTAAGAGAGAAAATAGAATGAATATGTTGACCTTGCCAGAAAAATGGAGAAATTGTCGAATATGAATTTGACTGACAGTTGTACCCATTATTATCGGCGTACTTGGAACAGTTCTAGAAAGTTTTGTAATAAGATTAAAAGAATAGAAAATCTGTCCAGATAACAGAATCAACAAATTCATATAAACAGCAATATTAAGTTCGCCAAGATAAAATGCTGGAGGACAATAGATGTAAATTATGTATAAATAAAGATGTGGCAATCAGTGGATATACCAAATTAGCCCAGAACGAATACAAGAATAAGCATGAGTAGGTGGGTAGGGTGATCCACTGGTAACTGTGAAAACGACTCCATTTTATGCACAGACACAGACATGCAGGGGGGAGTAATGAATTTGCCTAGAAAATTTACTAAGTTGCCTTGAAAAAAATGAACTGTTGTCCTAGAAATGTGCAATTTGTTTGATCTGCCTTATGTGCACAGACTGAACTCTCCCCTAGAGAATGTAACAAGTGAAAATGTTCGCCCATTCAGGCCAGAAAAACAAATCTACTAAGCGTAAAAAAGAAAAGAAAGAAAAAGACTTTAGATTGTCGTGCAAAAATAAATAGTAATTTGCTTTATGTATTTTGATTGATGATGTACAATATAAAATAAAATAAAATATTGTATAATTTACAGTTAATTGATGATGATCAATTAACTAAAGATCCGTGATAATTAACATAACAACCACCATAATGTTGTGATGCTTTTCATCAGCAGAAGCGAAGAACAAAAATGGCGGGAAATGTTAAAAGTTAAGAAAGGTTATTGAAAATTTACATCAGGGACGATACTCTAAGCTTAACTCTTTGTTGACTTAAAATAGCAAATACAAAAAAATATTATTTGATATAATACTCATAAATTTAGCATATCTAAATCTATATTTAAATATAGATATGCTAAATTTATGAGTAAAAGTAAAATATCAAGCGGTAGAGTGTATAAATATAAAAAAAAAGACACTGAGGTCAATACCGAACGGCGACAGTTTGTTTCATGCTTGAAGGCAATCTTCAGGTTTTACCACGCATCAAACTCGCCAACGACATGCCACTCGTACTACCACGAATCCATTGAAGGCTTCTCTTGTTGTCACCATTTGAACCTCGGTCAAATGATCCGTTACCTGCACCCGGCCTTACCAACTTACACTTAATGCCTTCTCTTACCAACGGTAACTAAAAAAACACATTAACAATTTTGCCACCTTTTCACACAACTGTATGTATATTCTGAAAAATAATCAATACACGCTGTTGAAACTTTAATCCTTGTTTGTTCTTTTCTTTGTAAACATACACTCCTTATAACACACACACACACACACACACACACACACACACACACATATATATAATAGCGCACAGTGCGTACTGGCAGAAATAAAACAGTGCTCGATGTAGAATAACATAGCTACAATTTTATACTACTAATAAATATACATTACTTTATTGTATTATTATACTAATCTATATAATAAACGCAAATGTCAGTGTGTCGCTGTGTCACACCTTTTCAAATTAAAGAGACACAACTCTCTAACATTCAATAACTCATTTCAAATGAAAAAGTTACTGCAATAAAATTATCTGTGTTTTCAACTTTACTCCTAGAGGCCGTAGCCCAACATATCATACCATTTTGAAACCAGGCCGACACTATGAGCAAAATGAAAACATTCCGGGTCTGGGTCCGCAATCCTGAAATTTTGGATTCTCAAACTTTCATTACTGCGATTGTTTTCGGCGATTTTTTTCACGTGATTTTTAGCGACAATTTTTTTTTGTACGGTAACAATTTTTATAACTTGGAAATAAATTTGGGAATAATAGAAATTAATTGTGAAATCCAGTGAAAGTTACCCATGAAATAAAAATAATTGTTTTTATGGGAAGTAAGGACCTACGCACATCAAATTGTCTTTAAATTAAGTGACGGCAGAAGAATTATCGTTGAACTTTTAAAAAGTAAGCTTAAATATTAATGCAATACTTAAATGCATCGATCAATTTTGTATTCTGTAGTTTATTGTTGCCTATCCTCCCTACCTATTGTGATGAAGGCCCAAACAAGAGCCCAAGTAATTTTTAAGCATTTAATGTTTTTTTAATTCGAAATTATTTTTTTTATTGCTATAAACGTTTTATTTTGTGGAAACAAGGTAGAGAGATGTATATACTCAAACACATACACCCAGTATATATAACTTTTATAGTAACAAGATATATAAAGAAACTAATTCAACAATAACATTTATTGGCATAATGTATGCAATATTTCAAAACATAAACAAAATTATTAAGAAGGCTATCCTACAGGAAAATACAAAAAATAGAAATAAAGCATTTAGTCAAATTCTCTTTAACAGCAATGGACAAGTTATCTAAAATTCAACTATTTGAATATATTCCAGTAAAGTTCCTTTTAAAGGAAGAAAATACAAGTGTTTCTTGTAGCAAAAATGCAAAGTTTATAAATAGTGTACATTTCTCCTATTCTTATGTTCTTTGTTAGATTAAATTTGTTAACAAAATGTGTAGCTAAATGTGTATGCAATGAAAGTACAAAAAATCAAGGTTTTAGATAAAGTTTTACCACGTAGTGAAAGTAGCTTTTTAAAAGAGCGTCCCGAAAAGTGAACAAGTAGTGATTAGATCGCCGATTGTTTAAGTATCCCTTGCGTAGACCTAACAGTAAGCACATTGTCACAGCTTTTTAATCCACAAGATAAACAGTGTTTCTTTTTAAATCTTAAATAGGTTGTGTCAGTTAATTACGCAACGTACATAAAATCTGACAAGTACTTGTCACGTCGTTAGTTCTCAACAATGTAAGAATGTGAAAGTTCTTAGCTGAATGTTTAAATAGTGATTTATAAAAATGTATCAAAATTGTGACTAAAAAATAAAAATACTGGTCACAATAGGGAATTTGGTTGATATGAAAGAAAGTTAAAAAGAAAAATCGGTCAGAGAACTGGACAAATTGTGGAATATGAATGATGTGACAGTTATACCATTTATTATTGGAGTACTAGAAACGGTTCTAGCAAGTCCGCGCAAAAGACTTGGAAAAACAGTAGAACTTAGAGGAATATTTACGTTATTTACATTTGGGTTATTATTGTCAATACTAAAAATAAGAAGTGGGCAAGATGACCCTAGAGACATTGTCAGTGGAACGAGAACCCCACCCCGAAGATTAAATAAAGAGTTCAGTTCGAAATTCCTTGAATGAAGGTTACCCGGATCGGCAAACACCTGATGAAAGCCATACTGTACAACGGTCGAAATGTCGTGATAATAACAACACAAATGAGGATAATAGTCCGCATATGAATAATGTGAAATTCAGACAGAAATCAGAGGAACCATTATTCAGGCATGAAAACTTAGATACTTAGAAGAGTCCTTAGTGAATCTTGTTCACTTAAACAGACTCCAGTGTAAGCCAGGGAATATTAATTTTTTTTAAATGGATGTGCGAGGGCGGGGGAGATGGATAATGACTCAGAATGAGAAATCGGGGAGGCGAGTTCGAATTCCAATTGGGTTTGTTACATTCACTTATGCACAAATACCCTTGAGAAACATATGATTCCATCTCCATACCCAGCTAAGGATTTATCTGGAAAAATCTCAGTTATTCGCCAAAAGATTGTTTATTTACTCGGGGAAAAAAAGAATTCTACATTTACTTACAATCACAAAATTCTTTCAGCTTTTTAAACTCACAAAGAAAGGATTAATATGCAGTAAAAAAAGAAATAAATCAATTAATAATTTCAATTTATAACAGTACCCATACTCTGATCAGTGGCTTGCAGAGGTTTGGTGATGCCCCGAGCCAACCCCTTGGCCTTGTTTATATGCCCCTAAGACTCAGGTGGGTGGTTGGGGGGTTGCTAGAGCCTAGTACTGAGAAATGAAATGTGAGAAAGGAAGACATAAAAACAGATGAAACATGAAATAAACACTTTATTTCGAATTAAATATAAACTAAATTTTTATTCCACTCTTTGATTGGATCCCCTCCCGATATAGATGCTCGGCGCTGTCTCACACTCACTGTGACCCACCACACCTTCTGCACACTACGGACTCTGATATAAAAAAAAAAATTAAATAAAAATAGTTTTCAAATAGTGTTTTTATTTTTTACCAAACAAAAAAATAGTTATCGTAGTAAAGTTCTCAGGAAAAAATAAAGTTTTCCTCGTGAAAAAGAAAAAAATGTTGATGTTGTACATTTATGTGGATTTTAAAAAAAGTAAATAAGAAATTATTGGGGTTGGATTTTGTTAAGAACGAGAAACAAACAATAAAAAAACAAACAATTCACCCGGCCAAACTAAAACAACAACAACAACGATGATGATGATGATGAAAAATTGACAATGATGATGTTTGTTGAGATACAAAGTCAATAAAAGTTTGTATCCATGGGTGACAGGTAACAATTCTTCTGTTTAAAAACTGAAGCTAACACTAACAACAATCACGTAATTTTTTTTTCTTTTTCGTTTTTTTTTTTTATGAATGAATCCATTTCTTTCTTTCTTGCTGGACATGAGAAGAGGAAGGGGGAGGAGTCAAATACAACTTTTCTTCGTCTGACTCATTTTTCTTTCTTTTTTAAACATGCCACGAGTATTTTCTTTGACGGTGGATGATGACTAATATAATTTTTTCTTTCTTCACCTGAACTTTTGGATAATCTGAAATGATTGCCGAATGCGTCGGGTGCCAAATTTCATTACTACCACCACCATTGGAAACAAACTCTTTTTGTCAAGGTAAGTTTTACAAAATTAAAGTTTATTTCGAATGGAAAAAAAAGGAATTTAAAAAAAAAGTTAAGAATGGTCTTCTCTTTATGAATTTTCTTGCTTTTTTATCGACAAATAAACAAAAAAGGATAAAACATTTTTACACTGAATTTCTCTAACAATCAAAAAGTTGCTTGAACATATCTCTAGAATTTCACATTTTGTTTAAAAAAATTATTAAAAGTTAATAAATAAACAAACTTTCTCTATTACACAGAAAAATAATCTGTAATTAGTTATAAAAACACGTGGAACAAAAAGAAAGGAAAGCCAAATTGTTGACAAAACGAAAAAAGAAAATTGTTTTGTCAAAAAAAAAGTTGGGAAAGTAAAAAAAATGATACTTTTTTAAAAATAAATTCCTTTCAAAACTGAAATTGGTCTTTCTCTTTCAAAAACAGGACAAAATTGACTTTTTTTTTCAGTTTCCTTTTTAAATGACGACGAAAATTTACTATTATTACCTTGTAATTTCAAATCAGGAAGGTAAAAAATAAAAAAAAGATAAACTTCTTTTTCAGTTTGTCATTCCTTTAAATTTCACTCAGTAATGACACTCAACGCGGTCAACAAAACTAAGAAGAGTAGTAGGAAGCTGTGGAGAGTCATAATTGCCCACGTCTTGAAGGGATACAGCACATAGAACACGCGTCTCCTTAAAAAAAAAACAATAATAAAGTACTGATTATTATTGTTGGACAAAGAATTAAATCTTTTTTTCTCTCGCGAAACAAAACTTTTCGAGTTTTACAAACCTCGTCCCCACCTCAATTACTTGTTAAACATTTTTTTTTTTTTTCAAAATACGAGGTAAAAAAAAATGAATATAAAAAGTTGTGACCAAGTGTTAGATACTGGAAGTTTTTCTTAGTTTGACACATGGCCGCAAGCATGGAGCACCCAGTGAAGATTCAGTTCATTACTAACGGGATCAACGAAACTAGCTCGTTAACCATTACCTCACGCCAAAACGCTCAAAAAGTGTTGCGTGTTTGTTGTTCAAAACAATTTCTTTTTTCAATTTTTATCTTTTATTTTTAAATAAAAAAAGTCACACCAACTTTATCGTAAATGGATGCAAGCAGCAAGCTTATCTCACAGCCATATTTTACTAAATAAAATGAATTTATATTCCTTGCTGGGTGCCCTCCACTTGTCACTTTGATTAAGCAAAGGAAGCTTAGTGAATAAATAAATAAATATCAACTGTGATCTACGTAAAGGTAAAAATTAATTTAATGAGTATTGTTCAGTTTAGCCTTTCAATGATCTCGGCATACCAAACTATGATTTATTTCTATTAACTTACATTTCACTTATGTTTTTTGAACTAACCTCATATTCTGAGCTGTTCTTCTGGATTTGAAAAGTTTTGCATACAAAATAAAAAAAAGTTCCCAAAATGTAATATTTCAATTATATATTCCCCCCATCCCCATCTTGCAAATTAAAAATTAGTTTTAATCTCTGAAGAAAATTGTATAGATTAGAATTTGATTCTGGGCTGTTGCGTACTATCCCTGAATTCCCTAGGGTTCCCAAGCCTGATGGGGGGGGGGGTCTCTGGCCAGTGCTTTGTGATCCTTGCTATCTTATGCATTTTTCTACCTACATTTATGTCATTACAAATTAAACTAAGCACAACTGACAATTAAAAGGATGAAAAATCTTCATGGATTTTGATGTCATTCTGGGATCTTTTTTTTTTCTTGTTCAAATCTTGTCTCTAAGTTCTATTTAGATACATTGAATTTATTTTCAATTTTTCTAGTTGAATTGTTCACCTATGTTGCATATGACCCATTATTGTACATAATTAGGTTAGAATAAAATTTGTATTTTATATGAATTTCTACCTTTACTAAAATTAGCATATCATAGATTTGGGAAGAGGGCACAAGATCCTTGCAGTGGCCCTGATTCAATCTATTTGTTCTTGTCACTGTGCAATGCAGCAGTCTCCTCCCCATTTGTGTGCACACACACACACACACACACACACACACACAGCATTGAATGAAAAAAGTAATACGTTTAAAATACATTGAAGTTTGTCAGCATGCAGCAGTGTTTATTATATGGAGAGAGAGATAATAAACTCAAAAATCAGAAGAAAATGTATTTATTTTTTGAATTCTGGGAATATTTTTCATTCATTTACATTCCTTCATACAAGATAGGAATAATTGTCTAGTATTTTTAGAGGGGGTGCTTGGCTTCATGCTATTTTTTTATTTATTTATTTTTTTTTGTGTAACTACACCAAATGATTTCTGTTAAACAAGCATTGAATTACTCCCTGAGGGCTCAGAATATGAAGCTAGCTCAAAAGATTTTAGAGAATGTAAGGGAGGTAAATCCGTGTTTAGTATGTCGAACTCAGTTGAGATGTTAAATTTAATAATCATTACAAGGTTTCTAAACTGTAATAAAAACAAGCAAAAATCTATTAAATATTGTCACTGAACACACCTTAGAAGTCTTTATACGAACATCTGCATTGATCAATTCATGAATACACATCAAATAGGTTTTAAGGTTAGTAATATTGAGTCAATTATTGAAATGACAAATTATGAGTGAATTTATGAAAATTGCTCATTTTTAAAAAATGTATTTCCCAGCAGGTCAATATGTCCATGTATTTTACTTTAGTTTCATTAATGGTGACAAACATAAGTACTTTTTGCATTCTCTTTTTGGAAATAAATGTCAGATTTATTTATTTTAATTTTCATTCATGTTTTCGGGAGGGAGATGCTTCCTGGCACACAATGAATTTTATTTCAGTCAACAATTTTCTTTTTACACACATTATTTTTTTATGAGAAGACCTTAGTGGTGAGGATTGAGGAAAGGGCAATAAAGGAACAGGGTTCAAGAAGACCGAAGTTGGTGACTTTTGAAGATTGTAATTATTAGCAGGTCCTTTTAAGCAGTCAGGGTGGATACATGACTCAGTGTTTTTGTCATTGTTTAGTTTTTGTGTCAATATTTGTGATTGGCTCTGACATTTAAATTTTATATTTTTGGGGAAAGTGTTTTGCGATTTACATATATTATTTGTCTCACAAACAACTTAGAATATAGTGAGTTCAATCCCTACTGAGTTGTTCATCACTGTAACTTTGTAACAAAATCAAGCTACATGTGGTAAAGGTCTCACACTCTCTCTCTCTCTCTCTCAACAACCAGAAGTAACAGTCTATTGCCACTGGATGTTCTCCTCAATGCCCAATTTTATATCTATCACTGATATTAAGAACTTTAACACATAAATATGGCATACGTTAAAACTATATTTTTACCATACATATATATGACAATTTGTATTTTTATAGATTCATACTTGCTCATGTCCATAAGTGACACTACAGATAGAGAAAGAATGATGTCATTTGAGATCAAAACTACACAAAAGCTTTTCAATTTATTATATTTTTTATATTTATTTTGCTTTTCTTAGTTTGGCACAAGTCTAGAGAACGTTTTTTGTGTATAAATAATTATAAAAGGTTCATAGTTATGGAATTGGGAATTTAGCAAGATTGTAGTGTTAAATCCTTAGTATGTCTACAGAACCAAAGATATGAGACTAACGTTTTCTGTTCTTTCGATTACAATATAAATAGTGATAACCCCAACATAAAGAAATGCAATCCAACTTTAGAAATCTTATAGAAAAACCTAAAAATAACACTCCTAATAATTACAAAAGATAACTTTTTACTTACTCAAATGTAATATTATCCCTGTCTTCTCTCCCCTACCTCTCAAACTTAGGACGCTTGTGAGTTGACGTACCTAAACTTTGACCGTTTATCAGCGAGAAAATGTCCATACACCATTCAATATTAACTATCCGGTCCACCCAACACCAAACTGCTATCAACAACCACTATTGTTTCACTTAGATACTTTATGTATATTTTGTAAGTACATTTTTCTTCTCAAAAAATGAAAATAGGAAGTGACGTTTTACATCCGGGCTTGCCTACAAACAGGATCGTTCGTAACCATTTTCGATCCTCACCCATATATGTGCAGTTAAAATGCACTGAAACCAAGTTGCATCTTTGTTGTGAGTAAAATGGTTTTGTCTATATGATAAAATTATAATAAATAAATAATTATCGCTCTACTACCTGTATTGAGCTCTTTTTTTAATTAACACTGCGAACATTGGAATTTATATATTATTTTCGTTCTCATCACATTGGAGATTATATATATATATGTTCAACTTATAAAAAAAGAAAAACTATTCAATAAAGCCACCCTCAAACTCAAGAGATGTTTCAGTGTATGGTCAGATTATGCAGTCCTCAATTATATTGTCCATTGCCTCTACGATAGCAACCTCAATGACTCCTTGGTATTGTGAAGAAGCTGGTTGGTCTTCTCAATGATGTGCCAGATATTGTACTCCAGGGAAATCAAACAAGGTGAGCTAGGAGGCCCCATACTGGGGGTGATCATGAAAATTATAGCCAGCCATTTCTGGATCACAAGGATTAGCTGAGAGTGCAAACCTTGAGCAGCATCCCCAGCCCCTTGATGTAAGCAATGGTGTTGACTCTGAGAGGAAAAAGGGAAGCAACATGACCTGGATCTCATTGATCCTCCATCCTCTAGGATCTCTACTGGTTATGTGAACTTGGTGTGCATCCCCTTAGGTTCCTCTCTAAAGTCTGCACAGACATCTGTTATTTCTTCTGTTAACCCACCCAATCTCAAAAAGCTTGCGATCTCCAAATCACTCTAGTTGGTAGCTTGTGCCATGGGCATGGTATGTCTTTTCATTGCTTGTGTTAGGTTGGAGAAATAATTTATACAAGAAGACATAGAGAAGCAGAATAAGAACAATCCATCTCTGTGGATTGAATAAAAGGTTCAGTTAGAATTCTGAGATGGTTACCAAGTACAAAGGATACCTGAAGAAGGCCAAAGGGTACAATAATAGTTGAAATGTTGTGAGTATAGCCCTAATCAGCATCTGAATTGTCATCCTTTTTCCCTATTCCCTTTCTCTCCTCTGGTCTGGTGGTGGAGATGGCTGTGAAGGCCTAGTCTAGTCCTGAAGAGTTTTGAGCAGGAGCCACAGAAGAGTGTGGGTGGTGAACACACTTTAATTCTGCTTTTATGTCATCTCAACAGATGTCCTTCTTTTTTAATTCTGTGTGTATTTTGTAGACAGCAGACTAATTTTGAATGGATCAAACTTTAAGTTTATTTTAGATCAATAGTTCTCAACCGGGGTGCATATGGATCCCAGGGGTCCATGCAACACTACTGTGAGTCACACAAAAAAATAGCAAATTGGGAATCCACAGTAATATTTTAGTGGTCCATAGAGCAATTTCACTTTTGTTGTTACAAACTGAGAATTGGAATTTCTACAGTAATCCACACCATATTAAAATACTAAAAATAGGAAATTAACTCTAAAACTAGCAGAAAATGAGATCAAGTGATGGAAGTTAGCGTCCCTTTTACTCTACCGGATGTTTTGATGGTAAAAGTGGAATAAAAACTGAGATGTCTATATAAAAGAAAGATTATATATATATATATATATATATATATTGTTATGACCCCCCCCCACCTCTAACTGGATTGATAGCGGGGATAAAGGAGGATCACAACCTGTACTATTATTTTTAACATGTATACAATTCTTATAACACATTTCCTTCCCCAAGGGCCTCTTTCTAATTGGTCAGACACAGCTGAGCAAAATTGATTAAGGAACAAACACAATAGGCAACAAACAACGGTAAGCCAGATATAGAGACAACAAGTAACAACTTTATTATCAATATGTACAGAGATAAAATGAAAGACGGGCAAAACAAAAAAACAAGTCAAAATTAAACATTGTGGACCGAATAGTGGGAGGGGAACTTATACACTTATAAAGGTAATTTACAGATCAACATATGATCTTGTGCCACACTTGCACGAATTTACAAAACATGAAAAGGTAAAACAAGCAGAGAGAAACATGTAACAAAAAAGATTCCGTGCCAGGCTTGCATGAAAGTACAAACATAAAAATTACATTAAACAAACTGAAAACATAAAAGAGAAATATTGAACTTATCTGGTCATAATAAAAGTTCTTTTTCTTCAATGTTTCTTATATGTATTTCTCCTCTTTTCTCTTTTTAGATTTCTTTTCTCTCTTTCTTTTCTTTTTGTATAAGTGTCTCTTTTTGAGGTCTTTTCTCCTTTTCTTTTTACTTTCGTCTGGTCTTGAATTTCCCTTGAGGTTTTTCTTCTCTTTTCATATAAGTTTCTGCTTTGAGGTCTTTTCTCTTTCTTTTCCTCTGGTCTAGGGGCTTGAGTCAATTGAAGATAGACTCATTTTCGTATATCCAAATACTTCTTTTCCATATCCAAATCTATAGCTGACTATCGCAGTCATAGCAGACTCATCCTTCCAGTCTTAAGACCAAAGAAGGACTTTTTTCACATAACCATAACAGGACTATTGCAATTATAACAGACCCATCCATTCAGCTTGAAGGCTTGGATAAGGACTTTTTTCACATAACCATAACAGGACCATCGCATTTATAATGGACCCATCCATCTAGTCCGATGGCTTGAACAAGGACTGCCTTTCACTGTTTGTTTTTTTATTTCATTTTTTCATCACGTGGTCCATATTTTCAAATATGAACTTTTTTCCTGTGTGAGCAAAATGAGGTCACTGACCCTTTCTCTCATCTGCAGGGTTACAAAGAGTTTAAGGTGTTTCTCCATCCGGGATCCATCTGGCTAAATCATGTTGTCAACATGTGATTAAAAGAGGAAGAAAGTGTACAGTCTCATTAATATCTGCAACATTCAATTCTACCTTATCTCTTTGCTTTTCTATTTTTACACCTTCTGAGAGTACTGACTTTTTATTTAGAGTGCTTCTAAAATGTAAGCATTGATATAGCTTTTATAATAAATTCAGATGAGGGTTCATAACGATATATATTTGTGTATTTAGGCAGCAATCCTTCTTTTACGCTCGTTTCATTGAATATGACAGACAATAATTTTTAAATGTTTTTCTTTTCGGTAGATAATTTCTATAGGTCCTTAGTGAATAGTGAAATAGAAGTCAATTATATCAAACTTAATCCTCATATTAGTGAACCATTTAATAGTGTTTCATGAATCATGTCAATGGATGATGAAACTTAAACATCTTAACGGTGAGAAAGTCGCCACTAACACTGAATAATTCCACCTGGACTAAGCACCACAATGACGAATTCGATGTCCCCATAGGACACTATTTACATTATTCAAACTTTTGTCCTCATCTTTGTTGCCATCACATTTCAGCCGTTGTACACCGAATGTGAAACTGAACCCGTTATTTTGCTCACTGGGGTAGACTATTTGAGTGCCACGTGCCATGTCGAATGGATGTCAGTTATCTCCTGTTAATTCACCTCTCCAAGTTCTCCACTGCCTTAACCAGGTATTGAACTCGCAACTCTTTGGGTCCTGTCACTGGATCTAACCAATGCCTTGTCTTTAAGGAAATCTGTATATGAATTTCTGGAACTTACAAACTAAATATCTTCAGCAACCATTTTACCAGTGCTCATATTGCAATTTTTACAGTTATCATTGCATTTTTTTATCAGAGCTCATATTGCAATTTTTGTTGTTATTATTGCTTTTCTCTCCTTATTACTGGTTCCCATATTGTATTCATTTCTATGCTTGGTTGGCTCAGGAGACTTTTGTGGCCTAGCATATGTGCTGATTCCTTAAGTTTACAAATTTTCCAATGATGTTCTTTGTCTAGGATTTCAACCTGATTCCACAGAGGGTGGCGATCTCCCTTTTCTCTCCATATGTGGTCAGCCACGCCTGATTTTTCCACTTCCCCTCATGTTACAGATTTTTGGTGTTCTTGAAGCCTTACCTTGAGCGTGTGGCCTGTCTTCGCTTTATATTTCTTTCTGCAGCTGCATGAGATGGCATACACACAGTCTTTATTCATGTTCTCCTCTATGGGTCATGGGAGCGTATGACTCAGCCCAAGTTGCAGACCTAGTATGTTTTTACATTTTAGATATGCTTAGTAGAATCATAAAACCGGAACTAATAGGACTGTATAGGGATGATGGGCTCATCTTCATCCCTAATAGTAATGGTCCACTAACAGCGAAATTACAAAAGAAAATTATCAGGGCCTTAAAATTCCTAGAGTTTAAGATCGAGATTTCCTCTAACCTTAAAATAGTTGATTACCCAGATATCACCCTTAACCTTAACAATAAAACTTTTAAACCTTACCATAAAGAGAACGAAACCCCTAACTATATTAATATTGATTCTAACCATCCCAATGCAATCCTAAAACAAATACCCACTACTGTTTGCACCAGAATTAGTAAACTATTGTCCAATGAAAAAATCTTTAATAAGAATAATGAACTATATGAAAAAGCCCTTCAAAAAAGTGGTTTCAAAAGTAACCTGTCTTACACGACCACCATTAGTAATACTGATACATGAAAAGTGGAATGTAGGTGTCAAAATAAGAAAAGCAAAATCACTTGGTTCAACCCCCTGCCCCTTCTGCAAAATATCAAGTATCAACATCAGGCAGTACTTCCTAAATTTAATTACTAAACACTTCAACAAAAAAATATCCTCTAAATAAAATATTCAACAGGAAGTCAGTCAAAATTAGCTACTCCTGCACTGATAATATGTACCAAATTATTAATTCCCATAACAATTACATTTTAAGTAAATTCTATGGGAAAAAACTAAATCTAACATGAAAAAAACCCTGCAAATTGTAAAATTAAGGAAAACTCTCCAGTAGAGGGCAAGTGCAGATCCACTAGGGTAGTATACCAGACAACCATTACCTGCTAAAGAAAATGCGACAAACCATTATATTTACATTGGCATTTCTGCAGGAGAATTTTAAAAAGAATCAGTACACATAGACAGTCATTCACCAACCCAAAATGAAAACACCAACCTTTCAAAAAAATTTTGGGAATTGAAGGAAAAGGGCCTGAATCCTCAAATAAATTGAAAAATTCTAGTTTTCATGAACAGCCCCAATAGCTTTAGGGATAGGGGCAAGCTATGTTTAGAAGATAAAATTAGGATAATAAAATATAAAGATCAATGCAAACTATTAAATCAACGGAGAGAACTAATCATGAAATGTAGACATAGAAACAAATTCAAACATAAGAATATATGTGTATATTTGTGGGGGTGTATGTGTGTGTATAGTGGCATATATGTATGGACATGTAAATGTATATACATGTATATATGAAGATATGTATGCATGTAAGTGTGTTGAACAGCATGATTTATTCCATTGGGTGCTCTGGTATTACCCACAATCTATAATTCAACTAATTTACATTAATCTTAATGAGTTTAAGTTTACATCCCCCATCACTTATTAATAATATTGGATACCTGTAGTACAAAAACTATTTACTGTGAATCCCAGAAAAACACACTTGGGGTTCGTATAAGAAACGCCACATAGTAGGAACTGATATTAAACTACAAACAATGAAAGGTTCTAGCCATAAATAAACTTCAACCCCAGACCTTCAGGATAAGATACCTTATGCCCCTACCTAACTCAAAACCATTCTCATTAACAAGGTGTCTACCAGAGGAGCACTTACATTGAAAATAAATTTAAAACAATGATCCAAGACAGACACTTAGGGGCTGATGATAGCCGCATACAGAAAGGCTTGAAATAGACTATCCCATGTTGAAGTAATTTTTGTTTTTTTTCTGTAAAATATATATATAGATAAAGGAAAATTATATAAGGATTATATATAAAGGAAGCACATACATTTACTATATTCTATAATACAATTCCTAAACTTATCTATTAGTAAAAAATAAAATAAGTTTTCTTTTCATCAAATGGTTATTGGAGTCTACCAAAAAAAATTAAGAGTAAAAAGGGTCGATGGGTAAAAGAAGTTTGCGAACCACTGTTTTAGATACTGAAATGTGTTTGCATTTGCTGAACAAGTTCGAGCAGTTAGGAAGCTGCTCAATAAATGTAATGCACTTGTGTACAAATATGTACTAAAATGTTTGTAAAATCCTTTTCCCAACATGTGACAACTTCCATTTTATTTATAATCTAAGTATATCTCAAAGTGCCAGCAAGATTGGATGTCATGAATTTGATAAATTAGTTTGGGAAAATGATATATAAATATGTCAAGTACAATTTTAGGGGAAAAAATATAACACAAAAAAAATTAAATTTAAAATTTGCATCCTACTCCTTTACTTCAGGTACATATGTAGTCGCATCAACATAAACATCAATTTAATCCGATGATGAAGTCCCAAAGGACAAAATTGTTTCCACTTTGTCATCCTTTTTCCCCTAAAATAAATTGGTCTCCAATTTTAACCTATATAATCATCTTATCTCCCTTGCACCAACTGCCATACACCAACTTGCTTTCTGATCCATGAAATAAGATTAAAACTATTTCAGTTTAGGTGTCATTAACGCAGCTCTTATAACTTGCTGACAATTTTACCTGTTAATCTTGAGTAGTCAGCTGAAAACGTTATCTCTTCTACAAGTCATTTTTAGCATGTCAGCCTCACTAGGATATATTAAAGTGGAATTTTTTGTTGCCTACTGCCAGTTGAATGTAAGTCGATTTGAAAAAAAAAATTAGCTATGACGATTAAGCAATTTACTGTTAATGAATCTCATTTACTTGGCAATGGGAATTTTATCTTTGAACCTCATGGTATCTAGCCTATTCTTCTACCAGTAAGCTATCTGAATTAGGAATGATGAAAGTGATATAATATCAGACTAATATTTATACAATGGTCAGCTGCTAAATATATTTTTATATTTATTACATTTCAATTTATGGACGTCATTTTCTAAGCTGGGCTTAGGGCAAAGGTTACAAGTATGAGGCACCCAGTGAGGATAAAACTCATTAGACAATAATAATGGCCAATTAGAATTGCTCAGTAACCATTACACCATTCTGAGGCACCCACACTTCAATTTAGGGTAGAGGTGAACAATGCTACATTTTACTTAAGAGTGATCCAGGATGGTACAAGACCAGAATGCTCACCATTTTGGTGGTGGGAGGTTTGGTTGGGTATCAAACCCAACCAAGGAATTCCCATTCTCCTTTCACTACTGCAGCCTCATCCCTGCAGCCTGACAAATTGTTAAAAGTGCACATTTACCTGAAATGTTGTGATATTTTCTTGTAAATGGTTGAAGCCCTTCATCAACTCTGATCAGATTGAAAGATGAGATGAAAAACTGATTCAAAGTCTTCATTTCAGTTTCCAAACAAAATTATTTTCTAAAAGTGAAGCATTTAGCAATTGAGCCTTGATACCTCAGTATTTATGATTGAGACAAAATATATATAAATAAAATTATTTTTAACGAGGAGGGAAAACATAGCAACAAGTATAAAATAAAACTTGATAGAAAGAGAAAACCTGTCAACTTAAAAGGCAGATTTGATGGTGTTTGTAAGACGAGCTTTGTAAAAGAAAGAGAGGAAATTTGGTAAAATGAAGGGGGGAAAAAAACGGAAATGGCAACAAAAAAAACAAAAACAAAGTAAAATAGTTGGAAAGAAATGTTTTCAAGAGAAAAATAAAAAATAAAATATCAGAAAATCTAAGTTTGGAAAACAGTAAAAATAAATTTGAAAAAAAAAAATGAAAAGAAATCAAACAGAAAATAATTCTAGTAAGGAATGAAGTTTTGTATAAAGAAAAGTTTTCATTGAAAGAATATTAAAAAGAAAAAAAAGAAAAAGTTGAAACCTGATAAATAAAAGAAATTAAGATGAGTTTGAAAAAAAGAAAGGAAAAAAAAAAGAAATGGATGAAATAAGAAAAGATAAATTGAGGAATTAATGAAAATAATAAGAGATAACAAAATTATCATAAATTTTGTTGAGTAAGAATGAGAAGGGAAAATGATAGAAATTAGGTTGAAAGATGAAAACAAAGAAAATTAAAAAAGAAAGAAAAAGAGAAAGTAATTAAATAAGAAAAAATGAAGGTAAGTGTGTTAAAGAACAACTTGCAGTAAAAACAAAAAAGAAGGCTGAATCTGTTAAGTAGTGGGTAGCAAGCTATTTCTGCAAATCACTTATTGTAATGAGTTCAGTTCTCATTGGGTGCTTTATACTAGTGACCTTGTGCCAGACTAAGCTAAACTTTGTAAAAAAAAAACTGAGAAAAGGGAAATATATATTAAACAACTTTATTGAAATATAGAAAGAGTGAATGGAAAATGAATGAGCAAAAAAAAGTAAACAAGAAAAATATTGTGAATTTGAAAAAGAAACTAAAAGAGGAAGGTTGGAAAGGGAGTGAAAGAGAAATGGATCTCTAGTGAATGGATGAGAAAGAAAAATAGAAATGAAGAAGAAAGCGGGAAAATAAATATGGTTGGCCGGGAAGAAAGAAACTGTGTGTGTGTGTGTGTGTGTGTGCAAATGAGCAAGAAAAGAAGAGATTCTAATCATTGAGTTGAAGAAAGAGAGACGAGGGAGGAGAGGTATCGATTATTTGTTGACCTGCTTTCAGGTTTGTTGTCGTATAAATAGCCGTGCACCTCGTAAAGCGAGTCGTCGTGTGAATAGCCATTTTTCGAATCTACTTTTCAGTAGTGGCAGTGACGTCGGCAGAGGAGGCGGAGGCGGCTATTGAGCCGGATCGTCTTTACTCTCGCAGCCGCAGTGCTCGTTTGTCTTACCTGGCCAGGTGAGACGGGTTGGAGATTACAGCTCTCTACAAAACTGGCAAACCATGGCGGAATAACGATGTTATTCCCACACCCGATGTTGTCGTCCTGACTAGGTCTCCATCTCATCTCTTTTTTACCTCATCACTGCTGCCAGGTTTTAACACGTTGAGAGGACACGGGTTTGGATTTTGTTACTGACGACGACGACGACACAGGTAAAAAGAAATTGTTTTTCTTTTTGTAAATGTGTTTGTAACTTGGTTGCAGAAGGGATGTGGGCACAGTTTGAAAATTTGACATAGAATAATTCAATAATCCGGTAGGGGAAAAACAATTCGCCGAACGGTTGGGACACACACGCAAACATTCATCACAATACATGAATACAATATACATCCTTTCAAAACAATATTGAATAAATGAATTTAATTTTAAAATACATAACTTGTGTTAAGGGCCCTTGTTGTGGTGTTGGCTTTTTTCTTGCAAGTATGTGGCGTACAAATGTTTACACGTATGAATGTCCACTTGGGACAGGCACAGAGGTACATCTTTGTTATTTATATAATTCAACTGATTTAGAAATGGTCTCGATTGCGAGATAATTGACTTCCTAAAAAAAGAATGATTTTTAGGTTGTAAATGACGTTTCTGATACGTTCTAAACATGAATTTCTTCAGGGACGAATGAAACAGTCTTGAAAACATTAATAACACTTGAACAGTTATAAACTTTTTCTTATCTACCATCTCGTGTGTGTTTTTTTTTTGTTTTTGTTTTTTTTGTCTCTCTACCCTCACGATTTCACCTGAGGACAACAACTATTTTCCAGGTGTGATAGTGGAACGTCCCGATGCGAAATATTTGGCCTTGAACGCAAAACAACAACGGTGAATGAAAATTTCTCTTCTCATCTGCCATCAATTCTATACTTTTTTTTAATATCCGCTTTACATTTGAAAGAAATTTAACTTCAATCATTATTACATAATTATAATTTTCTTTCATCTCTACATGTCTACATGCGTACTTGTTAGATAACAACATTAACAATTGTTCGATTCATACAAACTTATTTAATTGCATGAATGCAAAAAAATGCATACAATATATGTGTGTGTGTGTGTATGGCGATTTCAAATGTTTTACTTTTAACTTTTAATGATTTTTTATTCACACCTAAGACACTAGCTTTGTGACCTTTATGATGACAATAAAGAAAAAAATAATCACAGTGCATTTCATAAAAATATGAAATTTGTTTAATAATGCTGTAAAAAAGTATTGGGGAAAATGTTAGTTTTTTAAGTTTAAATGAATAAAATAATAATTCATATTTTGGTTACTGTACTTAACATTTCGGCTCCTCTTTTGACCAATGAATTCTATTTCATTTTATCAATTGTCTTGTAAGTAAAACCAAATAAAAGCAATATTCGCAGTTTTAAATTTACTCTTCTAGTCTTCCTGAAGCAGTTTATTTATTATTTTTTTATGGATATTTCTTTTAATATGCTTCTGTTGATTGCAGCAGTTTTTCCTGTTGGAATATTGTTGTCTACGTTGATCTGAAGTTTCATTTTGGCTTCTATGAAAGACAAAAACGAGTCGCGTTGACCTGTAAATTACCCAAGTGATTTTTGTTTGTTTGTTTGCTTTTTAGTTCCACAACAAAGCAGACATACTTTCACTTTCTACACTGCCTGGGTGGTGGAGTGTGTGATTAAGGGTTTGGGTGGATGCAGTTGTTTAGTTTACCCTTTCTTTTTTAATTTATTTTTTAAACATCAACTAAGCCAGTCAGATTTCAATGGTGATGTAATAGGACCTAATATATCGAACTGTTAACTTAGTTTTTATTGACATGACTACTAAATGATGTTTCTTTTTCATTTCCAAAGTGCTTAAAAAGTCTGCGTCTCAGCTACGTGTTCCATTTTAAAGTTTCGAGTTATTTTCAGGCTTATCTACAGTAGAAATGATGATATGCCGATCACATGATAGTACTACAATACATTCTTCATTCATTTTGTTAGTGTATAGTTTTGCTTTCATTGAAGTGTTATTTTTAACTGCAAAACCAAAAGAAACAAGATTGTAAAAGAAAAACAAAAAAATAAATTAGAAAAAAATTCAAAATTTCTGCCCAGTGTCATAGACTGTCAGAGACATTTTGTCTTCTTGCAGATCATTTGCTTGTGTATCCCAGATCCAGTTAAGTTTTTTTCTTTTTTTCTTAAGTAAACTAGACATTCTAGAAGAAACGAAAGGTGAAATAAAATTTAGTCTTGACAATGACCCATTTTTCTCTTTAAAAGGATAACGAATGATTGTATCTATTTTTAGTTAAAAAAAACTAAGTGTTTTCTTTTTTTCTTTCTTTCTTCTCTTTATAAAGAATTTAAAAAAGATATCTAAAAAGGAGAGAAAAAAAATAAAAAAGAAGAATCTGGGAACGTAGAAAAACCTGTTGTAAGTTCCAGAGACTAAAAAAGGTTCGTTCTTAAAACCGTGCTTTTTAGTGTGAACATTTTGATCCAGGAGGAGCAAAAAATGTCAGGTGGTAAAACTTTGTCTATTTTTAGCGAACGGTGGGATAAAAATTGTATATTTTTTCGTGTTATCTTTATTTTTAGAAAATACATAAATAAGGTAGTTTGGAAGTCCAGTGGATAGAAATATTTGGTTTGTTTGTTTTTCATTAGCTCTGAAAAAAATCAATCTTTTTTTTTTCGTTTCTAACAAGGTTAATCGATTATCGATTGAACATAGCCATCCGCAGTAGAAATGATTCTACAAAACCTTATCTTGTCTCGCTTCAAACTCTCTTACCCCTCTCAAAAACATCCCATTTTTTTCATGAAATGACAAAATGTGAAAATGACAACAGTTTTTATGAGACAAAATGTGAATTTTACAAGTTTATTCAATTCATGGAACTCAATTCTGTTTTTATTTTTCTTTGTAGTTAGAGAAATTCAAATTTATCAGACAAGAAGCTACTGCTGCTATCGGTATCTTCATTCAAATCCAAACTTAATTTTTCAATATCCGTCTCCTTGAGTAAAAGAAGGAAACACGTACCCCGATTTACTCTTTACTGGTAGAAGGTATAGCTCATGTTAAAAAAAAACAAAAAAAAACATTTTCATAGTCAACAACGTGTATAAAGATAAAATTGTTTCGAGTTAGTTTCTAACACTGGAGTGTTTTTGTTTTAATCGAAGTTTTTCTTGATCAATTATAGATGCAATTACTCAGTTACTCCATTTACACAAGTACTTGTAAAATGTGACATTCAAGTATGAAGCGATAAAATTCGACTTTTACAGTCACGTGACACCCACATATAAACTCACCGCACGTATAAATTGTAGATTAGATCAAAGACACTACTCCACCTCAATATTGAAACAATGTTTTTTTGTTGTTGTTTTTTCTTCATTTGAAACTGATATTAATAATCCGACTCGTTACATTTTTCTCTGTTATGGAAAACATATTTGCAGCATTGAACCAACCATATACAATCAACAAGGTGCTGAGTGTGACGAGTGGAGTGGTTACAAACATTCACCTCTTTTCTCTCTGACAAGAAGCTTCATTTTTTACATTTAAAAATAAATAGCAAATGCAACGAACAGTGAATAAATTTAGCAATAAATGATTAGGCTATAATACTGTTTTTTTTTTCTGTTGCTGATGTAGCAAGTACATATTCAACAACGCTCGTGACCGCGTGTACCGTGCACTGACGCACGTTGAGAAACACAGAGAACGAAAGCGATTCACTGAGGCACCCCTATACCTAAACGTAGACCCACCCACCCACGTAGATTTTTGTTTCGAAACAACAACAACAACAAATACAACAGTCAAGATGTGACAGTGTGGGTGGGTAAGACAGGTGAAAATGCGTCAATTACAAAACAATTTGTTTCCTATCGTTCCTGCTCTTATTAAAAGGATGTTTTGTCTTCTGATGTTTTTACCAAAGGTAAGTTTAGTTTTCACTAGAAAAGAACTTAATTTTACATAGAGTTTTTCTGAATATAATTAAAAAACATTGAAAAAGAAATAACTGTGTGTATGTGGGGGAGGTCTTTTCTATATGAAGATTCACTTTTCAACAAATTAAACTACGTTTGAATTAAATTCTTCAGGTGAATTTTTAGTTAGCGTTATTTTCATAAACCAATTTCTTATTACCTGGGGAATGTTATATCTTGAATCTTTGAAAATATTAATGCATCAGAAGGAGATATTTAAAAAAAAAAAAAAAAAAAAAAAAAAACTTCTGAAATTTAAATTTTATTTTTCTTGACAAATCAAAATCTGGGTGCCCTTAGCAAAATCAAGATAAAATATTTTCCATTCACTTTGTCAATTTAACAAACACAAACCTAATTTGAATATTGTCTATATATTTTTTCCTTATAGCAGAGCAGAAGAATATTGTGACCGCAATATGAGAATCCGTTTGTAATTGATTGCATGTATCCCTTGTTTTGTGGTTAATAATCCAGTCCAGAATAATACACATTTCAGAACTTTTTATTCTCTTTCATAATAATAAGTTTATTCTTGCTAAATGTCTATCATTACTTACAAGGACCGTTTTCCATAATTGTTTTTTTTTTTTTTTATAGAAAAATGAAATGCCTACCAGCTTTTTTTTTTTTTTTTTTTTTTTTTTACTTTTGATAGCAAGGTGACCCTATCATGCCCATAAAATAGTAACTTTTACGATCATGAACTTAATTTCCATAAAATACTAAATATCTTTATTGCTGTGTGTAGTGTAGTTGTTAAAAAGTTATAGAAAAATAACTTGTTAACTGTGGAGCTTTTTAATTTTAAAAACAGCCAAAAATACATACGTGATACAAATTTAGTAAAAGATTGAAAAAAAAAACAAACAAACAATTGCTTAATGTACTAACTAAAGTAACTTGTAAATGTATTGTTTTTTTTTTTTTTCAGTATTTTTGTTCCCAAATATGTAGAAATAACCTTTTTATTGCCATTTGGCATTTCATTATTAAAAATAAAATCTTAAAATTTTCACTTGAATATAGACTGTGACTGTTCTGATCTTCCCCACTCCCAACCAAAAATCTACAACAATCGGCCAACTTATTTTAAGGTTTTTATTTTCAAATTTTATTAATGATAATCGTATACATTGACTTTATTAAAAAAAAAAAACAACTTGTGCGTGAAATTGTATGAAAAAAATAAATAATACAAAGTTTCAGTTTGTTTTCTTTTTTAAACTATTTTTAAAACAGTTACAATTAATTTTTCAGTCAAAAATTTATTTTATATTTATCAGTTTGAAATGTGATATTTCTGTAAAACCAGTTTCTGTAGAAAGAAGGCCTTGTTGATTAATTTAAATTATCTTTTGAATCATGTGAGCAGAAGAATTTGTGTAGTTTTGATAAAAAAATGAAAAATCTCCATTATTTTCTTGTTTCAATGAGTGTTAAAGGTTTTTAATGCAAATTCTTTAATGTCAGTTTATGTGGATTGAAGTCTTTGTTGCTTATTTTGGTGTTAGAAATCTCAGCAGTTTTGAAAAAACCTATGCTTAATTTGTGTAGAAATGTTTTTTCATTTGTATTTTTTCCTGAAGAAAAAAAGCTTTTTAAACTCAATATTTCTTTCCTTATTTTCTATGCAATTTGCATGACATCTCTCAGTGGCTGTTTTAATAACTCATGAAAATTCTCTTGGAGTCACCTGAAGTGGCTGTATATGTAGATTACGTTTTGCAAATCCATTACTGTTCCTTTTTTTGTGTTAACCTTGTTTTGGAGGGTTACTTAAGTTTGATGGTCTTTTCCAAATTCCAAGCAGCCATTCTTGAATAAAAAAAACTTAGTGTGCTTCATGGACACCCACTTGACAATCAGTCAGGTGAAAATTCAAATAATGAATGTCATCATGGGGGAAAATTAAACTTTTCACATTCAACAGAAGCAAGTTATGTTTTTTTTTCTTCCTCACTTTCTAACTGATTTATCTCCAAGAAGAACAAATGGTCGAGTTGTACACTATTTAGTGCCTTTTGTAAAACTCCACCAAATAAATTATCTGATTATGTTAGTTTTGCCAAATTTTAATTTAATTTGAAATTTAAATTTATATAGCAAATCATAAATTCATTATAGAACTCAAAAAACTTTAAAAAAATTTTTATTTGACACATTTCTGGGTGGATGGTTTATTGCCTTCTCTAATCTTTGTTTCCTTTTCAGTCAATAAATTCTCCAGCCATTTTCAAGTATATCAGATTTTTTAAAAGTTACTTAGTACTTTTTACTTTTTAGTCCAAAATTGTGTAGAATGAAGAAAATATTTAATCTCAACATTTTTTGCTTTGCCATTCTGGTTTTTGGTTCTGCTTCTGAATACTGGATGTCTCTTTTCCAAAATGAAATTTGGAACTATGAATTCTTCAAAGAATTTCTCAGCAGAACAGTGAGTAATACTTGATAGTTTCAAATTCATTCCTTATAAATCACAAAATTATTTTCTCTGAAAATTTTGTTAACAATTTTAAAATTTTCTGCTGAAATCTGTAAATCTTTTGTCATTGATACAGAGTTTCTTTTTGTCTTTTTAGGTTAAAAATATGACTTTGTCAAGTGTTTCAAAAAATTTGGCAAAATGTGGCTTCTAGAAATATCTGGAAAAATCTTTTATCCAATTTATATTAAAAACACTGTTAAAAAAAAATGATTCTTTTGTCTTATTGATACCAGAGCAATTTTTTTTTTTTTTTAAATGGACACTTCTTGGTTTTTGTATATAATTAATCAAATCAGAACAAAACATTTTTGCCCCTTACTAAATCAGAAGCTAATTATGGCTTTGAAGCTGAAGTATTATTCATGTAGCAGTTTTTATTTTTTATTTTCTTAAGAACTTTACTCTGGCTCAATAGGAAGCATTAAAAACTTAAATATAAGCATCTGTTTGAATTTAGATTGAAAAGATAAAAATAATAGATATATCTGTGATAGTTGTAATCATAAAATATCTATTTATGTAAAATAAAAACAATGTAGAGAGAATGACATTTTGGAGATACCTAATTGTTATTATGTAAAGTTTTGAAGGTTCTCTATGGTTTGAGATTTTGTCTGACTTTCTTTTCTTTTTATTTTCTTATGGCTTTAATCTGAAAGTTTTGAGAGTAGGGCTGTTCAATCACCATTCAGACATTATCTACTTTTTGGTAGAAGAAAAGACATAAAAATCATAAATTCTTGTTGCTAAATTCACATTTTATTATTCTTGCTTTTTTGAATGAAAGTTTTTCTACCTTCTTTTTTGAGAGACTGCCGGTTTTTATTTCTACTTCTGTTGTGCTACCAAAATCATTTTGCAATATTTAAGCAAAAAAGAAAAAAAAACTCTGGTTAAAATCTCTTGCTTTATAGAGTTGAGATCCCAAATTGGTTTAATATAACATGTTAAGATGAGCCACCTGTCAAATCTGTTAATTTGATATGACTCTTAGTTTTTATGACTGAAATTTGTTTGTAGTTGTTGTACACATCTATTTGTGTCATCTTTTCAAAAAAGTAAGAACAAACTTTGGTTAACTTAAAGTTACCTTTTTTGTAATGCAGATTCTTGATTTGTTGATCAAATGAAAAGAATTCAACACAACTACAATTATATCTGGATTTTTCATTATTTTTGTTTATGAAACTTATTTGCATCATATTAGCCAGTTTAAAAATGCATAAATATTTTTGACATTTTGTAGAAAAAGTTCAGCTGCAGAATATAAAAACAATTTGAAGTTGTTTATAAACATCTAATTCTAAATTGATATAAATGCTTTGTGGTTTTCTAAGTTGCCAGCAAAATTTTCTGATTTCAGTGTCATTTCAACCTGGAATTTATTTTTGATTTATCTCTTACATTTTCCTCATAGATCTTGGCAAACACTGCAAGACAGACTTCTTTTTTCAAACTACCAGGAGAAAAATGAAAAAATTGTAACATTATTGGCCAGTCAACTACTGGACACTTGAAATTACCCCCTCCCCCATATGTCATTTTGTATGATTTTGACATATAAGACAGTTAGTAGAAAAGAGAAAATCATGGAAAATGGTTGAATATTTGTGTTTTGTTTTCAATGCAGAAATTTCTCTTACGGAATCACACATTCCTCAATGTTCCTGATTTTTTACTTTACAAAAAGTTTTATGGCAGAAATTTAAGTTACAATTAACTTGCTTCATGCAACATCAGTAGCACTCACTTTTATAACAACTATCTTGGATCCGTTCTAGAATAAGGAGCATGAAAACTTCCAATATGACAGCAAACATTTTTATGTAAGAGGGGCAGTGGAAGAGATCCAGATGATTTTCCTAGTGTTACAATATCAGAGTAGTATTTAATAGTAAATCTTCCTTTTACAACCATCTTATGAGAGTTGGTTGCTTACAAGGGAAAAGTTTCACAAAAAAACTGCATTTAACATACTCTGCCTATGTGATAAGGTAAGGTGGAAACCAGTCTTTCTTAAAGTAAGATTTGAGGAACACAAGAAAGCTATAAGTTGAGATGAAAAATCTGGTCTGGCAGGCCATACATGAAGGGGAAGAGTATATATTATTCTCTTTGAAATAAATAGAGTAATATTTGGGTGTAAGAAAACTGAATGAATTTGCATATGTCTGTTGTTGGTTAACAGGCATATGCAAATTAATTCAGCTTCTTAAATCATTTTTGATGTTGGGGATTTCCCCGTGACCACCTCTCGGTGGTCACTATTTCCCCCACCCACTTGCTGTAGTTAAGAATCACTTAAGTACATGGTGTACATGATACTGAAGAAATAAACTAGTCTGCTGGGTAATAGAATGAGCAATTTCTGTCACATGTTGGTTTTTGGAGAAAAGGGATGTGCAGATGGTATAATGGATAGCAGCTTGTAATCGGAGAGCCAAGTTCAAATTCCCGTCTGGTTTGTTACATTCATTTACATGCAAAATATCCTTGGGAAAGGTATGTATTCATCTCCCCCAGCTATAGGTTAAATACTAGGAATTGTATCTGGAAAAATCATTGTTATTCTCAAAAAATTATGCACAATTCACTCACAAACATTATTCTTAGTTCAAAAAAATATGTTTTGACTTTAAATAACCTGCAAAGGGTTGATAATCTGTAAAAAAACAAATCAATCAATAAAATTCTGCATAAAAAGAAACAATAGGTTTCATTTTTCTTATAAGAGAGCTGAAGAGTGGGTCAACCAAAATATTATATTAATAATAGCAACTATACAAAGGAGTTTGAATGTCTGAACAATCTTTGATAATGATGCTTCTCAAAATTACAAACAGGCTTTATTTATTTAAAACTACTTGATGTAAAAATAAAACAAAAATTCCCAGAATTAATAAAGATGTGGATCTACATAACTTGTGAAGTGGTTGATTGACAATTTTAAAATAATGAATCTACACATTCTTCCAAAAGGGCAACTAAAATTAAGTCATCGGATAAATGCTTTGTATCATTTAGTGCCTTCTCTGGCCCAGTAAAATGCAGCAAATCGACATGACATTGATTCCACTAGTGGTTAGAAGATTTTTGGAGGGATGTTGAGCCATGTTCCTTCAAGAGTTATTGGGGTACATGGAATCCATGAATGGGTGCAAATGATCATAAATCTCTACAATATAGTGGTCACTAGTCAATGATAATTTGAGGTAAACAATCACCCTCCACACACACCATTATGAAACGCCCATCAGCCTGCATGGTACCTTGTCAACAAGTGAGTTTTATGGCCTGAGATCTGTGCCACTCTTGAACCCAACCATCAGCTTGCAACAACTAGAACCATGACTCTCTGGATCATATCACATGTTGCCAGTCCTCCAGGGTTCAATTAGTGATGTTACAAGTATAGGTGGTATTCATATGGGCACCTTGATGAAACTTCTGCTTCCACATCTCATGGATGCTAAAGAAAACTGAATGTGGATAGGATTTTAGCCAGTGTTGATTATCTGTTGCAGATGATTTCAGCTAGATGCTTCTGGTCACAATCATAAAGATCTGTAGTTGACTCCTGTGCTGTCCACTGTGGGTGGTAATGCCTTCTATCATGTATTCCTGGTATTTTCTTGTTTTTTTCACTTTCTGTAACCTCTTGTATCTTAGTGGCTTTATTGCCTTGCTTGGGGTGACATGATTAAAAAAAATCTTATAATTATTTCTGCATTTTTTAAATGAGGAATTATTATTATACACTGATTAGAGTCCTTAGTTTGGTTTTCTTGTTAAAACATTCCAGGTATTATACCCTCTGGCATTTTTCAGGTGTCTACCATCATTGGCAACCTTTTGGGAATTTAAAACTAAACCATTTATTCAATCTACAGTAATTTTTCTAAAAGACACATGGCCTGGTGTATAAAATTATTGGTTAAGCAAATTGAGTTGTTTGACAATCAGGAGTTAAATCCTTGTGTTAAATAGAAAAAAAAATGTCATACACTCCAGTCCAGTGTAAGATATAAGTAATATCAGAAGGACAAATTAAGGATGTTCTTAATTAATTCTAACATAGACAGCAGAACAATCTGTGGAATGACTAATAAATCTGGCTCAACATTCCCAGAAATTAATCAAATGACACCTGAAGATCAGAGAGTAACAGTCAAAACATGATAACAATGAAGATGAAGATGAGAAGACTAATCTGTGAATCTTGGTATATAACAAAATATCTTTTTACCTTGATTAAGAAATAATTTTTTCTTATTAGTGACAAATATTGATCAATGCAACCAAAATGAAATATCGGTTATCATAATTAAGGCTGTTAATCATTGCTTCATGCTCAGATAACAATTTCCAAACCTATCTCTTAGGTTTACTTTGAAGTTCACTAAAATGAAGTTTACCTTTCTAGAAAGCTAAAGATGCCAAACTGAAATATCTTTGATTTTGTCTTTGCTATTCAGGGAGTGACAGATATTGTGACAAAATCAAAACAGAAAATGTTCCCTTCTGCTTTGGGGTCAATCTTTTAAAATTCTTTAATATTTAAGATGTATATACCAACCAATATTGCTTATTCTCTTATTTACTAAGCTTAGTCTTGGCACAAAACCACCAATAACAGGACACCCTAGTGAGGATCAAACTTGTTACTTTGTAGTAATAGTCAACTAGACTAGCTCATTAACCCAGTGTCACTTCACTAAAGAGTGCAAAGGAGATCTTCTATATTTTTTTTGTTTATTTTTCATAAAAAAACTCAAAAATTTTCTTAAAAAGAAAAGTTAAACAAAGAAATCATTCCATAAAGGTTGTATCTTTATCAAGATTTCTCATAGAAATCATTAAAATCTAGCTAGAGATTTATTGGCCTAATGACCATTCTGAAGATAAGTTGCCTGAAATATGAAACGTTCTCATTTTTCATAAAATATTTTTCTGTGTTCTTCAAATTGTTGAATATCAAATAAAATGTTTGAAAATTTGAAACTCAACAAAACAAAAAATTCTACCAAAAAGATTCTATTTTTTTGGATATCATCAATCCTAAAGCCAAGTGGCATCTTGGGTTGTTTGGCATAAATAAAATGGATTTACAGGACTAAAAGATAGATGACATTTGATGAGACAAGGCAATGGTTTTGGGGAGCCAATACCATATGATTAGTATCTGAAAGAAGAGTCAAGTAGAATTATGTAGCTAAGTCTTGTAATGATGACAAGACAATTGATATTTGAATTCGAGGAGATAAATAACATTGTCTTTGGTTGTTAATTCTGCATTCTGTCATTGGGATAAAAAAGCCAAGAAATGAGATGTCATTTTGAGAATAATTGTCTTTATATATGGATGATGTGTACAGTCATGACAGGTGAATTGTGGAGACAGATTTAAGAGTGAAGCTAAAGTCATAACTGTTTTCTATGTGGAATATGACAAATATTAAAAAATCAAATTTAATTGGACATGTTTTGAATAAAAAGATGACCCACTTCTTTTGATACATTTCTTTCTACTTTTGATAACTTATTTCTAATTTTAAACCCCTATTAAAAGTTTTAAGGCAGCAACAAAACTAATATTTTTCTTATGGGCTCCAATAATAAACATACAGTAGGACATTCTCATTTCTCAATAAATGGATTCCAAGTCTCCCTCCCCCAGAAAATAAAATTGTAACACTCTAAAGGATGACGTCAATTTTGACTTGGGTATTGTATGTGCATGCAGGTAGTAGTAGATATTTTGATAAAATCTTCAATGCCTTCAACAATCTTCTGATGTAGTAAAACTCCTACAAGTACACAGTCTGTGCTAGGTATTAATGATGCAGGCTGCAATAAGATTCAGTTTGATGAAAGTTCAGTAGAAGCAGGTGTCATGCCATAAAGATCAACATGTGCTCATTCTTTAAAATGAATCATTTGACAAGAGTCAAATTGTTGGCCTTTGAGAGGCTGGATTGCATTTCAAAGAAATTCTGCATATATTGGACATAATATGTTGGTTGTGTTTTGATGTTAGCAACAGTGGTCAAATGGACATTCCTATACCTGTACACTAGTTTCTCAATAGCTATGTAGTCCAGACATTTAACAAGATGAAGGGCAGCAGCAGTAGTAGACTATATGGCATCCACAGCACATAGCAAATATAGTCCCAGGAGCTGCAAGTACATATGCCATGGGGAATATTTGTAGCAGGATTACGAGCATGTATGCCTCTAACTTAATTTCCATCTACACCACAACACTGTTATGCACATTTCCAGTAATGTTCTGAGAAGGTCACCTAAAAGATCAAATGGTGATTTACAGTGTTCAATGATGAGAGCAGGTTCTACCTCCATGCAACTAATAGGGACTTATGATGTAAGCGAAATGAAAAGTTTTTCTCCAAACCTTTTTTTATTAATTTGAGCTCCCTACCCACCAGATCTGATACTTCAGATTTTGATGGCATCTTTAAATTTTTTTTTTTTATATTTTCAAAATCTTTTTATTATTAAGCATTTATAATTGTTGTGGGGTAAATAAGACAGCCTCTGGTAACACAAATGAACTCAGCAAGATGTCTTAAATAAAGAACACCAAGTGATTCAAGAAAGTCCGTTGAAGTCAGTTAAGAATTTCTACAGAGTAGGGAAAAAAAAATAGATATTCTTCAAATATGGAAGAATTATTAGCCCAAGTGGTAAAAATACAACAACAACAGTTAGAATTCCAGGAATGACAAAATTTAATTGAAATAAGATGGAAGAAAATAGAAAATTTGCGAAATTCTTTCAATCCTGATGTGGTGGCACAGGCCGTAGCAGAATTCACATACAATTCAGATGATGGAATTACCTTTTATGCTTATTTTAGAAGATACAAACAAATTTTCAGAGAAGAATGCAGCAAGACAAAACAAAACTTTTGTTGAGAAAGTTATCATTGGTAAAACATGAAAAATACTGTAATTTTTTACTATTGAAAAATCAAATTCAAATTTGCTTTGAAGAAACAGTAAATATTCAAACTAAAATTTTTAGCAAGAAGAGTTTGTTAGTCAATACTCATTGAAGTGTATGATTCTGATGAAAAAAGAAGACAAAGATTTTGTTACATATGCTGAAATCATTAACATTGTGCGTGAAAGATTTAAATTAAATAAACAGACTCTAGAGATGTTTAAAGTGTTAATTTTTGTTCAAGAGTTAAGAAAAAAAGATATGTACTAGAAGTCTAATGAAACTTGAACAGAATAAAAAGACTAAACAATAAGAAATATCAGACGAATGTCAAAGAATCCTAAATTGGAGATGTGATATGGAAGAAATTGAAGAAAAAGAATGTGCCTACATACAAGCAGAAGAAAAATGTGGATAAAGAAAAATGAATCCATGTTTAACATGGCCACATCTTGGAGTCGATTGTCCCTTTAAGTGTTGTAAGTTTGGAAAAATAGGGCATAAAAAGTCACAATGTAAAACTAAATCAAGGAAAAGTTCTCACAGAAAAAATTTCTTATGCAGCATTGCAGCGGAAAAAAATAATTGCAGGAAACAAGAAAATTTGTCTGTGAAAATTAATAATGTGGATATAAAAATGCAACTAGACATTGGTAGTGATATCACAATAATCAATGAAGCCACATGGAAAGTAAATGGAAAACCTACATTAAAAAGAAATTTGAAAATTGCATGTGTTGTGTTGGGTAAGAAATTATTTTTTATTGGCGAAATGATTTGTAACATTTCATTTCATAACAAGGATGTAAAAGCTAAGGCTAATATTTTAAAAATACTAAAATTTATTTGGAAATGACTAGATGGAATTATTTGAGTTGTGGGATTTACCTATAAATATTTATTGTAAAAATAAAACTGGACAGGCTACCATTTTAAAAAAAACTGAAAATTTAAGGGAAGAATTGAAAAAATATTTGTGTGTGACACTATTAAGAAGGTGCTGGTAAATTGGGAAAAAAAGGCTTTAAAAAATAAACTGGAAAACAAGAAAAGGAGTACTGTATTTCAATAGACTGAAAATATACTGATAACAAGACAAGGAAAATGAAAGGATATTTTTCTTTTCTCTCCCCTTCCTGGGTTTGAGATGCTGATGATGGCTAGCATAGAAGCCATCTGTTTTTGGTCAAATTAATATTAAGTGATGGTATATTCTTAAGTGTCCAATCGAACCTGTACAGAAGATGTGATAAAATTTATTAAAACCAAGGAATTATCTCTTTTTGTCACTTGTTGACCAAAGAGCTGGTGAGGGGGAGTGACAGGTGACAAATCCCAGTGATTGTCAAATGGTATGCCTGTTTACACTAGTGCACCCTGGCATTCCAGAGAAATATGTCCAGATATAAGAAATAAGTATATTTATTATATTATGGTATCCATCTTGTCCATATTTATGTGAATTAGACTTTTCTGCTCTCACTATAATTAAGTGCAAAAAGAGAGGAACTCTTCAATGTATTGATGAGGAAATGAGTTTGCCTATCAAATATACACTCAAACAGTGAAGAAATCACTAAGACTCACCAGGTTCATGTTTCTCATAAACACAAGAATGAATAAACTTAAGGTATCTTTTATTTTATATTTTTTTATTGCATTATTTCTTTTCTGCAATATTTAACTTCATTCTAACATATTTTTCTGAAATTTGTATATAGTGCACCTACAATTATCAGTAGGATTTCAAGTGCACCCCAACGTAAAAAAGATGGAGAAGCACTGGGATAGACTGTTCTCATTCCACTTTCTATACTTAGGGGAGATATCTCATATCAGTTAATTCTCTCCAGTCTTTGTGTTACTTGTCTATATATGTTTTAATCGACACTTTAATCGACTAGGCCATGTCTCTTTTGAGCAATCCCATGATGTAATTTAGGAACCTTAAGCTTAATGTCTGTGCTCAGGTGGTGGGAATTCTGAGTGTCCTTTCTTAATCAAATATTCTCAGATGGTGCTCATTACCATGCTAGGTCTACTGAAGAGGTTGTCATTGCCTAGCATGTGCACTGATTCTTTTAGTCATCTTATCCTCTTGTTCTTTGTCTGTTATCTTGATTTCATTCTACAGGGCTCGATGACCACTCCTTTTCCATCCATATATGATCAGCCATGCTTAATTTCAATGTCTTTCTTTGAGCTACGGCTTTTCGATGTTCTTATATTTACCTCTGATATGTACAATTGTTATGACACAGACACTATTATTCTTGCTAAGTCACTGGTCATGAAATTTGAATTGATTAGTTTATATACAAAGTACTGATGATTCGTCAATGAAATAATGGTTTTGGGAAGTGAGCCAAGCCGAAAACTTACAACTGCTGGGTAATCTGATGTTTTAATCAATGCTTTAACCCACCAGGCCATATGTCTCTTGAGCAATCCAGTGATGTAATTTGGGAGCCTCAAGCTTACTGTTTGTACTCAGGTGGTGGGAATTTTGAATGTCATTTCTTAACCAAATGCTCTCAGATGGTGTTCATTACTATGCTAGATCTACTGAAGAGGTTGTCAGAGTAAAACATGTGCTCTGATTCTTTTAGCCATCTTATCCTCTCTTGTTATTCTTTGTCTGCTATCTTGACTTTATCCTGCAGGGCTTGATAAGTCCCCTTTTCCCTTCATATGTTATCAGTCATTAACTAATAGAAAATATCTCAACTAAACATGGAAAGCAGAAAGAGAATAATCTACTCTTGTGGATTCATTTCTAAATTCTGAAAAGTTTACTGAATACAACAGACACCTGAAGAAGGTTGGAAAGTCGAGTGGCCAAAAGGTTGTAAATTTAACAACCAAATTAGCATGCTCAGTTAAATAGAAATGCTTATAAAAAAAGATTACTATAATCATTCCTCATCTAAAAAATTACAACAAAAATATTTGCTTTCTTTTTTCTTTTAATCATTTCACCCCAAGCAACATTATAATGCCATTAAGATGCCAGGGCTTACTGAGGGACAATAAATAATACACAATGACATGTTGCTTGAATTATAATCTTTTTCTCTTCCTCTTGCTGGAAAATGACTAAATTCATATTATAAAAGAAGAGCCGATTCTCTGACTGCATGTGACTTTGCATTCTCACACACACACACACACACACACACACACACATATAATATGGTGTGTTGTGCATGAACAACTTACATGTGCTTGTGCCATTTAATGTACACAGACACCCACAATTTAATTGAGTTTGAAATAAGACAATGGAATAAAGCATTACTTTTGCATTCAATATGAACAACCCCTATCCTGGGCTGAATAATAAGATCATAAAGTTTGAGGCAAGAAAAAAAATTAATTTTTAAACACTATAAAGAAAAAAAGATAATTATAAGGTTTTATTGAACTTTTTAGAAATTATTCAGTAGTAAACAGATGAATTAAAATCTACATACACACAAAATTTGAATGAAATTGAAATGGACATTAAAAGGGCTAATTTCCCTTTTTGTCTGAGAACAACCCCTGGGTAAAAGGAAAGGAGTATAAGCTAAAGCATGTTGCCTTTATGAAGTCATTTTTATGAATCCCGTATTGAAATTGAATATATTTCTAATAAATGTAGTATTTTAAATGAATGAACAATTTAGATTTGAAATTTGTTCATCTTACCTTCAGCAAAGCAGCAGGAACTGAACTAGTATATTTATTAATTTCTACCTACATTATCCAAGAATCTTTATGGCTGTCTATTTATCTGTAGACCTGGAAGCAGATTTATTGTTTTTGCCATCAAATTGAGGAAGTGTTTCCAATGTATCTCCATATGCTTTTACCTAAAAGAGACAAATTGGTCAATGACAAGATTTCTAAATAGAGATTTACGAACCATAAGACTGAGGTTAAGGAGCACCTAGTGAGGATTGAATTCACTTCTCAGTTATAATTGATCTAACTAACATTTCTAAATAAGCTTTTTTGATATCCATTCTTTGCTGAGATGAATAAAAATATTTAATCCCTTTTACAGATTCAAGACTATTGATTTGGTGGTTTTCTAAATGTGCTTACATAAGGCACAAAACCAAAAGTGTGAAGATCAAACTCACTATTGGATTTAGCAAGACAAGCTTGTTAACCATTACACCATGTTGAAGTGCCCCAGGAACTCTGATTTCAAATCAGCCTATAGTAACTGAAAAACAAAATTATTTTTTCTTCCGAATTTAAATCTTTTGGAAAATAAATTAATTTGGGAGTGGGAATCCATCGAACTGCTTAAATATTTTTTATTCATCACTGCAAGGAATGGATACCAAAAAAGCATATTTCTTCACAAGATAATCAATAGAAAAACATTAAAAATCAGCTACAGTGGCACCAAGAACATGACATAATAAGAAGCACAACAGGAAAATTTGTAACAAATCACCTACACCAATCAAACTCACCTGTAAATGCAGAGCAAAGCATGAATGTCCCTTAAAGTGTAATTTCCTGCAAAGCAATATAATATACCAAGCCACTGTAAAAGTAGCAGATAACAATGAAACGGTATATATAGGAGTAACTAAAGGACCCTGAAACCAGAGAAACTATGTACACGAAACCTCTTTTAACAATACAGGGACAGCACAACCCTTTATATATATATATATATATATAGGAACTTAAAAACAAAATTCAAAATACACCAAAAATATCATGGGAAATAAGGAAAACAGTACCACACCTAAGTAAATGTAATAATAGTAATAATCAGTAGTGTATAATTAATGAATAAATAAAAAAAAACCCTAAAGTAATCAATAATAAATAAATAATGAATTAACAACATTATACAATAGCTATAAAATAACCACAGTCTGGACTGTAATTATTTTCACTTACTAACCATTAGAATAATTTAAAATGAACCATTCCTGTCTGTTCAATAACACAATAAACTGTAAATAACTGACCTTGCTACTTGTAATGCCCCTATGACTAACATATATAGTCTAGCTACCACCCATCATCACTTATGGCCTAGATTGTGTTTAGGCATAAAACAGATTATCACCACTCCTCTCTCTCTCTCTCTCTCTCTCTCTCTCTCTCTCTCATGTTTATTTTTTAAAAATGACACAAAAAATTACTGTTTCAAAACTTAAATCTTAAATTAAACTTAAAAATGTTCAGTTCCATTTTCAAGCGATGCTGAGAATAACCTTCGAAAAAAATTGATTCACTCTATAAACCAAATGGTATTATGTTATTAGTTATATTTTAACACCAACTGCATTTGAATCCCTTTATATAGGTAAAGTTTCATTTTTTATCATCATTGACCAATGATTTTGCTGCAACTCCATGTTTTCTCTACTGAATCATTTGAGTGAATATTTTTTTGTTTTCATTTTTT